>NW_010580511.1:232046-270662 GCF_000705375.1 Tinamus guttatus
TTTAATATAGTAGTTGGCAGAGGCATTGTATAAACACAGACTTAAGGTTGCTGCACAAAAGTACTTAAAGTTCTAGTACTAAGTATTAGCAACTAATAGAAAATTATCTGTCCTTTCATTTTATCTAAAAAATGTAGGGTAATCTCAGTGAAGCAAAGTTTCTAACTCAGACTGAGGTCTATTATTCTCAAATTTTTATTTCTATTTAGTGAGAAAATAGTTCCCAAGCATAAATGGTAGGTGAGAGATCACTGGGATGTTTCCTGTGACAGGATTTAGTTCACATATTTTAAGTTTTTTATCCCTTAGGATTGGCCATGGAAAGCCATGGTTTTCAAGAAGCACTCATACATTTAGAAATAGCTTCTCCTTCCAGCTGCCTTTAGAATCACTATGGTTGGAAAAGACCTTAATTTCAGGAAGTGTAACGGGCCCTAACGGATTTTTTTTTTCATATCCTTATCTCCTTTGTTTCCTCAGAAACGTGACAAAAAAAAAATCCCTATTTTTTCATTTACAACAAATCTGAAAACTTAACTGTTCTGCAATATTAATTCTCAAATAACTGTTTTTATGTGTTTAATTGTGTTTAAAGCAAGAACCAGTTTTCAGCATCCCATAGTCTGTGTCATAGCCCCTTCTTTCACAAATGTTCTGGATATCAAGGAAATTAATAGTGCAAGAACAACTCAAAGAACTTTAAAGCTTCTGTTTGCACTCTGGGTGATCACAAGAGGGAAATTATGTGCTGCGTGTCTTGAGAAATTATATTTATTATACTAAAATTTATTTAAAATTAAGTATATGATATCAGTTTAAATATTGCTCTAAATTATAAACTGTAATCTCCTGGTAGATATTTAGTGCAAATTGAAAAAGCTTAAATGGCTTAAAAATGGCTTTGAAGCATTATGTAGAAGTAGTTATCATTTATAAATGATGAGACGTTAATGGCTTCCCTCTACACTACTGTTAGACTTCGAAGAAGAAATGAAAGTGTTTCCCTCTAGAAAGCTACGATGTGTGCCTACAAGTCTACTTAAAGTATTATTATTTATTTTGAGATTCTTTGTTACTCTAATATTTTGAAATTCAGAACAGTAAATTAATTATAAGAGAGTTTGTTAGCTAGAATGAAACCATTTTCATTTCTTATTTTATGTTTTATTTTATTGTTGGCATCCTGGGTAAATTAATGATTTGTTATTTGCTCTTCTTTCTGACATTGTGTAATCCTCCTGGCTTTGGGGAAAAAAAACCCTTTAGCTCTTGAATGAAATAGCCTTAAAATTTAAGAGAAAGAGATATCTGATAAGTAAACTATCCTAGTGAAATCCTGTGGTGCAGTAGTTTAAGTGCCTGACTCCCATGTCTGTGTCAAAGATAGCAGAAATAGCTAAAAATAATGTAGCGTTGTCTTAGACCTGGAGTAAGTCATGATTTTAAATGATTCCATTATGGAGGAGTTATACTGTGGTTTGTTTTGCTCCTGGCGAGAGTTCTATGGAATAGTTTTTGTTTAATAAAAACATGGACAACAAACAATTCTTAAATAGCTTAGGTTTAAAGAAAATAAAACTTGGTGAGTTTTTCTAGAACAACGTACGAACTGTTGCCAACGTCCCTTTGTGTGCGAAAGGAAGAGAAGGGGAGGAAAAAAAAAGAAAAAAAAAGGCAAAGAGAGAGGAAATTTGAAGTAGCAATCTTCAGAATTATCTTGTCCAGGCTGAACAGGAAGGTTATAACGTTTGAGGATTTCGTTGACCAGTACAGCAGAAATTGCTTCTGTTGATAAAGAGAGTTGGTTAAAATAATTGACCAAGAGTATTTGCAACTTGAGCTTTTCCAAATACAGATAGTATTTATTTTAAAGTCAGCTTACTATGGCTGATAATCATATGTGAACTCTAACGTGAAATATATTCTTTGGTAATGGGAAAATCATTCACTTTCAGTGGCAGTGAGTTGAAATTTTCTATGATGCTGAAGGTGCAGTTATTTTCCTCCAACTTAGGGCCGTTTAAGAAGTGCTGAATCTTCCTAAGGAAAATCTATGAGAGAGCCTTGAGAGAACAAAACTGAGATAACAGAGCGAATTGTACTTCTTATTGTATCTAAACCAAAGTTTTAACCGCTTCCAATTTTCCTTTCATGTTTGATTACAGGGACTAAATTGAGGGGACTAAATTCCTAAAATAAGAAATCTAATGGGGTAACTTTTAAACATTTGATCTAGCTTAGCTGTTTTTTGGGATTAATTTTAGTTTAGTTTCAATTCAAAAAATTGGTTCAAAAATTCTCAAGTGTATGCATATAAATAATTCTACTTATCTTGTTGAGGCTATAGGCATCTTTAAGGTTAGATTAAAGTTAAATGTTTTCCTAAATGGAGACATACAAGAAGAAAAAAAAAGAGAGACCAAGAATCATATTCTAGCATCCAATTCCAGTACACGCACACTTAATTTTAAATTTGACACTTAATAAAATATATTTGTTTAAAAAAAAAAAAAATGAGGTGAGGTCAAAGAAAGGAAAGAATTGGTGGGAACAGGGATGGGTATAACTTAAAAGCCAAGGTCAATGGTGAACTCCAGTGGCAAAGCTGACCTTTTAAGTAGCGCAATTGGAGGTAAGATTATCCATTCCTTTTCCCACCCTTGTCCAGCTCAAATGGCGTCTCCCATGTGCCTACACAAACAGAGCAGCAGAAATTAGCAAGCAAGGTAATTTTAGTATAAATTCCTCAACAATCCCCAGACACCCACCAGTAAATGCAGTGTAGCTAAGGCTAGAACATGGCCCAAGGAAGGGGGCCCAGGCTTCTTTTTCCTCCTCTTAGGCCTGAGGTTATTTTGCTAGAGCAAAGTATCAGTCAGTGTAACCATAAATGAAACAACTCTAATACTCTGTGCTTCTGGCTTTTTCCTAAACAGAGAGTATTACCTTGCACAACTTGCAGAATGATGCTGTCTCCCCACCATAATTTGCAGTGCACACACAGCCTTCGACTCCACAGATTTAAAATTTGAAAGTGCAACTCTCCTGTGACTATTACTTTCTGCTGTTGCACATAGCTAATAAATGTCTGATGACAAAGCAAAATAGAAAAATAATTTATTTTCCCTTCTAGTGTGCCATTGAGCTGATTTTACACTTTTGACAGGACATTCAAGGAAGTCCATTTTCCCTTTTTGTGTATCTTAAAAAAATAAAACAACAAAAAAGAAAGATGACAATTTAGAAACAGACACTGTCAAGATTCTTATACTGATTTTAGAAATCAAATCCTATCCCATATTGTACCTGCTTTATAAGCCAGTGCTGAACATCAGTAACCCATATTCCCAAATATACCCACTCCTGACAGTTCTCTCTGCTTTATCATAAGTCTTGCAGTATTAAATGGCGATTTGAAGTACCAGCTGCTGGACATAAGTGGTAACAAGAGAGCCCCACCTTTCATTTAAAAATGTGTATGTTTTTAGGCTGTGTAGCTGTGGAGAAAAGATTGAAAATGCCATCTAAGAATGCACAAAATTCAGAAGAACAGAAAATATATAATTCTAAGTAAATCTTCTGTTTTTTGATGGTCTGGACTGGCAATATTACCATGTAACTTATAATGAATAAATAATGACAAGTCAATTTAGATTCTCTTTTTACCAGAAAGATTGGAACTCATGATCCAAGGCGTACAGGATAGTATGCAAAAATCAACAGGGTCTAGCTATTACTTTCAGCTATATTTACAGATTGTCCTTTATTGGCAGACAAAAGATCTTGGATTATTAAAAATGCATTCCGATAAGGCTTTAAATTTTTCCCGAATGCTAGAATTGATGCACAACCACTTACACCATTCAAAATGCCCATCTGGCAGTTAATGCCGTCCTTTAAAGGACAACATGCAGTTGCTGCAATGGAAAACAGTGTTGCCCCTGTTGTGTAAGAACCTGCCGTACTTAATTACACAACAAGGCATGGTGTCTCTCCAGAGCTAAAAGCAAAACACGTGTGTAACTGTTTAGGTGAACTTAAATATGCTGCAATGCTAATGAAACTTCCATCTTTGAGTAATTTCAACCCTTTACGCTCATTCAAAAATCATGTAATCGTAGCAGTAGAACAGCTCCATGTGCACTTCACAATGTGAACTCCCTTTAGGTAAGTGTTGTCTAAATCTTGCACTGATATTTTTTTTTTTTTTTTGAAACCAAAGCAGTTCCATCGAGAATAATTCACCTTCTTCCAAGGGGAAAAGAGGAGAATTATGACAACTCATATGTCTTTGGAAGAGCTTTACCTGCTGTGATAAGCCTATTTGACTACAAGGCTGCAAGAACTGTGACTTTTTGACACCAGTTCCTGCAAAGGTATCTCTTCCAAAGATTTGATTTTCTTTACCATTCAGTTGCCCAATAGTAGGACTCCCAATGTTTAGATATTGCCTCTGCAGCATTTTTTTCTCATACTCCAGTCTTCTTCCTTGCATATCTCTTGTCCAGTGTGATAGGTACTGCTCATTCAGGTTGAAGAATGACAATTTTGCTGGGAAAACGATCAAACAAAAACAAAATAAAACCACAACTGACTAAAGCTCATTGGCATATTCTTCTTGGGGGGGGAGGGGGAGGGGAAGCCAAGAAATTTTCCAAAAAACTGCTGACCTATGTTAATATTTACACAAGTAATACAGACATATAAATAAATCAGATATTCTCATGTCCTTTTCTTTTCCAGCAATACTAAGTTCTGAATCACTGGAAAATGACTCATCTTCTGTGCTTTGTCCCTTCTTTTCCATGTAATTACCTTTTCCTTCTGATACTATATATGAGAGATTCCCAATAAAAGCACACGCTTCGCAGTTTAAGTGTTAACATTCCATTAATCTCTAACAGCCAGATTTATTTAGGCTGAGCAATATATTATTTGAAAAAGGTATTGAAATCAATGAATCTAAAATACAACTATCATATATGTATTCTGCATGTACCTATCATGGGCTGAGGAACTACAGACAACTCCATCTGGGCCAAGGACCTCTATCTGTTACATGTCTTGATGCTAAATGATTTCCTATCTGTGAATAGGAAGGATGAAATTGAAGTCAGTGGGAATACCTCATAGAATAATATATTGCTTGACATGAGTAACGGTGGCAGAATACACCCTACGGGAATTGCAGAGCTAAAGATTGGCACATTAAGTTGAAATACTCCCATTCCCCTCCCATGTAGTATTTCCTGATCCAGGCTTGTCAGTGTACTTACAGCCTGACCTTCTGTTATTCCTTCTATTGACTCCTGGGCATTGTTATTTTTTAAGTTGGAAATTCAGTTCATGCAATACTGTATCAGGTTACTCACCTTGAATCTAAGTCAGATATGAACCTCCTTTGGAAAGAAGAGACCTTCTGTAAGGAACTTGTGGAGCTTGCCCTGTAGGAAAAAAAAGGAAAATTTTAAATAAATTTCTCAGTGGTTTCATAACCCTGATAAGTTTCTGAGGGAGTCTCCTGTACCCTGGTATTCAGTGGTGCTTCAGAACCTGACAGATGGGGGTTGCATGAATATGGTAGGTTGTAATATTCCTCTCAGGTCCTGGGAGGAATGGAGACATCTTGCTATTTTAATGCTGGAAAGTGATGAAGGGTTTTGCTGTAGGAAAATATTTTTGGCATAATATTTTTACTGTAATAAAATTTCCTTTTGTTCAGTAAATTCAGGGAAGTATTTTATCCAAAATATAGTGCATCCAATTTCACTGCTGTAAAAAAAATTTGTTTCAATTTGTTTCAGGGACTAAACCAGATCCTTCTAAACACTCATCTGTTCAGCAACATTTTCCCCTTGAACAAAACTGAGTCTAAATTCTATATAAATTGCAAGTCTATGCAACTATAATATTTAAAATAAAAGTCTGAAAATGTAAATACACATTTGTGGATTTTAAAAACTTGTATGATAGTGAATCTGTAGCTGCCAAGAATGCTACTAAAAGCAGTGCTCTTCCAACTTGAATGCTTGAGTGAAGAGAATAGAACGTTTTGTGTTTAAAAAGTGATTTTTATAAAGCATGCAGTCTCATTTTGGATTGGAATTAGGGCCACAAAAACATATATGGTTTTAGTGTGTGAAACTTTTTTCCACAAAGAGTGAAAGGCATATTTGGAACTGAGAGCAAATTGCAAGCCACGTCTGGTTGACTCTGTGATGTTACCTTTCTAAGATGTTACCTACCTAAGAAAGGTACCACAGAAAAAAAAAAAGAGCAAAAATATAATATCTGTTCCAAATTTAGATGGTGAAGAAATAGTTCCTAGAGCATTGCATCAAGATTTATGCAGGGAGAGATTCAAGAAGCTGTGTGAGAAGACAGAGACAGGAAGAAACTTCCTCTGGTGTTTAAGACCAGACTAAGTCTAGGCAAGAGAAGTTTGGGGAAAAAGTTATAAAATATCTAAATGACAAAGGTTTTTCTTAGATCTCTAATAGTAGGCTTCTATTTCATATGTGCCACAGATTGTGTCAGCTTCTAAAAAGTTGAAAATGCCCTAGCTTAGCCAAATACAGTATTGCAAAAAATGATAAGACTTGTGTGATATGCATTGCTCTTCCATTTTTAAGTTCAACGCCACCTCCTACAAAATTAATGCAACTTTTATTTGGGAAGACAGCTCTTTTTTCTTTTCACAAGAAAAAATGTTTCGCATCTGTTACCAATGTTTCTAATTTTCAATGAGAAAAAAAATGTTAAATATTATTTTAATTTAAATCTCACCTGAGTTTCTTTTGGAGTACGTTGATCTGTACTGAATAATCTCCAGTGCAATGGATAGGGGATGGAGTTCAGTCTTTCTCTAGTCTCGTATGTTTTGTCTTGCTCAGAATGGAGTTATTCTCCTTCCTAAATTGCTTCTTCATACTAACATGTTTTTTTCTTGTGACCTTTTCTGTTTCTTTTTCTTCAGATGTGTCAGTTATATGCTCAGCTACTTTGGCTTATCCCAAAGTAGACCTCTGCATCATGTAACTTGGGATGTAGCATCGATCCTAGATGCTAGATGTTTAAGTCCTTTATGAAATATGTTTTTGCTGATCTTTCATGTGTACTGCATTTGCTGTTCATGTTAGTTTACATTTTATCATTCGTAGAAATGACTGCACAGGAGCAAAAATGCAGATATAGACTTAAAATTTGTAATGTGTGATCTAAGTCTTTAATTTCAAATTCACAGAGTTTCATTACCAAAAGAATGTTGTTAGGGTATTGCAGGAAAAATGGCACCTCTTCATGTCTGTCCTCCTTCCTTCACTTAGGCAGCCTCCTCTGAGGTGGACTTAAGGTCAGAGCCAGTTGGAAGGTAGTGCCTGTGAAGCCTTGAACCTGGTGCTAACCCAGACCCACCCATAGGACCTGTATGCCTTGGGTAGCCTGCAGTTCTCATGAGACTTCTGAGGTATGTGGTCATCACAGATCCTTTTGGGTCTAATCTTGTGCCATGAAGAACAGGTTAAGAAGGGAGTAGTGGCAGGTATTACAAAAAAAATCCTGACTTTGTCATTATCATCACTATATTTGCATTATGGAACAGGCTGCAAATGTATACTTCAGATTTGTTTCCAATTAAGTTTTATACTATGGCAGATGGACAAGGAGAAAAAGCAAAGTTTTTCCAACAAAGTGCTCTATTTCACATGAACCATTTGTCAGAGGTTCCGTTGAAATGTTATATCCTATATCAGCCCTGTCTCTTGAGAATAATTGTTTGCTTTGGGGTCTTCAAGCAGTAATTCCAGAATCTCTGCAGGCAAGGTTATTTACAGAAAAACATGAGAATCAGTTGATCGCTGTTAACATAGAGATAGTGGCACAACTGCAGGGAGGGACAACAGTAGAGTCGGCAGCTGATTCTGAAGCCAGGAAACACAAAAATAGTAATAGCATTAGTAATTTACTATCACAAGCAATTTTCTACCATAAAAAGTGACTGGTTATGTTTTATAAGTAATTTATTTATTTTTTAAGATTTTTTGAAACATAGACATTGTAGGTACAGCTACTATAAATATAATGAGGGCAAACTGTGTGAAAAATGAGTGTGGACATGGCTATTCCTAGGGAATAAGATTTTTACAGTGGGTGAGCACAACATTTTGTAGCATTGAATATTGTGAATGAACAATGTATGTATATCAGTGGGATAATGTGAAACTCCATCAAAAATTCTAATAGACAGAATGGAAATAGCTCTGGACAGCTAGAAACAAAATATGCTCCTGGGCATAAGCATAAAGTTTTCCAAGCTAGAGGCTATGTTCTGGGTCTGGAGCTTCTGACAGTCTATTTACTGAGGGAATTATTAAATGCATATTTTACCAATCCACATGCAAAATGAAGTATGCCATTGCCAAACTGAAAATATTCCTTCCCCAGCTAGGATTTTGCATCACCAAGACCCACCTTGCTGACCTGAATAAACAGTGAAGTAAGAAATGAATAAAATTTGTTTCTCCCTTTTACTTCAGGACATTTCTCTCTCATTCCCAGATTCTTATTTAGAACAATAAAATCTTGTTGCCATAGGGTAAAATTTACCAGTAAATAGGTAATGCTGGCTTACTTTTGCCCTCTTAATAGTCAGTTGGATGTAACTGAGCCTCTAGTGGCTAGACTAATTTTTACCAGAATTTAGGTGAGAGAGAAAGTCCGAGGGACTTTGTTTCTTTGGTTAATCTTTTCAGGACATATTAAAATAGATTAATTCAAAGCAGAACCATAGAAACAGGGTCTCTTTAGCATGACTGTCCCCATAAGATGCTCCGATGAAGAATATAATCAAAAATATTGAAGAAAAAGTGACTTAAACTGCTTCTTTGTGTTGTTGATGACAGAAGTTATAGGTTGTGCCTAAATATCTTATTTTTAAGCTTCCATTAAGACATCAGCTATTCATTATCCATGAAGTGCAGACGATACAATTCAGTTTGAACTCATAAGCTCAGTTAACAAAGATTTTGCCTTGTAAACTAAGAGGTTCAAGCAATGACAGTGCACAGGCTTGAAGAAGTTTTATTTTCTACAGTGAACTACAGTAAAAGACTTGCAAATTATCCAATTTTCAAAGAGGTGCCTAATCTTAAATCTTGCAAACCATGGATTAGAATGTATTTCATATGAGAAAATAGGACAATACAAGTGGAATGACTGAACTGACAGAGTGTGTCTTGTCAAAATGCAAAGAATGCATTTGAAAAACTGCCATAAACGCTGTGGACCAAATTCTTGCCTTGAATCAGGTTGGCTGTGGTTAATCTGTACATGTGGATCTGCAAGCAGAATTTGGCTGTAAGTCAGGACTTTAAGCATAGTTAAAATAAAGACATAGTTTTTCTCTAGTTTGCTACACTAAAACAATTTACATTTGTACGGTACCAGTTAATAAAGGTTGTGAACTGAACTCTGACACAGCCAGCTTCCTGTTTTTCTGTCAGATATAAAAGATGTGATTCCCATTTCTTAATTCCGGGACTGTGCTAGGATACTGAAGCTTTGGGATGCTGCTGGAAAAAATAGTTAAATTTAATTTAACTCAGTGGAATCTGCTTGTACACTAAACATAATTGTTCTCCTGAGCATGCTTAGTAATAAAGCCAGGACTAATTTTGGATTCTGTTTTGTGTAAAAGCTTAAATAGGAAGCCGCTTGCTCTATTTATTTGCTTTTTTTGACAACATAATTGTTCACTGATCTTGCTAAGAAACTATCTCTGTGCAAGTCAGATGAGGGACTGAAGCTCAGAGGCCAGTAGAGTAGTGCACAGGGAAATGAAAACAATATCTACATATTGCTCTTTGCAGAGAACTGAGAGCACATGTTTATTGTGTCCTTTTTCACACATATGCATAGCATTTTTGCTAATTTATAGCATTTTTGCAACTTAGTAAAATTAAGTAGTTGACATTGGAGACCAGTAATTTCAAGAAACATCTCTGACTCTTCAAACTGCTCTCTAATATTCATAGTATATATTTTTGAAATTATTTAAGGAATTTGGCATGATTTTACATTGAAACCTAACCCTGACTTTCCATTTCAGTGACTTAAAGGAAGTGGAGAGCTTCATTGTGTAATTAAGTAGAGTGGGTCACTGTGCAGTGTGGCAGTGTTGTTTTCTGGAGTAAGGAGAACTGTATCCACAGTGCAGCATTAATTGCTAGGTAGGAAAGGATATTAATATTTTGAATGGTTGTAAGTGGTTTTGCATAAATGCCAGCAATAAGGAAATGGTTTTATGTTTTATTGTTATGCATTTTTAATACCAGAGTGTACTCTAACCGTAAAGCTTGTAACAAAAACTAAAGTATTGTCTGAATCTTACTGAATATTTAGGAATGCTATGTTCTAGCATACTCTTTCTTCCCTTGCTTGGATTCTGAGTAGAAACTTTTTTTTTTCTTTTGCTATCGTTTGAACCCATTTATGAGTGATGTATAACTTTTTTTTTTTTCTTCATGGTGGACTTAATAGACTTAAAATTGTTTCAGTAAACATTTACAGCAGAAATATCCCATGACTGTTCAGAAAAAAATATATATCTTAAACATGGAAGACTCATTTTATACAGGTATGCTTAAATTAGTTGGCAGAATATTTCCTTTTAGTGTTTTATGTGTTATTATTCATAAAACAAACATTATTCTTTAT
This sequence comes from Tinamus guttatus, assembly GCF_000705375.1. Next base: position 242,760 of record NW_010580511.1, read on the forward strand.
ATCTAATTCTGTAGTGCTTCTTAGGATGCAGACAGTTGACCTTATGTTTAAGAATCAGGTTAGTCCCCTGACCAATAATACAAAACCTTTTTTGAAATTACAATGGGATATATCATTTTCTGCTAATAGTCGGGGGTACTTGTGCCATTCACCATTAGTAATTCCAAAGAAATAATACAATTGGTTGCCCTACATTTCCTGATGGGGAAAATCAGCTTGATTGTTACGTTAAGAGAAAGTCTCAGATACTTCTGTCTGTGATTGTGCTGTAAGATTTCTGCAAGATCACAAATTCATAGCTAGTTCTTTACATAAATTGCAAAGATTAGACTAAGAAATATGTCAAGTCATTAATTAAGTGATTATGTAGTCAATCAAGTACTTAATCATAGGTACTACTACCCAAATTTATATTCTGTTGGTAGGGCACCATGTAACATTATTTTTGTCTTCAGTATTATTGTCATCAAACTTCTAGTAAAGCACTTTCTGTAATAGAATAAAGCATTTGTCTTTGCATAAAAGAGTTTAAATGGGCAGAGCATGATTGCAGAAGCCTCTCGCAAAATGGCTTTAATGAGATCCATATGGTCACCATATGATCCTACAATGTATTTCACTCTATCTCGAGAATATCCAAAATTTTTGTACAATTTCTGTAGGCAAATGAATACTTTTGTCACAGGTGTAAAAGCAAAATTTTTCAGGGTGAAAATTGCTTGAAGATTTGACCTTACATGTATAATAATGCCCTTGTTTCATGGGTGTGTGTATATGTACCAGAGACAGCAGATGGCTTTCTGCTGGTGCAATCATATGTACAAATGTGCAGTACATAAACCTTTTAAAATATTTATATCCAATTTTATATGTAGAATGGAACTAATGAATACATATAAGATCCTGGAAACAGACAAGCAATACTGACAAAAACCCATAATTTTTTTTTTTTTTTTTTTTTTTTTTGCTATTTTTGTAATGCTCCTTTTTCTCTGTAAAGGGTCATGGTCTAATTGCTCAGAGAAATGCATAAGCATATAAGGAGATTTTCTCTATTCCAGAGAATTTACAGTCTAAAATGACAATCTATCTCCAAAGGCTTGGGTTATTGTGATATAACAGAAAGTCATTTAAATATACATCTGCATATATAAACGTATTTTAAAAATATATGCACATTTACATTGTGAAATCATTACATACACATTTTGAAATGTACTGCGTGCTCCTCTGTAAGTGTAAATACATATATACACACTCATTCTATATAATCTTACATTCAATTTTAAAGGTGATTCAATTTTTAAAGTAAATTGCATCCCCAGCTTCACAGCCCATCCCTGAACTTCTGCTGTCTTCAGGTTAGCATTTCATGTAAGAGGGACATCATGGAAGCAGGAATAAAGATGGTTTTGGGAAAAGCAAAAAGGATTAATGTAATTCCTAGAATAACAAGGCAGAAAAAGAGTTATTAAAATGCAAAACAGAGGTAACAGATGTAGATCTGTTATGGTCCTTAAAGTTGAGAAAAAGAAACATGAATGTGAGAAGTTATATAGATATTTCTTCCTCTTTTGTTCAATAAAGAAGTTCAAGCAATCAAATAATCACAATTAAATACCTTTTCTCACTGTAAATAGTGAAAAATATGGCCACATGAAATTTTTTCAAAAGATCTTATATATAAAAAGAACCCAGTGTCCAAAATAATTTCTTGATTGTTTTTTACTTCTTATTAATCGTGATCTCAAAGGCATTTTTTTGTTGCAGTTAGTTTGATGATCACAATCTGAATGAATAAAAACATTTTTAGTTAAAAACATGTATCCTGTCAGGTTCTTTATCAATGCGTACGCCTTCGGTCTTCTGTTGTTTTAATTTTACCTGAAAGCTTAAAACAAACAAACAAACAAAAAACAAACAAAAAAAAGTCTTCAACCTACAATTTTTTATAGAAATATTCTTCATAATGTCTAAGAATTATCATTAGGAACAGTACATGAATGTGTACTTTATGAAAATATTGTATTAGCAAATTATTTTGAGTGTAACTTTTCTTATACTTAATCTCTTGAGACTTTTATAGAATCATATCCTATCTAGTAAGTGAATATCTAGTCCTTTCATTTATTCTCACCTTAATTCTATATTTTCCTCCCAGTTTAAAAAGTATTAACTTTTGATGAAATCTTCTCTACAGATTGACAAGGAAGCAAAATGTACTTGGCTAAAATTTTCCAAGCTTAGTTGTCTGGTTCCAGGCACATTTCCCAGCCAGTAACTTTTAGCTCAAGTTCTATGGATTTGCTGTTCTTTGTTTTCTTTTTAAAACTGAACACTTTAAAATCCAATCAAATTCATTTCCTCTGAAAATCACCTTTTTGGGGTGATATTCTTAGCCTTTGTGTGTGTGTCTGTGGGTGTGTTTGTCCAGTGACACAGTTTTATTAATACAACTCATTTCTTTTTAACTTAGCTTTTCTCCCTGCCCGTAGACCAAATTAGAGAAGGTGACCTATAGCAGAGAATCCGATATAGCTTCTCTATGAAAAAGATGCTAGCCATGTCTCTAATGAATGAGTGTTGATAAATTTTCAAGTCCCATCATTGCCAATTCAACAAGAATCATGGAATGAATACCCTGAGATTAGTGCATAAACTGTTAACATATTGAGATCTGCATTTTCTCTTGTGTATTTCAAAACTTGTTGTACCCTTTGAAAAAGAAAATAATTGTTTTTGACATTATTTGACTGACTTGATTCAAGCAGGCTGTAATTACAGTGCTGATCAGGTTTCCATAGACTGCCTGAATTCAAGTAGGAATACAACATGTGGAAACATGATTGTTAATCACAAACAGATACTACACAGATTTTTTCCCCAGTTCATTCAATGCTTCACTGAAGTTACTTCATATTTGCAGCTCTGTAGAGCTGTAAATACCAGAAAAGTGTCAGTGATGTAATTATCTCTAGAAAAGAAGAGGCTGGCAGTACCTCTGGCATAGAAGTTGTTGCTGCTTAAATACTATTTAAACATACAAAAAAAGTGCTTGCATGTGTCTTAATCTGTATAGAATCAGTTTTCTAACTTTTGTTTGAAAGAAAAACAAACATAGCAGAAGAAAAAACAAAGCCTCTATTCACTTATGAGACATTTGTCAGGCTTATAAGGGCCCAGACGCAAAACAGGAAAAAATATTTAGGGGAGGGTTATTTGACTCTTCATGTCAACTCAATGTAATTTTCAGTGATCCAACAAAATAATAGCGGGAGAACATTCACCAAAAATCTAGGAGTGGGAATGACAAAAAGAATCACTACTCCAGAGGAGAGAGACTGAGGCAGAGTTTATAACAAATAAAAAAACAATTAAGCAAAAGGCGAAAGGAGGCTGATTTAAAAAAAAAAAAAAAAAGAAGAAAAAGAAAGAAAGAAAGAAAAAGGAGATGAGAAAAAGTTCGCAGAGATCCAATTGCTCTGTGGTTTGGAGGATTTTTAACATTTTAGCCATCCAGTAACAACAGGCAAACAGGAGATGGTAGGGAATGAGAACTGTATGTTGGTTGTTTGATTTAGAAAGAAAAAGTAGTGCTCACATTGGCTTTGAGGCAATCAAAAATTAGAAAACTGGCCTTTAGGATTGCAACTTTACAATCAGAATCTTTTACTACTTCTGATTACCCAATTGGAGAACACAAGGTTTTATGTTTTTTTTTTTTTTAATGTCCAAAGTTAGAGAACTATATGTAATTCTGGTATCACTAACTTAACTAACTTTGAGTCTACTTTGCTGACTACACATGAAGATCAAACAAAAGGTAAGTGTATGTGGAAATACTTTGAACATGTTATTTATATTAACATTAACTCTAGTAGAATGATCCCAAGCCAGTTATTTGTTACAGCAAGGGCTGTACAAAGGCAGACCAACATATGAACAGTGTTTCTGTATCTAAAGGGAAAAGACGAAGCGGAAACTGTAAGCAGGGGAAAAAAAATTAAAAAAGGATAAAATTGTAGTAAGGGTGTGACCCTTGGCACCAGTTGCTGTCCTGATTGGGAAGTGCCTTCCAGGACTCTCGGCGCTGCTGGCGGGACCTGATCAAGATGAAGCTCTAAGGATGGGTCAAGGGAGTGGAGATTTAAATCCTGGGCTCGTCAGAGGAAGTATATATTTCCATAGGAATAAAATAAAAAGATAGAACAATGTGGACAGATCAGAGGAAGTCTTTAGAGTGAAGATAAGGTACCTAAGATTGATAAAAGGAATATAATGAAGAAATGGGACTTAGTGGAGGAAGATGATTTGGTCAAATAACTGGATATGAATATGGACTACCACAACAATTTGAATCAAATATAACCTATGCACATATCTTTATAAATGATTATGTCATCTTTATTTTAAGTTTGTCCTCAAGTTATTGATTCTAATATGAAGTTGAGTTGCTTTTGACTTTTTTGAGACAGTAGTTCTGAAAACTGAAGTTTTCCCACATTATTTTCAATTCAAAACAATTTAACAAAATGGAAGTAATTAATTTAAAATATTGCCTTTTCACTCAATCAAATCTAAATTAATTTATGTAAAATTTTGATAGCTAATCTAGTTTTTTAATGATTGTAGCTAAAGTTTTGTTCCCTGATCCAAGTTTTATATAAGTTTAAGGAAGAGAAGAAAAGAATATAACTGCAAATATGCTGAGATAAAAGTAAGTTCTAGTGATTTAGTTGTGATTCATGGAAATACATTTTCTTTCTAGAAAGCTCTTTAGGAATTCACCATGCAAGAGAGAATTCTTACAGAACATTCAGAAATTGAGCATACTTTAGTTGATAGATAATACTGTCACATATTTGTCAAGTGTCTTGTCTTTTTCTTTTCTTTTATTTTCTTTTTTTGATTTCTTAAAACCTTTTATGTCTTATTCCTTCATAAGGAAATATTATTTTAGGATGTAAATTTTTCCTTGGAATTCAAGATTTCTGAATTCTGTCCAATATAATTTATATTCTCTAAGTCTGTTCCCTTTGATAATGTAAGAAAAAGGAGTATGAAGTAAAACTGTGTTTCATTCTGTTTGATAAATGAGTTCTTTTGATCTTTATATTATGTCGAATTTGGTTTGAGGTTATTAAAGTCAATTACATTTTTTCAGGCAGCTAAGAAAACCTGCAAAGGCACACACATTTCCTAAGTGCCCTTTTTGGTTTACTTCAGCTAACAGTTTTGTAGATCGTGACTGATAGATGTGGAGATAGGTGAACTTCTCAGTAGTAACTAGCTTTTTTATAAATGCATGTTTACTCTTGTCCTGGATCTCCCAGTCCTGTATGTTTGTTATGTTTTGGTTCCTGGCTGGTTCATTTTTAGGGTTATGCAGAACACAAGATCACAAAACAAGAAGCTTCTGTGACACCCAAGTCTCAGCTATATTGTCACATTGAATTTTGGCGTTGCTGTGATGAACGTAGCTTGTGAGAACACTCTCTACTGCGGGATGTGTGCATTTACACAAATGCACATGCAGAGTCACCCCTAGGCTATCTTCTACTCCTCAGATTATACAGCAAATTTCAGCAGATATAAATTTAAGCTTTTGGGGAGTTATCATCTGCAACAAAACTGGGGAGTGGGTAGGCACTTTCTGGACTGCCACCACCCTTGTCTTTTTAGGCAACCTTTCTTTTGTCTGCAATAACCCTCCTGCTTTATTCTTGGTCCTCCTACTGCAGAGACCATTTTGTGTATAGGGGACTTTCTGACATGAACAAGGTTAAAGGAAAACCTTCATATTTTTATAGGACGACTGTAGATAGTAGATACATATTTAGAACAGACTCTTTGCAACATAAACTGCCAATTCTCTGTGCCATATGGAATATATTTTTCTTCCTGCTCTCTTTTAGTCCCCACTTTGGCACTTCATATTTTTTTCTGGAAATGATATATCTTTGCTCTTCCTAGCTAAAATACTCTGTCAAATGTTGCCATTTCAAAGCTGATTATATGGTTGGAAAGTAGGATATACACAAAGCTAGTGAAGAACTAACTCTGCTCAGATTTATTGTATATTTGATTGACTGGGGAAATGACTTTCAGTTGACATCTGAGCCAACAAGTTAGCTGAAATAAAATTTTGCTTAATACCTTTGCATCAATAATCTAGGCACAGCATCATTGATTGAGAAAGTCTGATCAATAGAGTATTACTGACTGCCTAACTGTAACTTTGCCAGACTTTTTTTTGTTAATTCTGCTGATGACCTTCGTACCACTACTTCTCAGGTTCACCGTTTTCTTTCTCTTTGAAATTCAATTTGCTCCATTTGCTATTATTTAAGGAATTTACACATCCAATTGATTTCATTCTACCTGATACAATATGCGTTTAGGATATAAAAGATTGTGCATCCTTGGGACAAAGCTTTTGTAGCCCTAAATTAGAATATTTCTTGGAAACTTCACCTTGGGGAAGACATAATTCATGGAAAATAAAAAGGGAAATATAGAAACATTTGTTTTAACCCTGTGAATACTGCATTATTTTCATCTCCAATGACTTATCTTCAATAGAGATGAAGGAGGAGGTAAAAAGGGAAATAATAATCTTAACCAATCCTGGATGGATATCATTCAAAAATAAGAAAACTAGTGCACAAATATTGAGAAAAAAACCCCAAATCCTAACTAATTGCTCAAATAGGAATGCTCCATTCTGTCCTTTTAAATATTTCCTATCACAGTCTGTCTTCATGGTGATTTATATAAGCCCTTGTTTTTGTACGTGTGACGTTTTTCAAGCTATCTCCATTCACACTTTGATGGAACAAAACTATTTCTTTGCAAGTTATTGAGAAGTTTGGGATTGCTTCATTCAGTGTTGCCTCAGAATATCTAATGATTCCCCTATGCACAGACAAAACTCAGTGCATTGTCTAGGTGTATTCGTGTTATCTAGCTACATATTGAGGACCATGTGTTGTTATTTTGTTTTCTTTCCCACATAAATTCCATGCTGTGCTCTCATAGCTAAGAAGCTACTGAAAGTAAAGCATGCTGAAAGAACCTAGATTTCTGTGTACGGGGTTGCCCTGTTAACATTTTATTGCTTATGGAACATGCACACCATTTAGCTCTATATAATTTTCCAATATGTGGAATTAGATCCTTTGCTAGATGTATAGAGTATGTAATGAAGCCTGAGAGAAACAGGCTGGTTTATTCTGAGCCTGGCTGTTCCCAGGTGTCCGTTCAAAGCTCTTCAGAGGCCCAAGAAGGTCCAAGAAGTTAAAATGATTGCTCATTAAAATGAAGGCAGCCTGAATGATATTATTTTTCTCCTCGACATTCTTTGGAGAAATCATCCATCATTACGGGGTCTTCTATAGTCAAATGATCTTCCCACCATTGGTTATTCCTTATTTCAGAGTATCTCTGTACCAGCTGCGTAGCATAAAATGGCTTTAACATTCTGTCTGGACCAGAAAATATAGACCTTCCTAGCAAAGTGTATCATATTACTCTGTTAAGCTGATTGACCTTGATTTTAGAATGATGAGCATCTGTATTCCATTTAACTAACTAAAGAAAATGTCATGTCTTGGGAGATGGTGAGATTTGCCCACCTTCCCACCCAGCTTAACACTGCCTAAGTGAAAAAGACAAATAAACTTGAAAATATTAATGTTTACTTGACTCAGGTTTGGAGACACGTACATATGTTTGATGCTATACGTCTGTGTGAATTAAATGAAGTTTGGAGAGATGTCATTTAGGTTAATAAAATATGTGTTACTTAAAACATTTTCATTTATTGACTAGATAAATGCCGTAAATTGAAAACTAATGCAACCATTTTATATTAACCAATAAATACCGAAAGCAACAAAATACCAGTACCCTTAAAAACTCTCATGTCAGTTTGTCAAAAAATAATTATATTTACCTGAAATATAAATAAAAAATGACATTCCTGCAGTGTTACCAAATTTATATATATATATTTTTTTTTTCAGAAATATTTAAACTTAAACAATCCCCTCATATATTCAGTAGAAAAATCAACACAGCTTTAATGAACAATTCATTATCCAATGCACTTTAAACTCTGATTGTATATGTTAGTAAGGTGAGACAGGCGTTACAAGTAGTTTAAACTTACTGTCCAAACAATGTCTTGGAATTAATTTCAAATCTGATTAGAGAATGGAATGCCTCCTCCTGAAAATAATTTTAGAAGTAGATCTGTATAAAGTAGTTCACTTATCCTATATTCTGCAAGGTGCTTTGTCTAGATGCATTTTCCTTATTCCCTTCTCCTCTTCTCTAGTGCTCCCAAAACCCTCTGTCACTACTTCAAGTCCTGGCCAAGCCACAAAAATTGCAGATCTTCTTCAGCCCTGATGCCAGATCCAGTGAAAGGAAAGAACTGAAAGACTGAAAAAGCACACACTTCACTGACCCTGCTTTGAAGAGGTAATACATTTAGGTAAAGGTGAAAATACTACTGGGATTTTGATCATTTACATGATTTCTCTTGGTATTGCACTTTGTTTTTAAAAATCATACATTTTTATTTATTTATTTTTATGATTAACATTCTGGTACTTTTCAGAATTTCATGCAAATTTCAGTATCTGGTGAAAAACAAACAGAAAGCAAAAAAGGCCACACAACAGTTGAAAGTTGTACCTAAATGTTCTTGGACATTGTTCAGTGTTGCTGGGTGTTGTGCCCCAAAGTGTCTAAATTGGCTTGGTGTCTCCACAAGAGTTCTGAAAACATGTTCAAAATTTGGAAATGGTTAAATGATTTTTGAGTCAGGGATAAGAGAATACTTCAAATACCTTTAGTCATTATGACAACAAAGTAAATGAAAACATAGTAATGCTCTTGGGATGATCATCTGATGAGTGCAAAAGTATGCCCTCATCTATTCACGCACTATTTGAAGTGTTTTTTCAATTTTGGAGCATGTTTCAGTTTTGTGTAAAAAGATGGAAGACTGGGATCTGTAGTAATTCTTTTTAGCACTTTTTTTTTTTTATCTTTTATCAATTTTACATAGGGCTTCATTATATGCTTTATGTCATTTTTTAAAAGTCCCACTGATGAGTAGGATTTATCAGGGCTGGATGTATAGGACTCGATTTGGTAATACATACAGCTCCAGGACCTGACACTAATTTCTTGAAAGCTTTGCATTGCTGTTTCCTGGGCCTGCCATTTCATTAGTTATTCATCATCATAATGACTGTATTTATTATTACTGCTAAAAATAGGTAATGATGGCAGTATTTCATCTAATGGATTTGCTTTGTCCCTGCTTGAAAAACGTTGATCTGTCACTTAGAGTAGGTTTACAAGGTTGTAATATTATCTTAGTAAAACTGTTTGTTCTTTTAATTTTCTCATTATGGACTGTGTTAGGCCTTTGTTTATACAGAACTATCAAAATCGGATTTTGGTTTAGTTTAACTTCAAGTGCAAATATGTGCATCATTTGAAAATCTAGTTCTAGATGTTATTTAAGTACAGTAGATTAAAATTATTAGATTGTGTGATTTTGTAGCTTTAGATTTGTTTGGTTTCAATCAGAAAGCTTTCTTTTTTTTCAGAATTCCCTGAATATTATAGCAATATATTCACAGGAGGTTTTAGTAAATGTAAAGCATTCATATTTTACCTCATAGAAAAAGATGACGAAACCCTTTAATTTGAAGTTTGGTGGTTTGGATGCATCATTTTTATGTTAAGATGTATTTAATATTTTAAAGTGGAAGGGCTGGCTTAAAGTGTTCGTTAAAACGTTGCTATTCATGTTTGAAGCAATACAAAAACATTAGTTTCCTTTTCTGATCTTGTCAGTTTGTCTTCTTTTAGCAGCTGTGGAGCTGTTCATTTTCCACGAGGCACAAGTAGCCAAGCATACATAGTACTCCATATTCTGAAGATAGAAAGAGGAACTCTGGGCTGCACATTAAAAAATAATGCATTAGAATACTTACATAATTTAGTTTTCTAAAGTAACCGTTATTCTTAAAGCACCTCTGTGCCTCACCTTTGCTTCTGTCCCTCTCTAAGAGACAGAGGTACCTGTCTAGGTACCTAAAATTACCTGATGGATGAATCTGGTACTTTATGATAGATAATTTGGGGAAAGTCTTAAATATCTGTGCCAGGGAACATGGTAAGGAAGGAACATGTTAGGGCAAGACTCTAGCTATCTGCTTTGAGCTATACACTTATATAGCTTGGAAGACCTACAGTGAATTAGGCAAAACATAAAGCAAGCTAATTTAAACCATGAAACTATACAGTGCACAGGCACAGCATGCCACAAAAGAGTCTTGAAACGTGCCTGAACATCAGCTCAAATGGAAAAACTGTGAATGTGCCAACACCTCCTGCAGTTGTCTGGTCCATTTGCTCTACATACTATATCGGGCTTTGTGTGCACTATCAAGATAAATAAAGGAACTCATCAACATGACTGTTTTACATGTATAAGTAACACTAACTAATGTCTTGACAAACAGGACTCCCTAGCTCTGTTTTTTTTTCCTATGGATTCATTAAACAGTGGATACTGGGTACTGGCCATTTCTCTATCACTGGTGGAATCTAGATACAAGCCATCCTAAATAAATAAATAACAGGAATCAGAGAATTGTTGGCTCTCACCTCTTATGATGTCAATGACATGATCCCCATTGTGAACCCAAGATATAACTGGCATCTGCAGTTAACACTAGGTCACATGTATTTATCTTGCATTAAAAGAGTCATCCTTGGAAATGATTTTATAAGGTATGTGTTTGTGCCAAAAGTATGTATCACGGATATATGGGCAATGAGCAGTGTATCTGGCAAAGTTTAAATCTTCAAATGTCCTTCAAAGACATCCTATTTTTAAATTCTGTGCAAGACGATGCAAATCAGTTGCTGTGTTCTGAGAGATCCTTCAGATCTACTCCAGCAGAGCTCTTAGTACTTTCATGAGAATCTGACTGTTGTAAGGACAGGAGCCAAGAGTTGCAGTAAATGTACTGTTTCTCTTTAGTATAGCTAGAAAGCTTTCTTGCAATCAAGACTGCCGATCTAATGAAGGATTCTATATATAGTTACTTATATTCCCATGAACAGCATTGTCTGTTTCTCTTTTTCATGTATATATGGCCAAGTGAGTTTTCATTTTTATTGATGTCCACAAGAAAAAAAATGAAAGTAAATGGGCTATGATATTTAAAGAATGATAATTTAAAGGTTTTTTTATTGCATACAAGCTTTATATTGCCCTTTTTACATTTTAAGTATTTTGCAAAATCAAAATAATAATTTATCCAGTGCTGATGAATTACGGTGGTTATGTGGAGTTAAAGAATTAAACTACACTGTTACATATTAGCATTTACACGTAATTGCTGCAATTATCTGAGCTTTTTAACTTAAAACTGTGGTTTTTATATTGGTAGTTAACCATCAGGCAGCTAGGAAAAAATACATTGAAGTTCATATTGCAATTCCATTACATGTAAAAAGTAGAAGTCTTTCATATGCCAAAATTTTGAAGCTATTGCTTTGTGAAAGTTTGTTTCCACTTACCATACAACACTATGGCATCTGCCAAATGAAAAAAAATCCAAACGTGTGTCATGAAACTCACCATACGTGGATGAAATGTGTGACTTAGGTCTATTCTTGTTTAAGAGCTGGTACCTTGTGTCAAAGGCCGAACGAATCCAGATAAAATTTATCATCATTGGAAGTTAGATCCAAAAATGAATGCCAAAATACCTGATGTGCTAAACAGGTCCATCTTTTCAATTCTTCTTGTGAAGACCTATTTAAGCGTTGGTTAGTATAACTGTTTGTAATAAGTACAAGGCTACAGCAACCGGACTTGTCTTTTATCAGAGTGTTTAACTTGGTTGTCACCAAACATTAGATTTATTTAGGCCATAAAAATGCTGTGAGAGTAAATGCTATCAATGAACAGCTTGAAAAATCAACTCATGAGAGAACCTTATCATGCAATGTGCAAGTTTTGTGTTTTTCAGGCAACTGGCTAACAGATGCAGGATCTGTTGACCTCAGTAGCTTTTCTCTATCCATAATTGTCTTTATTCACATTTGGAAATACGAGGCAGATCAAAAAAATATCCAAGTCTCATTTTCAGTGTACTTATACTTAAAATCTATACAGAAATTACAAGGTAAGCTAAGTTACCAACTTTTGCATTTCGCCATGATGATTATATGTGCCTACATTATAACTTATGTTAAATGGCAGGTGATTTAGTTTATCCATCAGTATAAATACTGAGAGAGAAAAGTGTAAAACAACAATTCTAAGGAAATACAGTCCCAGGGCTGGAGGAAGGGAGTGTTGACGTTAGGAAAATGAAGTTGTGTAAGGCATAGCTGGCTTTCAGTATTTCCTCCTTGTACATTTTCTTGTGGGTTACAGTGCTGGTTAACACTGTTTGTTGCTGCTACTACTGCATTTGCAGGAAAAATCCTGACTGGCAAAGTGGGCATCAAGGACTTCTATGGGACAAAATTGTAGGAAAAGGTTTGACCGCCCAAGCTGTTAGAGTAGGTTTTGGCTACTCTCATGCTTTCCAGGATTAAAATATATTGGATTTAAGTCAGTTTATCAACCAAAATTATATCACAGCGAAGTAATACTATGGTTTGGGTCAAATATGTTACAATTATTTTCCCAATACATTTGATAAAATAGACTCAAATTGTTTCTGTAAGTTTGAATATTATTATTTCATCATCTTTGGAAGTCTTGAACATGTCCTTCCGTTCTTCATTTTGAATCATTTATCTTGCTTTTATATAGACAAGTGCTCCCTCTAAATATTGCACGAGAAAGGTCCCAGCAGCCTGGGATGGGGTGAGTGGGCTGTAATAGAGAGACCAAATATACTTTAAAGTAAACCTCACTGGGATTGTCAGTGTACGACGGAGGAAAATCACTGATGTCTGCCTGTTTAATGACCACATAGAAAAGCAATGGAAGTTTGTGTTTATTTTTCCTCTCTGTGGTAGTCCTAGGAGCCTATAATCCATTCAGTACTTGGAAAGAAATTGGATTTGACTGGACCGGATTTGGCTTTACAAAACCTGGATGAATACTGTACCACAAACAAGGGAGTAGCCTGTAAGAGACATCCATTTTTAATTTCTATATAGTGAAGACATGCAATAATGTGTAACATGGTAATGTATAACATGGTAAAGTGAATGAACCATGAATAACAGGGCAAAGAGTTTGACTATGAAAGGATTTATGAAGCAAAAAGAGAGGACTGAGGACTTGGTGTCCACATTACAGGGACTTTGTTTTGGACTTGCTGTGGTTTGATCATTAGTAGATGCAGCTCAATGCATAAGGTCTTGTAGGGCATGATCAGGTTTAGTGTCAGCTAAAAGAAATTTGGTTAGCACGCTCTGCAATGTAAAGTGTGATCAGTGAGGATGATCAAGTGATTTGCTTTTAAAGTGCTTTTCTGATCCAAACTGAAATACTCCTGGAATTGTATCTCGTGGGGGATTGATACCTAAAGAAAAAGCAGTCAGTCCTCCCTGGAGAAAAGTATTCAAGAGCTGCTTATTCTTTACAGGAGAGGATCATATTCTGCAGAGTGTTTGAAAAGAGGGATATATGTCACCATTTTGTGGGGATGTAATCAGCAAGAGAAAGAGCGGCAGAAATATAAAATTAAAGCACCATCTCACAGTTGAGTCCAAGCATTTTAGAACTGCTTACATTACTTCTGAGACCCAGTCGTGAAGGAAATGACAATATCTGCCTTTGACATTAGGGTCTTCTACTCTTTATCTGTTTTGAACCTCCCCGCTTCTGACTACTTTAAGAACCAAGACTCAGCAGGACCTGTTACCACTGTACTTTGCTTTCTGCGTTATTCTTTGCAAGCTTCCCATCTCCGTTCCTTAGAGTTGATTCCCTTTTATTCCCTACTTTTTTGCCTTTAGCATCCCTCTCACTACCTTTATTAAAGGCCTCGGTTAGGAGAGGCAGAGTGACTAGATGGGAGCCCCATCTTCACAGTAGGCACAAACAAGGGGACCTCAATATACCTCATCAGGCCCTGCTGATAAAGCAGATTGTTGTTGTATTAATTAGAGCTGAGTGAATAATTCCCAAGAAGTAGCTTATCTGATGAGTTGATCCTCTTTCCTTGCTCATGTATATTTGGAAGCATAATATCACTTCACTGTGGAATTCTTACTGAATTCTGAAGCTATTTTCCAGAAATTAAATAGTCTTTGACTGAGCGTGCCTAACCTGGAAGTTATCACCCCTCATCTTCGAGGTGCTGCTTCCTGTGGTTGAGACGTAATAACTGATCAGGTTGTGCTTCTGGCCCTTTGTAAATGGGTATTTAGCAAGCACCTGAAGTTAATATTGCAAAATAGGAAGCTGCCTGTGACTACTTGTTTCATCAAACTTTCAGGCAATTTTTTCTTCATATCTGTTCTAACCATAGCTAAAATAAAGCTTGCATCTCTTCAATTCGCTTTCTTGTTTCTTCTTCTCCTTTTTCAAACATCTTCACTGTGCTTGGACTCTTCTCATATAACTATGAGATTACACTTTGCTGCCTAAGATTACCTTGGGGGCACACCGTAGGTTATGTATGGATCAGAAATGAGTTATAGACTACCTTGCATATGAACTTGCAATCATCCAGACCTGGGCCCAAACCTGGGTCTTCAAACATTTTGACTCGGTACTCGCTATTTCATCACAGGGGCCACCTATTCCTACTGGGCTTCCTATAAAGGGAACAAGCAAGTGGAAATTTTTTTGCAGCTTCTTGGCTTCCCATTTATAAACAATGCTTCACTTATCCTTCAACACTTTGTTTCAGCATTGCCAATACTCATCTGCTACTTCAAAAGCTATCAAGTGAATACTCAAGTAATAAAGAACCAAAGTCCTTGATGAAATTTTGAACTGTTAGCTGAAAAGGGAACTATGAATTAGGAATAACAGTTCTAAATCCTGCCTATGCAAAATATAATTCAAACAAATCTTTATTGCTTGCTAAGAAAACTAACAATGTGCCTCTTTCCACATCATCTTCCTCTAGTCTTTCTGTCAAATCCCTGGCAACATGCTCACCAACCATTTGAATTTAGTTTGTAACATGGCAATCACCTGAAGAGCAGCTGTGGGCAAGCACCACTGGTTTTGGAATATGTTCCTGCCTTTGTGAATTTGCTCCTGAAGAAGCTTTCTGAGGGCCTTCCACAACTCTGTCTCTTTCCAAGCCAGCTTCTTTCTAGGCTGTTGTTCTACAACCTGTGTCCGCCTTCATTGCCCAGCAATACAAATTTGATTCAGGTAAAACTTTCTGTTAATGAACATGATACAAAATTTATGTCATCTTTAAATTTTTCTTCTGACCAAAAGGGAGCTGCACTCCCTAGTCCCACATTTACGATGTATTTACAATCCCAAAATAGAATGCATAATAGCATTGGATCACTGAAACATGGCTATGGTTTTTAAGTTCTTCCTGCCTTCCAAACAAATATCAGTGTCTTTTGTTTCCATGTTTCTGTATTGAAGTCAGCCATACTTCTTTAAAAAAACAAACAAACAAAAAAAAAAAACCCAACTGTCCAGTAATGTCTTCTGTAAGGCTCCTAGTCTGAAAGGGAATCTCTTCTTCAGCTGTATTTCAGCTCTATAAAGCTGTGGTCTTGGATAGTGATGACTTTGGAAGGACTTGGTTATTTAGTTGTTTTCAGCAATGCCTCCCTGAGGCAATGCAATGTGAAGCTATTTGTAAGGCCTTTGCTTGGGCCAATATGTTTACAGGTCTAATGAAGGAGTTTCTGTCCTTGGAAAAAATTAACCTGGCCGGAATTGGCTTGTTTGTTATGTTTTGCTATAGTATCTATGACAAATGAAGAGCCAGTGAAGTGTTGACAAGTTCTTAGTCATTGCTTGCTGCCTTGATTTGATATAATAGTGCTAACAGAATGTCACCCTATATTTTATCTTCTTGTTTTGCTCTGTCTGTAAATATATTGCAATATTACTGATACTGGGATTGTTGGCCATTATGAAATAATGCAGTAAAGATGGTATTCTAGCCAGTGCTGGCATCACACATTGAAAACAAATAAATGCACAGACTGACAAATAGCCAAGTCAGTAATGGGGATAACTCACATACAGAACACCATACTGAACAAGTGAAGGAAATAAAGTTTCTTGGCTTGTTTCCTTCTCTTTATATAAAAATGGTAGGACCTGATCTAGGGCAAATGAGCATCGGGATGCAATAATGTTACATCTGACCAATAATAATTCTTATACTTTGTTTTTATTTTCTTTTTTTTTCAAATTTTGGCAATCGAAAATCATATAGTTTCCTTCTTGCCTGTGGCAACACAGGCTAAGCTGCTAAGATTATACCTGTCCCTCCTTATTGCCTATGGCAATCTCTTTTTCCCATCCCATTGAAAATTCAATTCCATAAATATGTTTTTGTTTGGAACACTATCATCAACAGTGGCACTACTACTCATCTGTGGGCTTGCCTAGAGAAGGTTAGTGATGCTGAGCAGCACTTCAGAATTGGAGCATGCTGTTTAAGTAGGATAGCTAATAGAGTTGTTTCTTTACCTGTTATGTAAAATGTGTAGTGAGGATGCTACTGCCCAGCTGCCCTAGCACTCACCCTTCCTAACAGCCTTTCCTGGTTTTGTTGTACGTAGTTTTTTCTGTGTGCTTCTGGCCATAGCAGTAACAACATAATCTTTTCCGCTATATTTTCACTTTCATAAAAAATGTGTGTATCGATATCAGTTTTGCCCTTTTTATATTGCTATTATTCCTTGGGTAATATTTTATTTTTTTCTCCCTATCATTTACTCTTTTGCAGTGTCATAGCTCAGTCTTCTGGGATTCTTTTGTTATGTTTTTGCTTCTCAAAACAACATCTTCCTCCAACAAAAAAATAGCTAGGACACAAGCATTTTATAATGCATTCTCTGTATATTTCACTGTCCAAAACAAAATAAATGTAGAATCTACATACAGAATGTATTCTCTCTCCACACACCCCAAGAGCTCTTGTACAGTATTGGAAGAGTGATCAATTACTGGTATGCGGCCCCCATAATAATGAGCAACTACTGGGACACATTCTGGCCATTCACCCAAGATAATGATCGAGTTGTGGTATAGTAAACACATTCTGCATCCATCCATGGGATGTCATGCATGCTGTATAATATAAAGGGAATGATCAAATACAGAGATACACAAATACTGCCAGTACCACCCAGGCTGGAAATGGTGTACAAGGATCCTGATTAAGTAGTTCTTAGCAAGTATATTGTGCAGCTACTCAAGAATGTTTCTAGCAATGCAGACCAAATATTATTCTGCATCCTATTAGGTTAGACTGTTCTGGTACAGTCTTTCAGTCTTTGTTTGTTTGTTTGTTTGTTTTTCCCTCTATTGAAGTTTTTCAAATCAGTTTTCAATTTTGCCTGCTCTAATATTTTTCCCCTGTAGTTCTCTTGATGTTTCACAAACTGCCATTTTATGCCTTGCCCTCTGGTATCTTGGATGTAGCACTTGCTAAAATATTTCTCTTTAATTATTGGTCATTTTGAAAGAGAAGGAGGAGGAACAGTAAAGCACACAAGCCCACTGCTTCTGGTTCTCCCGTTAGCTTTTAAGCTTGCTTAGTTTCCTTGTATTTATTTTCCCGGACAAAACTATTCTCGTTTTAAAGGTTTTGCTTTCCTTTTCACCAATTTCAGTCTACTATTTCTTTGTGTGGAGATGTGAAGAGAAACTGTTAGGTAAATTCTACTTAATTTTTCAAAGACGTACTGAGTGGATAGGTGAATTAAATATGGGCTAGAAAAAATTGTTGCTTTCACAGTTATTCTTCCATGAAACTGATGCAAGTATATTGAATGATTTTGCTAAGAATCAGAAATATAATGTATTCCTCAATTTAATTTATGTTAGAGGTCGTTATAGTTCTTTGATCCCTTGTATCTTGCAAGCAGCAATGTAAGTTGGTGTGTGGAGTTTTCTGGAAGCCTCCTTCTAGGGCTGCTTCATCATGAAGCAGGAATCATGCGGGGCTGCTGTGTGCCTGTGCAGGTGAGGTAGGAAACAGGCCTTCATCAGTCTCTTTCACCCCTTCTTGCTTGTCCCTAGGCAAAAAATTTCCCTCCTTGTCTTGCGCTCTGGCAACTAAGAAGGCAATGCGTCTGACTAGCATTTTAAAAGTGGCCAGTGCTAGTCCAGCTCTGCTCTGCCAGTATTAGTAAAAATTTTCCTACTGGTATCAGTCTGAATGGATTTAGGTTTGAAATAAAGACATGACAGATCTTTGCCAGTGAAGTTTAGGGCTGAGCAAGAACCAAGTCAGACAGTGGCCACTTATCTAAGCTAATGACCAAGCTGCGGGATAGTAACCACATTCTGCATCCAGCTGTGGAATATCATGCGTTCAGAGTTTAGTTAGACTTGGATTTGAAATGGAGCTCTTTCAAATCCTTCTAAGTGGCTTCAGAACAGAAAGAGAAACATGGAAAGGCTGCAGGTTTGGAGTCACCGAGTCCCAAAGAGGACACATAAAAAGGATCGTGATAAATAAAATAATGAATGATATAGGGCATGTAAATCAGTCTACCTGCTTGCCTTTTCTCCTAGTAAATGAGCATTTTTAGAGGATGCTTAGATATGGCAGAATGCCATTGCCGTAAGACATCACTGAGGCAAGAGCTCAGCAGGAGCCCAAGAAAGAATCGGAAATTTCCATGGATAATGAAAAAAAAGTCAGTGTCTGTGTTGCGTTAGATAAAGTGTATGGCACTTCATGCTTCACAGCATTAGCCAGCTACTGAGAATGGGAAGAAACTTCCCCTATGGCCAAGTTATTTTTTAATTATCCACCCTGGGATTTGTGCCGCCTTCCTCCGAGGCGACTGCACTAGCCTCTCTCCCAGCCAGGGCCACCACAGCATTCGTTTTAACAAGATGGCTACCTCGGAAGCGGATCCCTGCCTGCCGCTGGGGATTGCGCACCCCGCGCGCAGGTGCCTCATTTATTCCGACAAGGTTGGATTCCACGGTCTTTATTAAAGCAAAACCCTACGTTTAAAATTATCATCACTAAGGCATTCTTGATCAGTAAAAAATAGTGGTTGCACGATGACTTCAGTCCTTCGCTTTGTTTTACAATTAAGGATGTTTTCATTTCACAACGCTGGGCAACATGGCTGCGATCCTCCTTCTCATGGCTGGTAGGTCCAAAGCATGTAATACACTTTCTTAGCTCTTCATTTCTAATGTGTGCATACACAGTCCACAATTATATCCACCTACTTCTTGAAACAAATAATTCAGTGCCTGTTTTTTCCCAAACAGACAAACTCAGGGCCAGTATTTCAGCCTTGGTGAGCAACCGTTTGGTAGCAAACCTATCGCACACAGAGGGCAAGGGATCCTATCAGAAGGAAACAGATTTCATTTCAAGCTTTCCAAAGTATTATTAAAAACAAAGGTCAAAAAGTGATTTCTAAATACTTTGGCAGTATCTTAATATGTATGCTTTAAAGAAAACTAAGGGGAATTTTAAACTACATGTACATTTTATGAACATTTAAATGAATGTCTGTGTCTAATCTCAAGTGCATTTGATTAAAAATAGGACAATTTTGATGTTCCATGTTCAATTATTAAGCAAAAACATTCAGTTATCAGATAGTTAATTAAGTGGAACTGGCTGTATTCATTAAAATATTTGTTCCAAACAAATGTATTTAACATTCAGATATTATGCAGAATAGGTGACAATTGCATATCTCCATGGAGATCAATAATGGGATTCAGATCATTGTGTAAAGAGTCTGCAAGTTTAATGCAGAGAGAATGTCATTATTATTTCTCTCTTAATGATGGTCATTATGCGCAAACACTGATTGAATTCCATTTGTTACCTGCATTTGAGCTGAGAGGAATAATTACAATTTAAGTGTCTCCATTAAAATTCATAAAAGAATATGAATGCAAAAATTATACTTGAAACTGACAAAATATACTTTGAGGATATAAATTGTGTTTTCTGATAGGCCTCTTAAAAGTATTAAAAATAGCTTCATTTTAATAAGATGGCATATAAAGATCATGCATTATCATCACCTTTATGTTAATTCTCGTAATACATGACTAATACTAAAAAGTGAAGAAATTAACTTTTAAAAGTAGAAATTAATGAAACAATAGACTGCTTGTCATACAGCCCATTGGAATGGATACCTCTATATTTGGGTTATAGTCACCCATCTTCATAATATCTAGTTAACTAGTCAGCTGCTGTATATTGTGGAGATTATCCTGCCACATTTTCTGTGACATGTTTCAATATGTTTTTTTGCTAATTAAATGGGATATTATTAATACAACCATTTATTCAAGAAAACCTTTTACATGTACTCTGATTTACTGCACCACACTGACTGCTCATTGTACCCTGAGAGTGACTCAAGTGCTTAGCACAAGTACTGAAGGGCCTGATCCAGGAAGGTGCTCAGCCTCTCAATAGTTCTTTGTGCTTCTTGACTTCGCACTAAGGTGCTTAGTCCTTTATAGGATTGGATCCTTAAGCTATGATTATTAATAGCAGCAATACTCCTGAGGAACTGCCTGGTGACATATCTCCTGGAACAGTCGGTGAGAACAGAAGACACCGATTGCCATCTTTAGGTGCTGTGTAAGAGATGACAGGCTGGATGGTGGCAGTAAGGCCTCTTCGTTAAGGGGATGTTACTACGAAGCACTTCTACCCATTATATTTTTCTCATAAATAAGTAGGGTCCTTGAAATGGTTGTGTTCATGTTTACCAATTTTTGGTGAGTACAGTCACAGCTATTTTAAGGCAAGTTTCTGAATATTTTCAAGTGAGTTGTTCTGTATAGTCTTTTAATACATGCAGCTCTCCTTTTGGAATGAGCAGATGATCTCTGGCTATTGGCAGTAGGACCATATTTTGCTTTCTTTTTGAGAGAGGGAAGGAAGAAATGAAGAGGTCTTTTGACAGGACACATACATGTTATCACATTATTATTATTTAGGTTGACAGCAGAAGTCTGTTAATTAGATTATACGTGGATGTTCTGTCATCCTGATTATTTGTCCTTGCTGAGAGATGAAGTCTTAAAATCATAGAATCATAGAATTATAGAATGCTTAGGGTTGGAAGGGACCTCTAGAGATCATCTAGTCCAACCCCCCTGCACACGCAGGGTCACCTAGAGCACGTGGCACAGGACTGCGTCCAAGCGGGTTTTGAAGATCTCCAGAGAAGGAGACTCCACAACCTCTCTGGGCAGCCTGTTCCAGTGCTCTGTCACCCTCACTGTTAAGAAATTTTTCCTTAAGTTCCTGTGGAACTTTTGGTGCTTCAGTTTCCGGCCATTTCCTCTAGTCCTATCAGTGGCCACCACTGAAAAGAGACCAGCACCGTCCTCTGCACTCCCTCCCTTGAGGTATTTATAGACACTGATTAGATCCCCTCTCAGCCTTCTCTTCTCCAGGCTGAACAGGCCCAGTTCCCTCAGCCTCTCCTCATAGGGCAGATGTTCCAGGCCCCTGATCATCCTTGTGGCCCTGTGCTGGACTCTCTCCAGCAGCTCCACATCCCTCTTGTACTGTGGAGCCCAGAACTGGACACAATACTCCAGATGTGGCCTCACCAGGGCTGAGTAGAGGGGCAGGATCACCTCCCTCGACCTGCTGGAGATGCTCTTCTTAATGCACCCCAGGATCCCATTGGCCTTCTTGGCCACGAGGGCACACTGCTGCCTCATGGTCAACTTATCATCCACCATGACACCCAGGTCTTTCTCCGCAGAGCTGCTCTCCACAAGCTCGGTCCCCAGCCTGTACTGGTGTCTGGGGTTATTCCTCCCCAGGTGCAGGACCTTGCACTTGGCCTTGTTGAATTGCATGAAGTTTTTCACCGCCCAGTTGTCCAGTCGGTCCAGGTCCCTCTGGATGGCAGCACAGAGAGAGAGAAAGAGAAAAAGAGAAAAAGAAAGAGAGAGAGAGAAAGAGAGAGAGAAAAAGAGATCCAACTAGACTCTGCACCGCTGATCACCACTCTCTGGGCCCTGCCATCCAGACAGTTCCTAATCCACCTCACTGTGCACTCATCTATCCCGCACTTCCAGAGCTTGCCCGGGAGGATGTTGTGAGGGACGGTGTCAAAAGCCTTGGTGAAGTCGAGATAGACGACATCCACCGCTCTCCCCTCGTCTATCCAGCCGGTCATTTCATCATAGAAGGCTGTCGGGTTAGTCAAGCAAGATTTCCCCTTGGTGAATCCATGCTGAGTACTCTTGAGTGCCTTCTTGTCCTCCATGTGCCTGTAGACAATGGCCAGTATGAGCCGTTCCATCACTTTTCCGGGGATGGAGGTGAGGAAAAAAAAGGTGAGTTGAAAAAGCTTTGAAATGACAAAATACCATCCTCAATGAGAACAAAAAATGAAACCAAAGGGAAACCCAGGATATTTACAGTATTTCAGCTTGGATTTTTTCCCTCTAATCTTTTGCAGGCACTTCACTATTAAAATTAAAAAGGAGAGGCTAGAATTTTATAACTATTTAACACTTGGTTAAACACTGTTTAAGTATTTGTCACCAGGCAAATGTTTCCCTATTAAGCAAAATTTATGCTAAAATGGTTCTGATTAAGCAGTAGTCATTGCCATTTACAGCCGGTAGACTAAACAGTTTCCCTGGAAGATATCTCAATTAAGTGGCTGTCCAAATGAAACGTGCCACTATTAAATGGTGTTTGCTACACCATTATACTTTACTCTTCTGAATGATGGGATTTAAAATATAACTCACTTGCCAGTTACTAAACAGTAGGAGCTGCTTTTCATGTAATAGCTTTTAGTCTTAGACATGAACAAAATGTGTATACCACCTGGTTTAAAATAAAAGTCAGGGTTTAGCATTAATCAGTATCAACTGAATATGCATGATTATTGGCAGAGTAACTTTGTAAAATTGGCTTTGCTGAACTAGGATGAGAGAGACAGAGGTGACAGTGGCACATAAAGCAAGGAGTGAGCAGTTTCATGTAAATAAGCTTTCTGTGCCCAACGTAAAATCTGCAGCTGTGGAAAAATTGGATCCTGCAAACCAATGAGTTCTTGCTGAATCAGTGGGCAGAGCTTCAGAGATCCATATCCTTTCTGCAGTGCCTTTTCCTCTGGATAGAATCCTAAAATGGTTTACAAGAATTCATTATGCCTCAGAATCTTCACACCTCTGCAGTAACTTTATTAGCTTTTAAAGCTCTTGTGATATAGCTAAAAACATGCTATAAGAGTTACTAGAACTTTGATAGATGTAATAAGCAATTATTATGGGGGCTGACATTCTAAATGGGAGAAAAAGACCTCTGTCGCTTTTAAAGAAATTTAGAATACTTACCTTACAGGAGTATAACTGTGCTTCACAGTCTAATATGTGAATTTGACCTAAGCTTTTGATTCTTTCAGCAGCTACTAATGGCAGTTCAGATCAACGGGTATTAAATCACAAGTATAAAAAAGCATGGGAGAAATAGCCACCAATTGAATTTCTTAACTAGTTACTCCTGATTGACCTCACATTCTCCTGCTTGAACTGCTGTTTCTCAGGTATGCAAATCTCTCCTTGATTGTATACTTATGCTTAGGCTACTTCCTAAATCCTTAGGGGAGTAAAAATTCTTTTTCACACACGTTCAAGCTAATCAAATACTATCTACTCCCATGTCTTATTTCTTGTTACTCTGACACGGCAAGAGAAGTTCAAGGCAACAATAATTTGCCCTTATAATTCTTTGGGAACAATTCAATGCATGTAGGTCAGGCAATGAGAAGTGGACTGTTTCAGGAATGAAAAATCATACTTAATTGCTTTAAAAAAAAAGGGGGGGAGAGGGGGGGAGGAGGTGAAAATGACTTTGTTAAAATCGAGTCAGTCTGTTACCAGAAGACATTTTCTTGGGTGAGGTTGCTCTATTTGATAGTCCCTTGGCTCAGTCAACAAAAACATGAGAAATACACTAAGCATTCATTATGAGTGAGTGCAGTGAAATACTTCCCCCAGAAATATAGAATGAAATCACTTTCAGCCCAGTCATAGCTGTTTTTCATGTTGAACAGATGTAAACAATAAAATAGAAAAAAAGTCTCCCTTTGCTTTGCAGGGACTCTGATGCCTCTGTGTTAAAGAACGGAGGATTCTCCTCTGCATTTTCTTTGGGGAATAAACACACTGGCATATAGAGGTAATTAAATGTTTTAAATAAATAAATAAATAAATTGCTCAGTAATTCTGGTGACAGTAAAAATTGAAGTAATGCAATAGTTCTAATCTGTTACATTACTTCTATTAAAAGGAAAATATTTTATTAAGAAAAAATAAAGACTGTACAATTCTTTTCTTTCCAAGTGTGTTATAATTTAAGACTATGCATCACCTGATATCTACCTATACACTTCTTAAGCAACACAGAGCAATATTATATAGCCTGGTTTACTTGTAGTGACGCTGTTATAAACCTACCGGGCAGTAGTACACACAGTATGAGAACTACTCTTATTCTGCCCCTTGTTAGGTCTGTGTTTCTAAAATCTCAGTTATGTTCTATGTGTATGTATTGAGAATTGTGTCCAGAGTCTGGTAATGTTACTATGCCAGTCTGATGGTACCATTTGAATTTTAGCATGTTTTATATTGGTATCAAACAAGGTGACTTTGTCACACTGACTTTCTAATACATGTAGCATATTTTAGATGTAATATTACCTTTTTTAGGCTTCTCTGAGTGAAGGTAAAAGAACTGATCTTTACTGGAAGCAAAATACTGTCCTAGCTTGTTAAATCAAAACAGATCATTTATATATTGCATTTTACCTAGATGCATCTAAATCTAAAATGAACAATCAAATATCTCAATCCTTATTAGAGCTTTTTTTTTTTTTTTTTTTAGCTCTGCTGCACTGCTTTCTGACTAGCTTTGTGGCATTTGTGCACGTGTTTAACATTATGTCCAATTTACACGGCGTGTTAATGAGTGAGCCAGCATTAGGCCTGGGAACTCAGTCCTTCTGTAATTAGGAGAGCAAGGCTCCGCTTTAGCCTCGGCTCTTGTACCTATGCATAAAATGCATTATGCTGATTAGGACGTTAAAGCACGGCATAATCAAAGAGCCGAGAGAGGATGCACGCAAACCTGCGTGTTGAGACACTCGGTCTTTAAGACGTGTTGTCTGTCAACAATGTATCAGTTGTAGCCATTTAGCTTGTACTCACTTGAGCAGAATTAAGAGTGTTTACTTTCCTCATAAGAGGGCAGCCAGATATGTACCAATTTTGTTTTAACTGTGGAGAGCAGGGAGCTGCAAACTGAGTGTAGAAGGGATTCAGAAAGGCCTAATCAATCACTGACAGATTACAGCTAAAGCCACTTCCATACCCATTAAAGCAGGACAAATGCAGAATTGCAACTGAACAACTTCTAGTTTTAAGCCAACAGTGGGACTTCCTAGTTATTTATCAAAGTCATTGCTGGTAAGCAGCATGCCTCACTGCTCGATTGTACTTCACAGCAGACAGAGCTGACTGAAGCTTCAGCCATGAAAGAAGTGTTTATGCCCTCAGCTGTGGTGCTGTCAGCCCTCTGGAATTTACTGTAAATCACACAGCTTTTATTGCAAGATTTAGTAGCTGATCCTCTGTGGGCTCTATTCACTGCAAGCTTGTTACTATTTGGATGTTAGCCTCAGTCCATAAAGGGACTTGCTACACATCATCAAACAGCAGCGGAAAACCAAAGGTTTCATTTTTCAATTTTCTAAACCCTAAACTCCTCAACAGTCATTGAATTTCATTGCAGAAAGTGGAAGTCTACTTTATTATGGTACTCAATTTCCCCAATGGAGTTATACACTTATAACATTACTTTTATTTCCAATGACAGGATTTGGCCATCTGTCCTGGCTGTAATTTCATAACACACTGACTAGTTTTTATTTTAAGGGAATTTCGAGATATTACATTGAGCTTGTGACAAAATTGTAATGTAGATATAAAGGCCACAATAATGATAACTACATTCAGTGCTGCCTAACATCTTAACAAAGTATTTTTTTTTTCTATTCCAAGTATAGAGACGTCTGGATAAGCCGCTAACACAACTGAGCTGACAAATAGAAAAAAAAAAGTTTTGAAGAGCTGGAAAATACAAAAGGATAAGGGCTTTCAAGAGTGAGCCTCAACCAGGACAATATTATTCCACAGGCAGTATGTATTTTATCAAAAACGATACTGTGCATCGGTTTTATCAGAGTCATTCCTACCAAGATCAAACGAGGGAATAAAGAGAAATGCTAAAATGTTTCTTTGTAATCAGCATAGTTATTCCTTGCAAGGCAGAGGGACCTGACAAGGCATTTAATTGTGTTTGTCACATGCTCGCAGATCCTCTCCCCACTCATGCAAGGCTTGCACGGAAGGTGGGCTTCCCTTGTGGGTCCAGCAATATCTTCTGTAGCTGACAGTAACTTTATTTTCAGAGGCCTGGGGCCCTGGTGTGCAGCTTTCTGTGTCATTGGACATGGGCTGGGAGGGCTCCTTCCCCTTGGGGACTTCAGGTAAACTCTGGGGGTGACGAGAAGAGTAAGGGCAATGTGGGTGCTTTTTTTTTTTTTTTCCTGTTGGCTCAATGAAGTAGATTCTGGATTAACGTCTCACATAAGCTCGCAAGTTTGTGAGTGAAATCCAGCTCCACTGGAGTCAAAGTTATTCTGTTATTGGTTTGAGTTGACTCACCATTTTTTTTTCATACTGTGCAGTGGGAAATTTGCACTGAGTTCCAGCAAAGTTATGTAGAATTATAACTGAGCCTGTTAAACCTGCTCTGATCCCTGTGTCAGGGAAAAAGTCAGAGTGGCTTTGCTCTGTGAAACACTGGAAGAGATTTAGATCTACCCTGATTTATTAAAAATTCCTTGTATCTGGTTTAATTTTCAGATTTAGGACCACTCTTGCAATTAAAAAAATAGCAAAGAAATGTATTTAAAAGATCTTTCTATTTCCTCCAGCTTAATAGTCATCCTATTTTTTCCTTCATTAATGTTTTGCAGAAATATTACATGATTATTTTTTAAGGCTATGATCTTTCTTTTCTTTTTTTTTTTTTTTTTTCTCTGAGAGATCATGGGTATGAAAGCAGTTCTTTAGCAAAATACCACATTTTGAATTCCTTAGTTTCCCATTGTGTCATTCCTGTTCCCTCCTTCCCCATTTTCTTTTAATTTCAGAAGATTGGAATTTCTTCTAATGGGAGCTTGGAGAGGGGCGTTAGGCTCATGGTGCCCGCACAGGCACAGCCCCTGCCGTGGTCCCAGGGGCTGGGCTGGCAGGGAGCATCCCGCTGGCCCGGGTGGATCTGCCCCAGTGTTTTAGGGCAAAGAGGCAGTTTTTCCCTGGCGGTTTCAAAGTCCTTATTAGTGGCAGCACTCCCTGAAATAATGAAACATCTGCGTGATCTCCTGAAGGTAGGAAATAGTCTTTACTGAAGTTGTCATCTCTTTTTAACTCACGATCTCACAAATTCACAAAGAGAAGGTCTTTTCTATATATTATACAACTACCTAAATGATGTGCTCCCATCGCTTCTAGGGCCTGAAGCTGAGTTACTTCACAGATGAAGTACTCACTGTTTTTAAAAATAGTTGTATTCCTTTCAAGGGTACAAAGGAGCTTTTTCATTATTTATGTCCTAAATTATTTTTTTTTACACT
>NW_010580511.1:270695-288370 GCF_000705375.1 Tinamus guttatus
TTTTGAAACTGCTTTCTGTATGCTACTATTTCTAGATACAGCCAAGAGTGCTCCACAGGCCTAGGAATTCCACAGCAGAAAAATGGGAACGTTGGTCCGACTGGAGAGAAAAGTGAGTATGGTGCAGGAGAGCTGCTCATGACAAAGGTTTGTCCAATCATCACTAAGTATTTAGGGCTCTATTGCCCTTTTCATGAAAGTGATTCATAGAAATCCAGGTATTTTGTAGCAGGCTGAGTCTGTGACCGGGCTCTACGGGGAGGTATGTGTGTGTTCAATGTGTGCTTGAATTCCATGCGTGAGGAGTTGCTCGGGGGACTACAGTCACTGTGGGAGCAGATGGTTTCTGTGCACGCAGTGGTGGACTCTGAAGGCAGTCACTAAGAGCAAATCTAGAAATGGTTGGTCCAAGAAGAAATAAACAGCCCGTGCAGGCAGATGAGGAGGAGATCTTGCACTCAGTACTGCAATGATGTTGATATAATGTTGATATGTTTTCTCTAGCATATGACACTCTTTAGAGACAAAACACTGCTGATTAGGAGAGATATGAGAATAGTCATGTTTGTATGTAGGTTATGTGTATTATGAGGTGGATATTTTTCACATCCCACCAATCTTACTTCATCGCTCTTTTCCTCCTGACCTTCATTTTATGACCATCAATTCTTTCCTCTTAATCTAACTAGACTAATTCTTCTTGCAGTAATAATTACCTAATAGGTTTCTAAAAGAAATGGCTTAGTAGTTTGTTCCAAAATTGTCAAAGACACTAAGTAAATGAAAATTATCATATCCTAAATTATCAAGGTAGAAGTCCACAACAGAAGAATAATTTACCAATGTTTAAAGAATAGCCAATTTACTCTGACAACTTATTCCAAGTAATTTGGGTGCGTGTGGGGCCAGAATGGATGCGTAGTAATTACTGTGTATAAAATTTAGAATAAGATATTCTCAGCATTTTTTTGTTCCTCTGGAGGAGGAAAAAAAAAAAAAGAGGCATTTTAAAGTGAGTTTTTTCTCAGCAATCCTAATTTATCAGTGCTTGAAACTCACATTTCCATAGATTAGCCAGACAGCTTTAACTCGTCTCAGTGGTTAGGAATTGTATGTGGAGATCCCTTGGGATTTACTCATGCTGTAAAGCACGTTGTGATCACATTTTGTGAGTTCTCTGTTCACTAAAGCCCCTCCAGCCTGTTTGCTGCTTTGCTGTGTGTTGGTCCTGAGGGATGTAAACTCAAATAAAGGGTAGTCTTGAAATATAAAGGTATTTTTAGCTTAGAGGAGAAATAAAACCATGTATGTAAGGGCCAAATTCACTTTTGTTGTAAGAGGATCCACATTTACATCAGTGGATTTGTGCCTGTTTCTACAAGTGGATCCGTCTGTTTGACTTCAGATATGTAGAAAAAATAATGGGAAGCATTTTAGAATAATAATTTGATGAGAGAGAGACTTATAATGAGGTTCTAACTCACACCCTCTCACTTGCATGGGATTTTACACAGATCCCATAACTATGGATTTCTCAATGCAACAAATGCTCTGTTTCCCGGGAGATCTACCTTTCCTAAGCAATAAAGAAATAAATATTTCAACCGGTGTAGTTTCAGAGAAAGTATTCTAAACACCATTTCCCCAAGTTTAAAATGCCAAGTATTCTCATTCACATCATTTTCCCAAAGAAGCATAGACAAATCTGCTAAGATAATATATATTTTTTTTTTTTAAAAAAAAGGGATACTGGTCTTAGGAGTGGGGACAATGGCTGACTGTAAATAAATAGGTTAATATGCATAATTAGGTATAAAGAATTAATATCTAACTCTGAAGGTAAGGGAACAAATAATGTAGGGAAGAAGGTACCATCTTTTGCGACAGACATTTATTAAGCAAGGAAAAAGCAAAAGCAATGCAAGAATCTCCTTTTCTTAAACTCAAAGTTTCTGAAATGCTTATTATTCCTATCATAGGAAAGCAGATTACTCTTGTGGTCGGGAATAACTCCACTGATTTCAATGTAATCACTTCTGATTCCAATTTGGCCTTAAATATCTCCTTTCTTGGCTTCAGGCAATAATCATTAGCCTTATAAACTATAAAGGTGACATTTTTCAGAAATGTGAATCAGATGCTGCCCATTTTGTCTGCTAAATGTCAATACATTTGATCCTTGAGAAGGAGGATGCCCGGGCAGCAGAGCTGGAGTGCTCCCCGCTGCCCTGGCCGGACTCTGTGTGGGCAGGACAGCCCTGGCAGGAGAGCAGAGAGCACAGCTGGCTGTTCCTGCAGAAAGAGACCTTGGAAATGAGGGATGAGCTGGGAGGAAACCCAGCACGCAGGGACTTGGCCACCAGGGGAGACTGCTGAAAAAGGCAGGGAGAAGACCTCCATGCAGCCCTTTGAGGTTTTGGAGACTTTTCCTGCCCAAAGGGGACTGTGGAGAATATGTTGCTGAAAAGATCCCAGACTGAACACAAGTCTGGAGGAGACACTGTGGGTCACAAGGGTGCAACACACAAGCGCGTTTCTTTTGAACTCTTTTCCTAGCAGAGTGGTCTCCTACCCTACTCCCCGCTCACGCTCTAGACTGGGGAAGCCTGTCTCTGCAGGGCTCCCTTGGCCCTTTCTGGGGTACTGACTTCCGTAATAAGGCAGAGGCAAGTTCCCCACAAAACTCAGGCTGGTTCAGGAGCTCATCACACAGTGACCTCTGGCAAGTGCTCTTTGTATCTTGTTACTCGGCCCGTGTGTCGTCGCTTACAACAATTACAACGAGCACGTGGAATAGCTAAGGCGCTTCTGAGGTTGTGCAGCCGTTCAGTTGTAAAGCTGCACCTCACCAGATATTGCACCTCGATACTGTCCATTCAAAATCAGTGCAAGTTCAGTTTTATCTCAAACAATGACATGGGTTTACATTGCTTCCTGCAAAAATAGACTGGTACTGGTGAAGCAACGGGTGCAATGAAGTACTTTTTAAAGAAAGCACAAGAGATGTAGTGCTTGAATTTCTTTAAGAATAATGGAAGCTACAAAGCTAAAACCTGTCCTTTGTCCAAACCTTGTCCAAATACATTTCTGTGGCTTTATTTAAGATGATAACATGTAACATTCACCTCAGAGAACTTCCTTTGGGCGCTATTTTTCAGAGAGTAGAAAAGAGTTTTGCTGTGCTGGAAGCAAGCACAGGGTTGACCAAATTAGTCAGGTAAGAGTAAATCACTTCCTGTTTTTAAGGCATTTGTGAAGTGACTCAGATTTTCTTGTAATTTCAAAGGTTTATTATTATTATTTTTCCATTCACTGTGATGATATCCTGTGCATTAAGTCTGTTAGTACAGCATGATTGGTTACCTAATTCATTTCATTTTTCCTCTCTTTTTCTTAAGATGGGAGAATGAATCTTACTCTCTCTGTGTGCACAAATTGTGTGTGTACAGGTGCTGGCTCAGTAGCTATCCCTTACACAGTCACTCAACTACTAACAGATTTCATCACATTTTGTGCTTTATGATCCTGTTACAGTGGGCCTACATTTGCGTAAATGAGAACGCGGTCTTCTGCACCCTAAATAACAGGAGACACGAAGTTTAAATCAAGCAAACCTATGAGAATTTGGAAGTGTGATGCTGAGCTATGATTTCCCAGGTTTGACCAGGTTTGGCTGGATGGCTGCTGCTACATCCCGGTGAACGGCATCTGCCTTAGCACTGCCTATCAGCGGCATCGGCAAGCGGCTTGCAATCAGTGCTAAGCAAGCTGACACGGCTCCTAATTGAGCAGCATGCTGGCTGCAGTGTATAAAGCACCATTTTTAGGTATATTCTTGTAACGATACTGCCCATATTTCCAAAACCTTAGTTACTTATGACTGTGTAAATATTTGTGCCCAAATCAAAGTCAGTGGGAAATGCCACTGACTTTGATTGAAGACCTAAGTGAAAAAGTCAATACCATATCAATGGAAGGGATATATACGGCATTTCCATCCTCAGTGGTTAGAAATTTTCATAAATAACTATTTTTTATTGTTTGCAAGAAACTGAGTCTGCTGATGCTTTTCCCCAGAAACATAGTTTTGTATGTTATTGGGTATCCATGCCTTTCTGTAATCTTTAACAGCAACTTTTTAGCATGCTAAAATATAAAGCATGGTGGGAAAGGATCATATCCCCATGCCTTAGTTTCTCTGCACTGTTCATTCAGCACCGCCTTGTTCTTGCAGCTGAGCTAGGATGAGCAGCCCACATTGCTCAGCAGGCTGATTCTGACTGCTTCTGAATTTTCCAGGCTTTTTCTCCCTTTAGACAGCTTTTTTTTACTTCACCCCTACCTCGCTCCCTATCTGTAGAACCTATTTTTTAGCAGATCATTCTCGTCTGATCATCCTCTTCTCGGCGTTAGTCACAAGGAGTCCCTCTTTCTAGCTATAAACTGGGCGGCCGTATTTTGAGCAATGTTCCTTATCTAGGCCATTCTTTCATCTTTCCTGCCCAGTTCTTTAACAAACACTTTGCAGCTTCCTTTGATTGAACTCAGTTCATTCAGGTTAAGCAGTAATAGAAAACTGAACAGGAAAAAGTCACATTTAATATTCATAGAAGGATGCAAGTATATTTTTCCAGTTTGTCACCCGTTCCCTTCAGAAGTATTCAACTTGCTAGATGTTGATACAACTTGCTAGATGTTGATAAACACAGGCATGTGTTTATTTGCTTTATAATCTGTTTCAGATATGTTGTCATACAATATGCCTAAAATAGTGATAATCCAGACATACCTGTTATTTATTTAGATTGTATGTGGCCTTAGGTCCAGCAGGAGAGCTGAACCTCTACCTCAGAAAATTATGGCTTAAAGTATTGGCACACAGTTGTGTACAGGCAGAACTCCTGCCTGTACACAGGGAATAGGCTTAATTCCAGACATCAATTGAATAAACACTTATTGCTGTGATATCAGGAGATTGTATCAAATTCACTGAAAAAGTGAACTGTATCAGGTCCTAAAGATATTACAAGCAGATCAGTAAAAGTAATAAAAATATGTACATTAAAAATAGGAGGGATAAGATGCTGCTTCTAGTTTGATTGTGCTGTGGAGTTAGTGCTGTTGTATAAGATCCAGAACAGCTATAATGAGTATTTAAGTATATTGCTGATACCAATTTTCCTTCCTTTTTATATAAACTGTTGAGTGTCACCATTTTCAAACATCTTTAACTGCTTTCTCTATCCTGTGTTTGCTTCTTCATAGTGTTTGGTTGGCACCCACAGAGCAGGTACTCCTTGGAGGTTAAGAAGTACTTGTGCCTGGGACATTGCCATTTCAAACAGGCTGTTTTGCACATATAGTAATCAAATGGATCCTTACATTCCCACTTCTGATCCTTATATCAAATTGCCCTGGAGTCTATGGCATGGCCAGAGCATTACTATGCTCTAGCTGTTCTTGGAGGTTGAATAACTCCTTGCATTACAGGACTAGCTGTCATGATTTGTACTGTTACGGATGATACTACTCCAATTACTGCTGAGACCAGCTTAGATTTGGTCTTGAGAATTACAGAGCCAGGCTGGCTATTTCTGTGTGCTCAGCAGTGAGCAGGCACAGCGGGCTCCCCAGCTTGATCTTGACCAAGGGAAGACATGGTCTCCCCTTTGCCGCCTGTGTTAATGGAAGAAGCCTCCTAGCAAGCAGGACTGCAGTTGGCAGGGTTGTCCTAGCTCTTGACAGACGTGTCTATTCCCTTTATGTTAGATACAGAAAAAAAAAATCCTGCAAATTTGAGTGAATTTTTAATGGTAATGAGTATTAATACATTTCTCAAAATGCTGCCTTATATGTGTAAGATGGCTTTCAAGTTTAAAATGACTTTAAAGTTACGTGTCTCTTTTTTTTTTCTTTTGCTTGATTTTTTTAAAAAGGGAAAGTGGAGGAGATGATTTAAAAATAAAATCTCCTTTAATTTACCTTGATTACAGGACTTGGGCTGTCATCCTGACTTCACTGTGATAGTTTCTCTTTCCTTTTTCCCCTGTTACGATAACTTGGCAACTGCAGTGAAATGAACCTAAAGTGACAGCTTGAGACAAGGAAGAAAACTAATATACACTGTGTGGAGCGGGGATTGGCCAAATGGCTGACGTCACTCGGAGAGGCACTGTCTGAGTGTCAGACCTGTCACAATTCATTTCCTGCATATCAAATCTTCTCTGGTTTTGAGTGGAGCAAGAGCTTGTTACCTTAGGTACTCAAATCAAATATCCTTTCATTTGTTTGTATTTACTCAAGTGTGTTTTGAAGAAACTGAAGCCAACTAAGTCTGTAGCCACCAGTCATCTGCCAGGTAGTGCGTAGTGGACTGTGTGACCTAACAATATGCGCGTCTGTCAAATGTTTGATCCTCTAATATGCACTCCTTTTGCCTTTCCTGAACTGCTAGGCTCTGTGAACGTCCAGTTACTTGTCATCTGCAATCAGGGTACAAAGCCTGCGCTCTGTGTACAGCATCGCTTGGCCGTCAGCCACGTCGTCTCCTTCAGGCCATTGTCTCTTCAGCCTGACTGAAGCCTCCTGCTACTGTGCTCAAGAGCAGGAGAAACCCTGCTTCTTTCTTTCTTCTCTTCTGCTTATTTTCTTCCTTTGTTGAGTTCACAGTGAATTTAGTGTTAGATGAATTATAACATGTAGTGAAATGCTGTTAAATATATGGGATTCTAAACATTGAAATAACTATCCTTTCTTGAATCATCTTTCATCGCGGGTTGTCTGAAAGCCCAGAGAATTTAGCAATACAATGTCTGAGCAGGACACTTCTGTGTGCTGTGATACAATAAGAACTCATTAGGGATGAGCCACCAAAAGAATGAGAGGGGGGCTGTGTCATCACAACTATTTTAAAGCTAGATCCAGTCATACATGTAGTATCAGTAAGTATCAGAGAGGAAATTTCCCTGTTGTCAGAGTCACTGTTCGCTGTCACTTTGGGCTATGTATACTTGACAATGCGACATGGGTGTCCCCAGAATTGCAGGGTATGGCACGTAGCATCATAGACCTCCATTCTGTGACTTCTCCTGTTTCCCTTCTTCTAGAAGTCTTGTGTGATCTTTTGTAAAATTAGGGGGCAATAAGTAATCCAAAGTCAGGGATTACATGGCCAGCAGAGTGCAAGTAGAAAGCTTGGGAATTCCCAGCTCTCTCAATTACTCCAAAGGAGACCCTGCCCTCCTCTTCTCAGCTAGTTCCTAGGCTGCCACCAGAAGCCATGAAAGCCCAGCTGTTTTCATCGGTCAGACATTTTGGACAGTAGAGGGTGTTTGGAAGGTGGAGGGGACTAATTAGTACAGTTCCTTAAAGACCTTCATTCTAAAAAAAAGAATTGGCTGTGGGGCAGATACTCTTTCAAGTCAGTCATCTGGCACCTGCTATAGGCAGGCCAGTGTATGTTCTTCTGCTGGGTACAACCATACGTTTATCAGGATGGAGCCTTGATGTGTAAAGGGAACACATCTTTTATGTACCTAATCTGCTCTTTGTAGCTGTTCTAAGCAATTGCCACTTGTTAGTTAGCTGGGAACAACTCATATAATCAGGTATCGTACAACCGTAGTGCTTTTACAGATATTAATGTATTTCTTTGCCAGATTTACCCAAGGGTCTCCTTTTCCCTGCTCATATATGCAAGACATTCATGCTGGTCACAGTTATGCAAATTTCGAGCAAACAGGCAAATGCATTTGCAAGAAAAATAAGCTATCAACAAAGAGCCAGAATCCCACCAAGGTCTGTGCTAGCTTCTGCTGGGCAGAGAAGGCTCCTGTAGCAGCGGCTCTAGACAGAGCACAAGAAGTATCCACAACTGCCTTGTCCTAGGGAGTTTGGCGGAGGGGAGATGAAGGAGAGAGGAGGAGGACAGGGGCTGATACCAGCAAGTGATGATGGTGGGTTTGGGAATTCAGGCGTCCTGCCACGTGTTGCAGTGTGTCCTGCACTGTTGCTTTGCAGTGCTGCATCTGCATTTAGGTGCAGAATTTCCCAGGAAGTATTTCTTGATTCAAGGAAGCTCATTTTCTTCACTGGCTTTTCTCTAATTTCTCAATCATCAGTTTCAGTTCAAATCCAAATATATTAGAATATGTTTTCTTTCTTTTTCTTTTTCTTTTTTTTTTAACTTCATTAACGTGAAATGTGTTGACATTTCAAATTCCATCCTACTGTCATATTTAAGGAACATATGGTAAATAGTCTGTACAGATTAATCTAGGGAGCATTTTAATGTGGCTTTCCTTGAGTGAGCTGGTTAAATTATGGTTAGATGTGTCCTAACTTGAGAAGTGTTGAAACTGCAGGCAAGTATTTTCAGACAAATTGATGTCAAATAGCAGAAAATAATCAGTAAGACTGTATCCTGACCAGGAAGGGGTATGTGACAGTGCCTAACTAATCTTTCATGTGCTTGTATGCCTGTAGTGTTTATACTTATGAAAAATAGCAAAATATGTAATTATACCATCCAGATCATTTGTATATATAGCCCTGAAGAGCTAATAAGGTTTCACAGAAATAATCAACAAAAGAAAGGGAAGATTTTAAAATGAAGTAGTTTATGAAGAAACTGAGAAGGTTGAAAAGGCAGGCATTCCAACTTTAAACAGGAACAGGATAAGTTTAGGATAAATTAGTGGGAAGTGAGAGTTTCACCTCAGTACTGAACTTTCTAGTTTGAGATTGTTGCCAATGAAAATCAAGGTCTACTCACAGAGCTTTTAGGAGAAGGAATTTTCTATTCATGATAGTAAATAATGAAGAGACTCTCTCTTAAAGAGCCATAGTGGTATTTGCAGTAATACTAGAACAGACTGGGACAAAAATTTGTAAGTGTTTATTGTTGTAGAGCAACACAGGCAGTGTAGTGATGTCTTCTGTAAAGCCAGAGCACTGTTGCCTGCTTTAATTCTGAATCTCTACAGATTAATTTAAGAAGCCTCCTGTTATGAGGAACACTATAGGCTTTATGCCCACGGATAAGTACAACGTGTCTACGCTGGAGGAATGAACAAATTAACAGACAGCCTGGAGCAACAAGTAGCTCCAACTGTCTTGACAATAATAAGAAAAAAATGGTGAAGGGAAGTTAAAGTGCAATTCTTATCAATTGACTAAGCCTGGGTAAGATAATAAATTCATAAATTCTTAAATTCTAGGTGGAACTCTTAGAAAAACAGATAAGGAGGAGACACAGTATACAAATCCTGGGAATCCCAGAGGGGGAGGAAGGTAAGAAGCTACCATATATCCTTTATGCTACAAAGAATAACTCACTGTATATTGAGAGCTTATCATGTTGCTGTGAAAAGGGCACCATAGGAGACCAGAACTGCAGAACTACTCTCCTAAAGTTAATGGACTTGGGGGTCAAGGGGAGAGTATTTTTGTCTGCGCAAAGCATCAAGGACATTTAGTTTAATAAGTGGCAAATTTTGATTTTTTCCCCAATGCTGGGCCTTGCACTCAGCAAAATTGTGCTCTTCAGTGCCCAGAGAACATACTTTCCAAGAAAATAAGTGCTATCAGTTAGCGTAGTCTGGCTAAGTTGTGAGTCAAATAGCCCTGGAAAATGTACTTACTCTAGATGCAGTTGCGGGCAAGATGTGTGTGTAAGAGAGAGAGAGGGAGAATTTTCTTCATCTGAAGACTGCCTAGCTGTGTATGAACTGTGATTTCAGTTGGCTTTATTGTACTTTGATTGTGATTTTACATTTCACCTAGTAATTGAATTCCGTAAGCAAATGATCATCCTGAAACTGGCTATGATGGCAAAGTGACGGGCCTGAATTTCTTTTTAGGAATCTAGAAAATCTATTTCAATTTCTGTTCCCAGATTAGTTTATATTACCCCCTCACCCTTTATTTACTTTTAATAAAATACCTAATGCCATCAGCATTTTAGGTGGAACTGAATTTTTACCTGAATTTTGGGGGATATGTTATATACAAGTGCACATGTACATTGGAAAGTGTTTCAGGTTGGGTCATGTTTGCTAAATGTAGGTGACATTCATTGTTTTTGTTTCTTTGTTCCTGGGTAGCTGGATCTAGTCAATTTGGTCAGGAATAGTCCCTTTTTGTTCTTATGCTGATATGTGGGAAAGATTTTGAATTCAAGCACAGAAATTTTACTCTATTTTGGCATTACTTGAAAATATGAATAACCATTTATTTAATAATATTATAGACAGCAACAATGAAAATAGCGACAATACTTATTTAATCTGTACTCCTAACTGTACCTGGACCATTTCTTTTTTCCTTTCTTGTTTCTTAGCTATGTAAGAGTACTCAAGTTGGCACAAGACTGGGGCTTTGATACTCTCTAACTGAATCTGCCTCTTTGGTTCTGTTTCTTCCAAAATTCCCTCATAGTTTGAGTTTGCTATCTCTATTGGATACATTTTCAAATGTGGTCCCTTACTCTAGGAAGGATATTTCATGCACATTTGCAAAACTGCCTTTAAAACTTTAAAAATCCCCTTACAACCCTCTTTGCAAAGAGCCTGCAAAACCTGAACCACTGGCTTACTAAATTAACTGTTATTCCTGATAGTGTTGCTGAATACTATCATATCATAATTCTCCTCAAGTCCATATCCTGCCTTTGCCTTTTGCTTAGTCCTTAGATTGAAGGGCATTCAATCAGGGACGGTCTTTTTGTTCTGTTTGTGCAACACCCATCACAATGCTGCTTTGTGACTAACATACCTAGGTTATATGGAAATCAAAATAAACTAATAACTGTAAGTATATGTCCTACTGTGGGACAAACTGTCATTTATTACATTGTTACCTCTAATTTGTTTATGAGGTGATCAATGAAAGCACAAGACTGTTCTGAATTTTGGTTGATGAAGAATGGAAAGACATCAGCAATAGTCTGCAGCATGTGTCTGCCGAGTCACCAGTTTCCTGCTATTGTTTTTTTTCCTTATTATTTAGAAGTCCAAATCAGTGGCAGATATTCCTAAATAGGACATTCGTAATGGGCTCCATGTCCTTTACATGCCTCCTGCCCAGATTCCATCATCCCTCTTCTTCTTTCTGTGTTTTTAAATGATTGCATTTCTCATATTAGGCAAATCCTGTCCCTTACCTGGATGATGTCATTAATCTTCTTTTGCACCATGATATATTACTAAGTGACATCCTGCATTGTGTCTGTATTGTAACTCCACTCACATGCTTAGTGAAGACATTGCTGGTGTGTGGAATGCAAACCTCAAGTCAGCTGTGAAAATGTTCTTTTTAAAAATCATGGAAAGTATGGTCACCAGCAGGACAGGCTGCCCTTTTAACTTCAGATTAGGACACAAAACAATGAATTTTAAGAGAACCAAGAACTCTTCCCAGGCTTATGCTGATCAAATTGTTTGTATATGATGGCTTTATATTCCAGCCTGGGATATTAATACAGGAGCAATGCCATC
This sequence comes from Tinamus guttatus, assembly GCF_000705375.1. Next base: position 282,191 of record NW_010580511.1, read on the forward strand.
TTTTTGTCTCATTTACAATTACTAATTGTAAAATTCCAAGTTGATTTGTTGCACAGAGTTAATTCTTTGTCTCCCTTGGTATTAAGCTGGCAGTTCTAAAAGATCTGGTCTTATTTATTGTTTAGAAAGCATAAAAGGCTCCTGATGGGCTCTAAGTGTAGTGAGGGTCCTTTTCATAACCAAGAGAAAGGTGCAAGCAAAAATAGCAGCCGTATTCTTGAGGACTAACAGGTAGAGAGCATAAGACAAATGATGAAATACTGAATTTAGCTGAATTTTGCTTGCTGCCAGTGAAATACTGCTAGCCACCGAACAAGCCATGCCGTTCTGTTTCAGAAGCCTGTGAATCAACTGTTTGGGGTTCCCGTAGCTGTTTGCAAGGGCACTGGCTGTGAACTAAGCCCTGAGCGTCGGCTTGGAGGGTGGATTCTGGACAGCTGTGTCCAACCACCATCAGTGAGGCACGATGTTGCTGCTGCTGCTTTTTGCTGCGCTATCTTACACCATCCCTGTCTTCTCTGTCAGGCTGCCTTTTTGCTTAGAGTTAAGGTATCCTGAACCATTGGGGATCATGCATCCCCTACCAGTCCTCTCCTGGCGACTGTAATTTGAGAACTAGTAAGATACTAATTAAGGGCTTGAGGCATATAAATAGCTTGCAAAGAGCCCAGAATGGGGACGGAATACTTTCACTGTTATCATTAGTTGCCTCTACTGGATCATGTTTTCATAGACTTAGCTCACAACTGGCTAACATTTTAAACCACTGCTTATGTTTGATCTTTGCTAGAGCCAAATAGTGCATTAAGAAACTTGATGACAAGTGAGACGGAAAGCTCCTGCTCTGGAGGCTTTTTTTGTTTGAGTTTGAGAGAGGAAAATAACTCAGTGCAATTTAATGATGTTCTGATGGATAGAAAGTGAAAATATTTTCATTGCTTTGGAGAATAGAAGAATTAGCCTAATTCAGAAACCCACTTTCAAATACTGAAATTCCATTTCATTTGTTGAAGTCCTAGCTGCATCTTTGATTACCTCCTTATTACCTATTGACATAGTAAAAATATATTATGTATTGTTTATCTTCATGAATATTTTAAGCAGGTCTTCACATTTTATCATAAAATATTTTTATGGAATTTTTGAATAATAAATTATAAACTACGCTTCTCATTGTACATAGTAAATATTAAGTGTTATACTGTTTGCAAACATTAAGCCATCAGTGCTGTTTGAAATGTTGCAAAATCATGACCTCTTTAAAAGAAAGACAGCACTAAAGCATTCATTCCATAGCAACTAAATTCAGAGCAGCAAGGTACTCAAGTCAATCAAACTAAATAAACTACCAGGAATTCCGAGTTAGAAATTGGTTGTTGGGGGATGCTGTTGTCCTGTCTTGTCTGTGGTCCCCATACACGTAAGTGCAGTATAATATTTTAGTTAATATGAGTCTTCTGATCAATATTACAGTTAGGCTTCTGTAAAGCTGGACTTTAGTGTGGATAGTGGTGCTGAATTTTCCTTTAAAATACTGCTATGGAAATGAGATTTTTTCCCCATAGAATCTTTCAGGGAAGTGACAAGAGGCAAAGCAAAAGCAAAATCTTATTTCTCCCCAGCCACAACTACCTGCTGGTGCTTAGGGGCTGCCTGCTCAGGACAAGGGCTGTGTGAGCCGGGACCGCGGGGCAGGGTGCTCAGTGTCCTCAGCGTTCCCTGGGGGGAAGCGTCCTCGTGCCCGTGGCCCCTGCGGGACGGCTCCACAGTGGGACATGCAATAGGCACGGGCTTGGATGCTTCTGAACTGTAACTGTTTCTGTGTTTCGCTAAATACTGCCAGAATGCTCTCCAAGCAGACGTACTCAAAACAGCTCATGAGAAAATTCTTTTTTCTTGTGCTTTTTGGAAGAAGAATAGAATTCTTGAGAAGTGATGGGAAAGTAGAGTACAAAAGCTTCAAAATTAAAATTCATTTCTCTCCTTTCCCTCTTGATATTTTAAAGGAGGAAAGAAAGCTTTCCGACTTTTAGTTTTGAAACTACCTATGTTTCAAAACATAGGGCAACTTCCTTGCCCTGTCACCTCTGTTGACACCTCTGTTGACAGAGCAAGGAAGGGAAGGGTTTTGCTTACTGCACTCTTACATCACTGGAGCCTAAATGATTCTTTTCATCACAGTAATATGCATATAATTCAAGGAATGGACTTTAACTTTGGAAATGTACCGCCGATTTTGAGGTGACACTGGGACATGGTTTGACCAACCAGAGTTACTGTGTGATGGTGTAGGTGTGGTGTGCATGCAGCCTGTCCTCGTGTGCACAGCTGTGCCTGTCTACGTGCTCCTCCTGCATTCCAGATGTGTGGTTCTGCGCTTCTGATGAGCGGCCAGACTTGCTGCTTCCTTGTATATAAGCACCTTGACACTGGAGCTGTGTGATTCCCCCACTAGTTTCTTGTCCTAATTGAAATAATTTAAATAACCTTATGTCTGTCCAGCAACACCAAATGATATACTTTCCACTAGTCAGATTAGCATGGTATATTTTGAAAATAATAAATTCCCTAATAACTATTGCTAACTGATGCAGAAATTACCTTATTTTGCAGATGGAAGAGAATACTGGAGCAGAGATGAATTTATATCACCTCCTGCTTCGGTAAGTTCACAAAAACTAGGTCTTTTCCATAAATGAATACCTGCAAGGATTTTTATATTTTTACATTAACTTATTGCTATCCTTCTTTCATTCAAGCTTTATTAGCTGCTATTCTTGGTAACAGGTATCAAACTGAAATCCTCTAAATGAAGGCTACAAGTCACATAATTATGAAATGGTGCAGCCAAAAGAGAGCGAAGAGTGGGACCAAAATTTTCACACCCAACCATACATTAGAAATTTGAGGAGACAGTGAATTGAGATTGATCAATAAAAATCAAATGAGTCTACAGGCTCAACAGAGACATATCCATAAAAGGAGATGGAGAGATTTTTCTGTACATTTTGTCTCTAACTAGAACTTAATGCAGTTAGAAATAAGAAAAAGACTGGAATTATATGGCTGGTGGCTCAGTGTTGCAGTTGAGACATTTTCTTTGCAGAAATAAAAGGATCATGATTTTGGCTTGATCTGTGACCCTATGGATGCCTTCCTGTTCTTGCACTTCAGGTTTGTTTGTTTGTTTTTCTATTTATTATTATTTTCCACATCAATACTTCACAAGAAAATGTAAACCGTTTTACAGCATCTTTACTTCTATTGTGTTGCTATTGTAATTCCATTGAATTCTATTACCTTTTCATGCAGAAGCACATTGTAACTGTTAGTTCTCATTGTTTCAGAAGAATCCTTAGGTTATAAATAATATTTCTGTTTCCTGATGAAATTAGGGATAACCGAGGAACTTTTTTGTAGTCTCCATATAAAAGATGAAGTTTTACCCTTCAGTCTGGAGTAAGCGGGAGGTATCACCAGAACATCCCTCACCTGCCTTCACTCAAGGGGGAAAAAAAAGCTTCCTTTGTATTTTAGGATAATCCTATTTTAAGAACTATTCCATAAAGTAAGAATTAACATGACTGCCTTTGCAATGCAAAGGGAAACTGGAACATGAAAACAAGCACAAGCAGAGAAATGATACGCTGCCAATGAAGCATTTTGGAGTTCATTTTCAACAACAACAAAAGAAAAAAATAATCTTGCTCCCCTCAGAAAATCATACTAAAAATAAGCTAGCAGCCAGAAAACACAAGCAATTAACTGATGGGGGAAAAAAAAATCTAGTACCTGCTTTACTGAGGCCTGCTGCAGGGCCCAGTTATTGAGAAGGCAAAGCTCCTGCTCGCCTAAATGTCAGGAAGCCTGAAGGAGTTTGAAAAGCAGAGCAGCTCGGTGGTCAAGTGCCCACTATGGCCTTCCTTCTCCCGGTCTCCTCTTATGAGTTTGCCATGAACAGCAGAAGGCAGTGGCCCCTCAAGGAGTTGTTTCCCAGGGACTGAATGCAAGATTTAAAGAAATTTATTATGAAACATTGCTGTGGTACACCTTTCTTCTTGCAAGCATTGAATCTCGTGGAGGACTTCAGCTTGTCCTCGGAGTAGAGACAGTGATGTTCTAGCCCTGGAAGAGGCTCTGAAGTCACAAGGAAGAGGAAGCAGCATCACTTTAACGATCTATGTATTCTGCTTGCAAGAACGGCGAAAAACATCCCAGCTTCCTTCCTTGTGGAGGAGTGGATAAATTGTTTCTATCTGTGTGAGGAGTAACTGCTGTTATTCCTGGCTTTTCTAGAACCATTCACGGGCACCCTCTCTTTCCATTTATCTGAAGACTCCAAACATATCCTTTAAAAAGATTTCATAAGCAATGCAGTGAACCTTTGCCAGTGAGTCCAGAAATAAGTTGAATTATCATCATCCTACTTAGTCACCAGCATATGCACAATTCACATAGTCCAGTAATACATATTTTACTAAAAAATGAGGATTTGTGCAATAAAAAGGTACAAGTTCATTTATTTTATGTGCATAAAGTACCTATATAGGCCCACATGAAGTTTTGGTTCCCTGACATAATTTAATTTCCCCAAATATATGTAATATTCTTCAGACAGTGGAAAACAAATTTGTGAAAGAAGATAAGAAACCCCTCCAGAGCAAACAATGAAACCTCTTCATTTCAGAGCCTGTGTCTGTTCCCAAAGGCAATAGGGATTTGATGGGCCTGGCAGACTTAATTCCCAAGCCAAATTCCTCTTACAGACAAAACCCTGCTGGCTAAGCCAGTCTTTCATACTCAACAAGCTCCAGCACAGCCTCTGATCCAAAGCTGGCAGCTTCACACAGGAAGAGAAGTAATTTCTCAGGTGAATATCTTGCAAACCATGTCTGCTTTTTAAGCTTTTAGCTTTTTCCCACACGCTTTCAGCAAGAGGAGTAACAACATTGGTCCCTGTGGTGTCCTCTCTGTGCAGGGGAGAAATGAGCATTATTTTCTAAGCTTTCATGAAGAGAAGGACAGAAGCCACTCAAAAGGTATTCTCTAGTCCTGGTAACTACAGATATCTTAACAAAATATCATGATCAGGTGTCTCAAGGAAAGTGATTAGCTAAAAATACGTCATAATTTGCTCTTGATCCGTAGGCTGACCAGTATGCACTAGTAGTATGCAGTATGATTTGTCAGGCTGACAAAAATGTAGACATAGGTTGTTTGAGCTGTCTTGCCATGTTATTTTAGTACATTTCCTGGAAAATTCTGGTTATTTATAACGAGCCAGGTAATTGGCACAAAAAGTTCATTTTTTCTTGTTGGTTATTGCTTATCTGCACTGACAGAGTTGTATCCTCATCAGCTTTTACTGAGGGGGAAGAATGTGATGGCACCTCACTGATTATAAACTAAAAAATAATCCTATGGAAGTTTTTTGTGAAAGACCAGTTGAAATGTAAGCAAATATTCATTTATCCTATGAAAAACTGCTTGTTTCCTTAAGAATGAGCAGCTTTAAGGTGACATCTGAGCCGCTTTATATGAAACTTCCTCATAGCAAATACATACCCATCCCACTTTTAAATGAGTGGAGGCAAGTAGGCTATACCAAGCTGTCAGTTTGCACCAACTGTACTGCCATATGGATTTTCGGAAGTTTACATGAAGCCACGGTCTACCTTTGACACACAACTTGTGTTGTACTTGGACAGATTCTGTACATTTTCCAGAAACTGATGGTCCATCTGCAAAGGGACCTCTAACATAGGGCAGCTGGCCTCCTGCCATGAGCGGATGCATCCCTTCTTTACAATCAGTACTGTAGATCTTCTGCTCAGTGTTTTAATGAGTTGAGAATATGGCTTAGTAATTATCCTTCTTATCATCCTTTCTATTTCAAATGCCTTTCTCAGCTTGGACTTTCCCTGCAGTATCTTCACATGATCATCAGTTCCGTTATCCGTCTTTGTGGCTCTTGTGCTTCGTATAAATCCACAATAGCATCCCTTTCTGCTTTTCATCTGCTTTTCTGCTTTTCATCACCCATCAGGAGAATGTTCTCTGATATACAAGCTTTTCTCACAACAATCGTCCTTTCCTCCTCATAGTAAAATTAGGGCTGAATTCCCTAAAGCTCTTCTAGACATTCCTTTGTGCCCAGTCCCAGGCAGGAATTCATTTTTC
>NW_010580511.1:314869-335883 GCF_000705375.1 Tinamus guttatus
AAAAAAAAAAAAGGTAGAAGGAGGTGGTGGGGAAGGTAAAAATACTTCCAAGCAAATCATTACAGCACATCCCGATGACTGGGCTCCGCACTTAGATTTAATTAGAAGACAACTGCACTGGAAAACTGGTCATTTTAGTCATAGCTAACGACTGGTTCTCTCCTATCCCCAATCAGAACCGATTATACGCTGTGTCGTAAAATGTAATTTCTACACGAAAATTGTGGTGGGGAAGGTAAAAATACTTCCAAGCAAATCATTACAGCACATCCCGATGACTGGGCTCCGCACTTAGATTTAATTAGAAGACAACTGCACTGGAAAACTGGTCATTTTAGTCATAGCTAACGACTGGTTCTCTCCTATCCCCAATCAGAACCGATTATACGCTGTGTCGTAAAATGTAATTTCTACACGAAAATTAAGTATGAATAGGCACGATAGTTTTGTGTAGTTTCAATAATGAGGTTTTCATTAATGATGTTAATTTATCATTTAACTATCCCTTTAAAGGTGAAAATAACTATTTTCCTTGGGTTGTTTCTTTTTAATATATGTACCAACCAGTATCATTGGGGTATTTTGTAAATATTTTGAGCAAAAGAGTGTAACTGCATAGCTATTAATGTTCTCATTATGTAGGAGAAAGACAATGGCAAAAATGAAAGCAGCTACCCTATGAGAACCTGGATGTACGAGCTTTCAAGAGGAATTTTTTATGCGTAATATAATTTACTAGTGTATGCTTTCTTAAGCATACACTATCAACCCTGTATTTCAGATAAGCAAGTTTGTATCCTAGTTAGCTATAATAAGACTTACTTGCTGTCAGGGGTAAGATAATCGGATAAAAATCATGTGCAGTTTAAGAAGAAAATGAACTATCCATCTGCATTTTGTGCCCTGGCTTCCACTGGTGATGTGCTAGTGGGGCCGAGCTATTAAATACCCTGTGGGTTCTGAGTTTACCTGGTGGTTGATTGAACGTGTATATTGGAGCTTTTTATCCACTTCCAATGCACAATTTGACCCTGTTTTTATTCTTGGAAGTTTCTTCCTTTAGAAAGAGCTACACTTTCTGGCTACATAGGTGGATAGTAAGGAGATGGATCAGTGCTAGTTGTAGGGTGTGGTATCCATGTTCAAGTCTGCGTAGCTCAAATCTGAAATGATGCTGAAAACATCTTTACTTTTATTTCTATTCTAAAGCCCAGTTGTGGGAATTGATATATTGCCTTAAAATTTCAATTCTACCTCTTATGCACTGTGCCAAAGCACCCATGAGCTCATTAAGCAAAGACTTTTTCAATTATATCCCATGTTTATGCATGTATTTATACCCTACAGGAATCTTTTGGAGGTCTTGTTTGCCGTATTAATGCTTATGGTGTCTGGGAGCACATAGAATGTGCTTTAAGAAAGCAAAAAAAGAGAGAGTGCTGCTTACAGATTTGGTTCCAGTAGCTTTCTATGGTATTTTCCAAACTTATGAGAAGCAAATTGAAGAGACCTCCCGCCTCTAGAGGGCCCGCTGGCAGCCTCCTCGGCCAGACCTCCCCGGCACAAAAACCTCCCCAGCGCTTTAATGCTGCTACTGACATAGAGAATCAGATTTCTGTTGCATGATTATTTTTGTGTTTGTGTGTGTGGTGGGTTTTTTTTTTTTGAAAACATTTTACTGAAGCATTTCTGTAGTATCTTGCTTTCCTTTTTTTTTTTTTTTTTTTTTTTTTTTTTTTTTTTCCTTATTTATTTCGGAAGATGTTTGTATTTCTTATGCTATTTATTTATTTTTCTCCAGTGATGATCTTTTGAAAGTGAAAACTCAAATCTGCAATGCTATAATGACGTGACTCGCTTATAGCTAATTCTTCACTTGGTGGAAGTCTTCTTTCAGATACGCCCTGTTTACCAAAAATAAAACTACAGAAGCTGGTCTTTGATACTTGCTAAACTGTGCACTAAAACTTAGCATACCAAAATCTAGATAATAAATAATTCGTGTGGGATTCAACCCCCTTAATCCTGCTCCAGTTGCCTAGGTCCTGTTGCCTGATCATCTTGCAAAATGCCCTGTTGTGGTTTTTCATCCTCCTGTGGGACGCTGTTACTAACACTGGTATTTATGTGGAGTGAGACTTGTTCTCCAATTCAGATGTTTGATCATGGCCCTGTGCTCGAGTAGACCACTGTCAGACAGGAGAGAATCCCCAATAATACAAATGAAACTGCTGGTCTAGTTCAGTTTTTCTGTAGAGTTCATGGAAGTAGAAGCTAGAGTGACTGATCTTGGATTTACTGTCATTAAAACACCTCTGTTTTGTTGTTCATTTGTTTGTTTATGTTCAGAGTGAAATGCATATGGTTTAAAAAAAAAAAAATTACCACATGACTAACAAACAGCCTTTCCTGAAAGCTCCCTGGTTTAGGTTGGGTACTTTCTGCTTGAGCACTTTTAAATGTTATTTTGGCAATTCATATTGAAGCTTAGTAGGAGCATACCAGTTTTATAAGGAGAAAAAGATCTTCTGTTGATAACTGAACTAAGGCCTCCATGAACTAAGTCATACAGATAAGACTGTTAACCGTGGGCAAATTTTGCTTTTTGTTTGCATGAGTTCAGCACTCTACCCGCACATTTTTCATTGAGTCTTGAAACTCGGCTGTGTTGTTGAGTTTCTACATATTTCTATACAACATAAAACCCAGGAAAAAAAATCTAGCAAAAATTATGAGGAGTGGTTTTGCTCATTTTATAGGTCGCAGGGCCTCTAATGAGGAGACCCTTGGTCAATTCCCACTTGGCTTTCTATCCTTTCCTTAAAAAACACTGTTTATGATAGGAAGCAGCTTAAAATTCGAGTACGGTATCTGCTTCGTGAGTGATGCTGGACTAATTTTTTTGACGTTGTAACAACCAATGATATATGACCAATAAGCATTTTGAAAAATTTGTTTTGTGTGTTTCTGCAATAATACAACCCATATGCAAAGTATTTCCTTGTCTCCAAATGTCAGTGAGGGTGTTTTTTTGGTCTGAGGATACTAATAGCTTGTGGAGATGCCAGGAAAAAAAAAAATCAGAGTGCAACCTTCCAAAAGTGCTAGGTAATATTTTCTAGGTCTTGATCATCTGTGGCCAGAGCATAGTTAACTTACTGGAGAAATAATGGTGACACTGTTTTGTGATTCATCTAATCCACTTTTTCCCAAGGGGCTGAGGCAGTCACCAGTGTATCACTTTAACCTTGGCATGAGCCCAGGTTGCAAACTTGTTCCTTTGCACAGCGTTGCACATTGGGGCTGTGCACTAACTGGCCTAACATACAGAAACCTCAATAAAACGAGGAAGCTTAAGCCCTGGAGGGCTGCAATTTTAACCCTTTTTCAAATGTAATCTCTATAGGGTTAGGAGTACTCCAAAATAAGTTTTAACTGTTGTGGAAAAGGAATGGAAATATAATTAGGATATCTGCTTAGTCTTAAAAAAACAAATTTTGTGTTGAGATATTTACAGGCATGGAGTCTTTTTCTCCCCATAACTTCCAGGAGGATTGGTACCATGCAAGTGTATCTTTTATTGTCATCCTCTAAAAATCAATTCCCAGAGCCTTTTTCTTCCACTCCGTCAAACGGGTAGCATCTACAGCATGTCCCAGAAGCCAAGGAATCCAGGCCACGTTGAAATGAGCAGGAGGAGCAAGTCCCAGAGGCAGATATGCCCTTGGGGAGAAGGGGATGCCTGGGGCAGCCAGCCTTGGGGCAGTGCTGCATTGCCATGAGGTAAACTGGCTCCCAGGTGCGTCAAAACAGAAGGACAAATGAGTATGCTGCAAAAATATTAGTACAGTTTAAAGATTCTTTTGTTCTTTTTAAGTAGTTTTCTGGAGAAGATCGTGAACATGAATTTTGATGGCAGGCGTTAAAGTACCGAGTGACTCAAATGTAAGCTGAATGGATGGTCTTCTGCAGCTATGGGTATGTGTCCTGCTGTGTCATGCCTTTGGTCTGCATTTAGAAAGGTGTGAATTTTGTCTTTGTAGAGAAACATTGTACTGCTCTGGCATACCAGAGTCTAAAAAAAAAAGCAAAGGATTTCTACCCTCCTCCACCCCCCACTCCTTTCTCCTGAACAAGTAAAAGCAAGAGCAAAAGGATGTTCATTTTAGGAATCAGGCTCCAAATTTCTCTTTAAGACATTTTTAATAGAAGGAGTAAGTTATAAATCATGGGTGCAATTACCTAGCCACTGAGGGAGTAGGGCCTAGCCTGTGCTTCAGCCCCAGATGTTTCTGGACTACAATAATGGCCCAGCCCAGATATTTACAGCTTAATTTCTGTTCATGTGCACTTGTCCATAAATGGTCCCTTTTCCATTTCTAGTTCAACAACTGAGCCATTTACAGCAGAGAGTGATTTAAACTTGAGCAACAGCAAAATGTGACTAGAGACTATTTCCCTTTGCAAACTTTAGAGCCTTTTTCCCGTGCTTAAAACATAAGGCAACTCTTGAACAGGGTGGGATTGATCAATAAACATCCCTTCTAAATGTATTCTTTATAAAATATGTTTTTATTTATTTTTTTCTTATCTTTGCTAGAGTGGAGCCCCTTTTTAATGCTCTGTCCCTAGCAGTGCTTGTGCTGAAGGCTGTTGGTGTGTGGAGCCTCTGTGCACTCACCGCCCTTCTCTCCCCATCCCTGTCCTCCTCACTCTTCCCCCCAGTCAGCCCCATTACTCGAAACTAAACAAATTGAAAATAATGATTGGTAACCATCTGCTGTGCTGAAATTCCACGCACGGCAGTTAACTCCATTTTACAAACCACCTCCAATCGAGTGAATTGCAGGGCAGTTCCTGCGTGACAGCAACAAGCGGTTGGGAGTCCCTCGCGCTGGAGCGCTGAGGCTGCCCGCGTTGACGCGGAGGCGCTCGCAGGGAGTGCGACAGCGAGCGCCCAAGGGGAGGCCTTGGCCGCCAGATGCTGCCAAGGGCTGTGCCTTTGGAAACGGCCTCATGGTTTCATCTGATTGCAGAAGAGAGGCAGCTCTGTGGAGCTGTAGATGGGCGGTCTCGCCAGCGCGCACCCTTCGGTGTGGTGGCCTGTCCCTCGTGGCGCGGGTTGTGTTGTGCTTTGGGTCACTTCTGTGTGACTTCTGGCTTGTCCGGGGAAAGCCTCACACAAGCGTTGGAGCGCCTCGCTGGGCAGCGCGTGTCTGAGAGCGAGAATTATCCACCGAGGGTCTGTGGGAGAATCAATGCAAAACCGCACTCGGAGCAGGTAGAGCACCTGAAAGACAGTGTGACAGAGTGCCAAATAACAGATATCTGGGTAGCGAGAGGCTCTGATGTCATATTAAAATAGGTCCCATTATCATCCATGTTTTTAACTCAATTTCAATTATTTGAGCTTAGATTTTGATCGTATATAAAGTAAGTTGCTTAAAATGGGCAGTATATTGAGTTCAAAGGACCCATACAGTTCATAAATTCTCTGGTGTCTACTGGATTTTTCATCAGGGAGACTTCCAATAAAAATGATCTATTTTAGAAATAATATTGTTTAGTAGGTTGAAATGTGGTGTAATAAAATTAGACCTTCAGTCTTCTAAAGTTACTACTTAGATGGCACCCTTGGGATGGTAAAATGGCTGTATAAGCAGATGAATCAGACAGTTTCACTGATGGATACATTTGTCAGTCTCTGTTACAGATATAATATATTCTTATATCTGTAATCCTGACACTGTTACATCCAAATGAAATCAACATGAGGTTGTCATCTTTAAGCAAATATGTTAAGTGTTGTCTTTTGTGCTTTGGATTTGAAAGAAAGGGGCCCAAGGGAGCCAGCATCATGCAAATGGAACAAATCCCATTTCTTCTGAGCAGTGCTGTTTCCCCCTTCATGGCAGCTGGCTGTGTTATCTTTGTGTGTTTCTCTGAGTGCTGACAATTCTTTCAGTGATCTAAGTTAGGGCACATTAGAAAGTGGAAGCAGCTGTCTGTCGTTATACTGAGAGACGTGTTTGCTCTACTGCAAAGATGAAGGACCATGAATCCTTGACACACTCGCTCCCCCCTCCCCCCTTTACTTTCCAACATGATCAACATTCAGACGCACAGATTGTCTGCTTGGACAGTTTTTTGTTCTGACTGACAGCATCTGGCATAGACAAATTTAAAAATACATAGCATGCCATGCTTGGAATTGGAACATCCCTTCTTTATTAATCTTCTCATTTAAACCATTCATTTACATTTCAAGAAAGGTTACAGCTTGGTATGGTTGATACGTTTATTTTAAATGAATAACCTCCTAATGAAATACCTTGAATGAGCACCAAACAGTCAGTGTTCATTTAAAAATTACACCTGATTAGTACGGCCTTGGAACTGCTGTGAAGACATAAGATTTCCCCATTGTCTCAATCCACCTTTAAAGAAAAAATATTTAATGTGTGAATGTGTGCATTTTTTTTTAAACACAAAGCTAAATGAAAATGGTGTTTTCACTCACCACCCCCTGTTATTTTCAGGAGTGCCATGTTAGGAAGCAATAGCCTTTAAAATGCTATTTGTCTAATTAAATTCATTTTTGCTTGAACAATACATTTGAAGGAAACACCTAAACAGTGCTTAATTGTATTCTGCTAAGGCATTTATAATTTGAGAGATGAGATGCTTTCTCATTTAATGTAATCTGAAATCATATTTTTTTCTGCTGAGAAGCATACACGTGTTTGTGTATAGAGTACCTTAATAGTGAAATATAACTGAAATGCTGGACCGCCCACTAAAATGCACATATGCACGCATACGTTCTGTGCGCTCTCCTCTCACAGTGCAGATTAGCCATGCAGACATGCTTGTCTAGCGTTTATGTAAAAATAATATGAAAATTGGCCATACCAGTCAGAATATGGACTTCAAGTCTGAGAAGGGAGGAGGAAAAAACGCTTCTTGTCCTAGGCATTTTAGATGCTTTGTATCGCTGTGGCTTGCAGCTTTAACTACTTGCATTGCGGGGAGAAGAAAAAAAGCTTCAAGGTGGGGAGGGGGAACCTCACTATTACAATAAAATAGAGGACCGTTCAAGTGCTCGGTAGTAAATATGTAAAACAAGTATCTTGGCTTATTTGTAGAGGAGAGGGATGCTGCAGCAGACAGGCTCAATTAACAATTGTAAGCAGCAGAGGACTTGTATTTCTTCGGTATATGTAGGAGAGGTCATTTGCTTTAGGATAAATTCTGACAAATTTCAGATATAGACAGAGAGGCTAGAATAAATATGACAAAAGATTTTCAGTTGCTTGTCAAGCATTTTGTATTTGGAAAGGCCATTTAGGTTTGGGGTTTTTGTTGTTGTTGCTTATTTTATTTTTTTCCTGGTGAACAGATTTCTCTTATGATTTCCTGAAAAAATATATTTTTAAATTAATTGTGAAATAAGCTTGTTGGGGCAGTAAGAATTTTAAAGAGGTTTGAGGTAATCTAAAAAAGGAAATGCACACATAGTCCGTTAATAATGTAGAATCTATTCTTTTTGGCTGGAAGAAGCACTAAGGCGGTAAGTTTTTAGTACAGGTTTTACTATGGCAGTTATGTGTAATCATAAAAGCTAAATCAAAATTTATTTTAAATGAAATACAGTTATTTTATACACAAATTGTTCCATTTATGTGATAAACTTCTCTCTGTTTTTTTAAATGACTAGTTACACAGGCTTGCACAGATATGCATCTGTAAGCTAACTGGGAATAGGTTAGAGAACACAATTCCCTGGTGTAAAAAGCAAGGTTTAGCAGTAATGCTTTTAATCTGGACTTGTAGAGGATTCGGGAGCATCCATAGATCTGCTTCAGTAATTACCATACCCCAAGTGGCACTGCAAGAGACATTTGCCTAAAAACTTGATGTCTTCATTACACTGTTTACATTTTAATTAGAAACATGAAAATTAGTGATTCATACGGACAACTCTAGTTTAAGTGGGTTTGCTCGTCGCCCAATAAATCACGCGGCGGGAGCGGTAGCGCGCAGGGGACGCGGCCTCCGGCCGGCATATCTGAGCCGCCGACCCTCAGACCGCACGGCTGGAATGACTGGTTTACTGGGAACCATCCATGGGAGTAACGTGTTGGTATTAGCAGCTGCTTAAAACAGCCCTTTTATTTTCAGAGGGGAAAATTTCCACGTAGCCCCGTGAGCGCAGTGTGAAAGCTAACGCTGCCCGCATCCGAGGCGGCGTGCGGGCCCGTGAAGCGGGTGCTGCGAGGGGCGCATCCAGGCTGGGGATGTTTTGCCATCGCAGCCGAGAAGAGGCCAATTCCCTGTTCCAGTAAGTCTCCATAAATACACGCAGGCGCTTGCAGCCGCCCGCAGCGCAGCACGCGCACACGCGTGCGAACAAGCACAGCCACCGCGGCCTCCGTGTCCCCCGGCGCCCCAAAAAACCGCGGCCGCGGCGCCGCAGCAGCACGCGGCGCGCAGCCCGCTCCTGCGGCACGGCTGGGACTCCCGCTAATGACTCAGGGATGCACGGGGTCAGCGCGCGGCTGATCCGCAGCTCGGAGCTCCGCTGCCTTCTGCTCGCCTTTCCTTCCTTTCCTTTTTGTATTTTTTATTCCCCTCTGTTTTCCCCTGCGTAACTTGCTGTCTCGCCCTCCCCATTTCCCATTCTCTTATAAGACTGAGAATATTCAGAACTGAATCCTGTTTCTACCAATACTTCGTTGGTCTTATTCTTTGGCTTTCAGTCCATTCCAAATATATGTAATTTTTTAAATATTTTACTGGGGCGGGGGAATCGTTTTCTATTCTATTAAATTCATTGTGTATTAGTTTTGCCTAGACTGTTTGGGGCTTAGTGCAAATAATGTGTGGATAATCAACTGCTCTGCCTGCAAGTGTGAGCTTCAGTAACAAAAAGTTAAAAACTTGTTGGTTTAATGTTAGTCTCTTTTCTCTAAGCAAAAGAAGAAGAAAAAAAAAGCTTCCTTTTTCCCTTGTTTGCTAGGTTAATGGACTTTTTTGTTGGAATCCCTAAGATTTCTAGGGTAACCTCTTTGTAGAACTGTTTCTGCATCCTGTTATAAAAATATATGTTTATACATATGTGTACCATATATGCATACAGTTCTTGCTGTGTACCTTAGAGTTTTAGACAAGAGCTGATAGAAATCAGAATAAGCATTTAACAAAGCTGTTTCCCTTTCGCCAGCATGAATTGTCTTTTTGTTCTCCCATGGTTCAAGTGGTATTTTTGAGCCAGAGAACACGTAAATCTAGGTATATCTCATAGCTCTCCTAATGTTTTAGTGCTTTATGGAAGCATTCCGTATTCTCCAATTTTTTTTTTGTTCATTAAAATCATGTCTCAGTTTGAATTAATTTTCTTTGAAGATTTATTTTTTTCTTTCTTCTAAGTTATGCTTTTATTAAGAGTTACTAGCATTGTCTCCAATTCTTAGTGATTTGATAGTGTTATAATGAAGTAAGTTGGGTTACATGTCATTTCGTAGTGCATTTCAGTTAGTGGCAGTGCTCTGTATTCTTTTTTTTTTTTTAATAACCTTCTCTTGGGATCTAGGCATGTTATAAATGCAACTAAACAGAACTGTCTACATCTGCAAAGACAGAAACATGCTGCTCGCTTGTACGTACTGCAGAAGTGTAATAGTTCTGTGCTATCTGTTAAATTCAGCGTGCTTTTTGCATTGTGGCACAGAGTAGTTGTGCTGCAAGGGGAGCTGGCTGCCTGCCAGCCATCGACTATGAAATCCTGGGTACCTGAGAGCTTATCAGTTCTTTTGCTTTGTAAAAGAAAAAGTGATGAAAATGTTGGTAAACTGCCATGAAGGTTTAAGGCTGCCGGAATAAGGAGCCGTGTAATCAGATTGGAAAATGGAGCTGGAGATTCTCGGCATGGGAAGCAGTGGGCTGTGGACCTACCGAGATGCTGTGCAAGTGCCCGAGCTGACCACTTTGTTAGCAAATCAGCTTGTTTGCCGCAGCAGCGGGGTGGCCGCGGCTGCTCCCAGTGCTGCTATGTAAAGTGTGTGACGCGAGCGATGGCTCTCGTGCTGCACACTGCAATCAGCTCGCAATTAGCTCGCTCTACATTAACCTTCTTGATATTTTTTTTCCCTTTTGTAAGACTGCGCACTTTAAACAATTAACTATAGAAGGTAATCCTTCAAGCAAATCAAAGCAATCCTTTAATTTTATCACCCTGCTGAAAAAGTATCAGGTGGTCAACTGGTCTTCATCAGTTGCTGGAAATTCTCAGGCTCACTGTAGCGTGGAGAGGTTCTTTAACCCGTTCACATTTAGAAAAATGTCAAGATTTTATATTTCTCACATAATAAAATGCTGCATCATGATGCCGCGATTGGAATTGCTTTAATGAAAAGCCTTGGGAGAGCCCTTTCCTATACAGGCAGCTTTTTCGCTTGTGTTTGTTTAGGCATTTCCATACACTACCTCTCAGAAAGCTTTGATGACACAGCCACTTGTACTGATAATTCCACTGCTTCACCTCCAGTGAACCTGATTCACTGAGGCTGGAAAGAACAAGGCTATCGTTGCTGATGTTTTACGTTGCTTTTTAATCCTCTAAAGTAAAAGCCAGATAACGGGAAAATTTGTTTGGTAGGCAAACTTCGTCTTTGGGAGGAGAGTAGAAGTTGCCTTTGTGGAAACGTGAAAGCTTTAAGTTTAGCTAAGGGAAACAAAACTCACTCAAAATAAGAGTGAAGAATAACATCTGCCTTGCTGTTATTTGGGTTGCCTTATCCACCCAGAAATTCCTTTTTTTCATTATTATTATTTAATAGTTTTTTACTATAGGAGTGAATTTTCCAGAGTCATCCCATAAAACATATGATTTTTTTTTTGTTGTTAATACCATGGTAATATAGCATATTAGTAATGAGTCCTGTAACCTTAGAACTTCATGTAAAAGTTTGCTTCCATTTAAATAATTGCTTGACATGCTGGGTTAATATCCAAACTTAGATCAGAGCAGTGAAATTAGGGAAAAAAGTGTTTAGAAATAATAATGTAGTTCATGAGCCTTATTCATATTATGTTCATTATTTCAACATAAATATTGTGGGTGATTAAGGCTCTAATGAACATAGTGATCTGAAGTTTTGTCTGGATATTTTGTTTAAAAGATGCTGAAAATAGTCAGCAGCTGCTTTGCTGCCCCCCCCCCAAAAAAAAAAAAAAGTCTTTTAAGTCATTTCATCGAATTCCAGTGGATCACAGCAATAAACTGAATTCATAATACGTGATTTGCTTTTTCCAGTGGTGAAGTCTGTGAAAGCAGTATTGACTGGCTGTGTTAGTCATCCTCTATCTCTTTTTGTAGAGAGTGAACATGTTTTGAAACTGAAAAGTCAGATCCTCCTAAATATAGTACATTTTCCATATTTTAATACTGACTTTAGCTTAGTTTCAATATGTATAAAAATCCTGGAATTTATGTGCACATTTGTTTTCTGTGTGCCCCAATTAAAAAAATAAAAGGCAAAAAAATAAATAAAAAAATAACCTGCCTACATCTTATGCTGCAAAGATCTACTTTATATTCTTTTAGAGGACAAACTCCATTAGATATGCACTTACTGTACATTGGATTGTAAATCTTACAATTTAATGGTAATTCAGTGAGCAGTTATTGCTTCTGTGGCCTTTTTTCTTTCTTTTTTGTCCCATCTCACTGGTGAAATAGGGTTACCCTTTACAAGTGTCACATCCATAGATTCATCTTTTGTACTCTATAGTTGTTCCTAGTGCATCATTCTAAGTGAAAAGAAAAATAGGGAGCCGGAGCTCCAGGAGGGGCCCTGGGGGAGGGGCCGCTACACAGAAATACAGCGTAGAGCCACAGAAAGACCAAGACAGTTTAGCATCAATCTAACAGATTAAAATTTTGCTGTAAAGGTACATTTTCTTTAACCTCATTCTTTTTTTTTTTTTTTTTCCCCCCCTCTCCCCCGTACTGCTGTAGCCTGCGTTTGAATTCCCGGGAAGCAGAAATGGTGTCTTAATGATACGAGCCTTTTTGCCTTGCTTACACTGCTAATACTCTTATCCCTTTTCTGATATGAAATACTTTTTGTAGAAACAATATACGCATTTGTAAAGAAATTATAAAAGGATTCTCCTTTTGAAGATAATGAGTTCTCTTCAGGAACTGCAGGTTACGTGGAACACAAATGAGCTCTAAGTGGAGGGATTTAAAGTCCTGCTACAGCATTTAATTTCTTGAGGAAAGGAGTTCAGTTCAAGGTTAGCCTGTTATTGTGGCTCTGGCAACTACTTCTCTCGTTCCTGTTCTTCTGCCAGCAGTACCGCACAAAAGGCAGTCATTTTTATTTAATATGTAGGGAGGTATTAATCACTGCAGTGTTTTCTTGCAAAAATTTGTCTTATCAAATTCATTGTTTCACCACTCATGACAATAATAGGTGTTTAATTACTCAATAAGAGCCGTTTATGGATTCCATTTTTCCTGTTAGCTGGACAAATGGTATTGATTTTGTACTTTGATGCAACATGAAACTGTATTAAACACAATTAGAATTCTAAAGCTGGCAATGTACACTAGTTATGGTAACTGAGCTCCTTGCTTAAAGAAACTACAGCTCCTAAATTTTGACTACATTTAAATTCCTGGGAGAGGAAAAAGTCTTTAAGGATACTGCGTTTGTTTAACAAATTCTTGGTGTATTTTTTTTTCCTTTCGTCTTACTAGTATTTATGATTACTGCAGGTTTTAACCTATTCAAGGGAAATTGTGCGTGTAATATTTTTATCAGAAAATAATCCATTCCTAGAGGTGATAAGTTGTGCATGTTCCAACCTTCTCAACAATTTTACCATTGCCTTACCCTGTGTTCGTGGCACATTGGCAAACAAGGTGTCCTATGAGGAAAACAGAATTGATGTTGTACCTCAAGCTTAAGGCTGGACAGTAAAAATCCATGAGACTAGGGGAGACAGCAAGCTGCTTTTATTTATTTTCAGTTTTTGACAAAGAGTGGCAATAAGCTACATGTGGGACTTTTATTTATATATATATATGTGTGTGTGTGTGTATATATATATATATATTAAAATGGTGGCTATTATCCTACCGACATTTATGGCATATTATTAATGTATCACTATCTACATAGGCCCTGGCTCTCCCCCCAGGTGGGGTAGCTGTGTTTGAGTTGATCTGCAAGAGTTGCAGAGCCAAAGTAATTGTTCAAAGCTCTCTTTGTGGGTCAGTACATTTTTAATTAAAATTCTTTTCTTCCACTGATGCTTTCATAACAATTTCCAGTTGGGAGTGCTTGATGTGTTCTTATTTTGGGTGTGTTTGTGTTTCTGAAGTCAGATATAAAAAGCATGAAGTGAAGGTGAGTGTCTCCAGGTATCTGTAACCTGAATAAAAAAGAAGAATGATTCCTGCCTACGTGTGTTCTACTTTCCATACTGGCTTAAGTAATCAAATCTTTATCATCTTGTGATGATTTTTAGCTTCAAGTTTAGAAGTAGATAAATTAGCTAAAATTCTTTGTGTTCAATTCCTGCTTTACCTAGCTTTATTTTTATTTCTAGGTCTTGATTAGAGTCTATGTCTTCCTCATTTAGCCCATTTTGGGTATTCTTTGGAAACGCAGACTGAATTTATGAAAAATGTGGATTGACTGAATAATATTTCTCAAAGATTTGAAAAGGTCTTATCTAACGGTGAGGGGTATCTGTGTTAATGTTTGCCCTATCTAAATTCTTTCAAAGTAAGGCTGAAATAAGTGAAGGAAATGCAACGAATTGAAGTGTCCTTTGTGTCCCATATATATGTGAGCACGTGCGGGAGAGTGGCTAGTATCAAGAAAAATCCATCACTTAATTACCTATTTTTTAAAAAGAAGTAGGTATTAAAGCAAGTTTTTCCCTCTTCTTTAGAGAGCTGCTTATATTGCAGATCTCATAACGGGTCTACTAAAATAGCTATGCTTATCTCCTTAAAATATTTTTTTTCAAGTCTTTTACAGAATATTCCCCAAACTCTGAGAATCTCCTTTAAGGGCTGCAGTGGGACTTCCTGTGCTCAAACTTAAGGACGTGCTTAAGTGCCTTGGTGGGTCAAATTTTATACCGGTTGGACCTTCTTGTTTCTTCTTTCAGACAAATGATTTATTTCCTATGTGCTCTGAATAACACATTCTATTGTTTGCGTTTTAGGTTGTGGTTGTCTAGATATTCTTCGTTTTATGAAAATCAATACAAATTTCAGTGATAGGAATGGCAGGTAAGACGTTAGGAGGATGTAGAGTGCGCGTTCTCATATACGGTGATATCAGTGATCCAGATGTTAGGGGAAGACTGAATGAACATAAGTGGGATTCTGAATAATTGAATAGATTGTTCTTACTTATTTGGATTACTGTAGCACTTAGAGGGCTCAACCAAGATGGTGACCTTGTTGTGCTGGTATTGTAAAAACATGTAGTGAGAGACTGTTGTGCGTTGGAGAGGTTACGTTCTAAATAGCCGAGACAGACAAAGGTTAATAGGGACACAAAGAGGCGCTGAAATGTGAAGAGACTTGCCCAAGGTCATATAGCAGGGCAGGAGCGGAGCTGAGAGCTAAGCCTACGTCTCCCGACTCCTATCCCGGTGTCCTGCGCACGGCACTGCTCCCCGATGATTAAACTACCTGCCTCTAATAGCTATCGGGACAGGTAATTGGCTTGGATTTAACAGGGAATTTGGGGTAGTGACATTTGACTGATGCTTCTTGGTTCTTGCACATGGTTGAAAATACAGAGATTTAATTTGATGATAAATAACATTTAAATATTACATCTTGTTTTATTCCACCTATAGCAAATTTGATAACTTCTGCTAGGTGGACACTGGTTTGTAGAATGCTAGCTGTGATGGCTGGTGCTTCTTGGGCAATTTTACCTACTTCTAGTTTCCAGGTGTAGCCTATGAAATCTGTGGTAGGGCTAACTGGTTTGATTGGCTCTTAGAGAATAATGCTTTAATTACTCTGGACAAGCTCTCCTGAAGCCTGTATCCTCCTTATGACTGTTCATTTTAGGAGCCACACTGCTTCATTTCAGTAACTTTATTACCATTTGGCTCAGAGATTGCTATTTCTCCTTGGCCACAGATTTCATCAGTTGCCCGGTTCACCTTTGTCCACGCTATACTTGTGAAATGACCTGCTCCTTTAGTGCTTGTCAATAGTAAATTGCTGCATCCTCCGTGTACACGTGGAAGCCCAGTAAAGAAAACAACTCTTTATTAAATTACTGGATTTTACACTTAATTTTTTTAGATTAAACTTGAATGCAAAAAGTCTTAATTACCATTTAATACCAAGTAATTAAAGCACTGGCCAGGGTCAACTATATAAAGCACATCAGTTTGAACTGCCACCTGATTAATAGGCTTGGTGATATAAAAAGTTCAGCACAAAAGCATGCTCTGCCAGGGTCACTGCTTTAATAGCTGTGGAAAGTGCAGTTTTTGCTGTAATTCTGTTCTAACAATTGGATCAAAATAATAATTTGTGAGTTGTTCATGGTTGGCTTCTCCAGCGTGACGTCAGGTGAATTATTTGAATTTGACGTCAGTTAAAGTGGTTTTGTGGTTTATATTGATGAGCAAACTAGTGTGACTGGGATCTTTTTCCTTTTTTTTGCCTCATTTACATGCTTCAAAGTGGAAACCCCAAGTGTTATTTCTCCCAGCCCTTCCAGATGAAACACAGCACACAAGTTTAGGGAAGGACTGAAGGCGTGACAGGCATCGCTTGCGTGCCCGCTTCGGTCTGCGTGCAGATATGCAATCATCTGAGTTACTCCAGCCCAAGAGGGGTTTGCACTTGGGAGTGTGCATGTGTGTGCAAACAGGGTTACACTGAATAGCTGCCTTAATAGCTGCACCTTCCTCCTGCCGTGGACGCGGATCTGCGTTGTGCGCTGTTATGAATGTGGCTCCTGCTCCACGCTTGGCCCCAGAGGCCCTCGTCCACAGGATCGTTTGAAAATTGCGCTGTATTCACATTTTATATAGTGAGGTTTTGTTTTGTTTTGTTAAACACTTAGCAGTTTATTGATGGGGCCTGGGCAAACTGCTGCACCTTCGGAGGACTCAATTAGCTGTTAGCAGGCTCCGAGCGTGTGCAGCCGGCAGCCGCCGCCGCGGGCTGGGAGCCTTAATGATTTTCACCTACGGAGGCTCCGTGAACATTAATCTTGACACCGCCCCACAAAGTAGGCAAGCTCTGTTATCTGCACTTTATTGCTGAGCCCTCCAGAGAAAGGATTAAAATCCTGATGGTATTTGTGCATATTTACTTGAGTTTAGATGTGGATTGATAGGTTTAGTGGTTTTCTTTTTTTGCTTCTTTTCGGATGCAAATTTTGCCTTGAACTATGCTCTGCACGCTGTATAGCTATAGCGTGCACAAGCTTTAGTTGCAATTTGGGTCTCTCTGTACCCGGTGCCCCACTTTGCTTTGAGAGCATGTGTGAAGAGGATGCGATAAAGGCAGGACAGATGAAGTAGGGAGAAACAGCTCTCCAGACTTCTGTTGCAACCTTGTTGGAAAGCCCCAGCTGAGCGATACCAGCTGCGAGATGGGCCAGGGCCTGCCTGGTGAGCTCCTCGGCTCCTGGTGGGCCGCTCTTTCCGCACAGGCCTTCTCCTTGCCAGCCCCCAAGCTGCCGTGTGCTCGGCGCTCCCAGGGGCGCTCGTCCCTCCTGGCCCGTGTGTGGGTTTCTGAGGGGGAGCTGGGATTTGCCGCATCTGACGCTGCCGGCGGAGCGGCGGGAGTTGGTTTGCGGCCAGCTCTGCAAATGGAGCTGTGCACGGGCTTCGCAGCGCCGTGCCGCGAGGAGCCGCGCGGCGCTGGCGCCGGTGCCGCCGTCCCTGCCGCCGCCTCTCCGAGCGCGGGCAGAGCGCTCAGCTAACTTGACAGTTGTGGAGTGTGTTTTAAATAATAAGCAGAAATCAAACTTCCCCTCTGTTTTTGGCATTGCTTATAATACGCTTCTGTTGAGGATGAGTACCTCCTGCTAGATGAGAATGAATGGTCATGCTGATATATGTTCACAGGCACTGAGATGGTGTTTAAAGCGATTAAAAACATTTTTTTTTTCTTCTTCCTAGCTAAATGCCTTTCAGTGTTACCCTTAAAACAGGGCCTACCCTTCAATAACAAGAAGCCCCAATTATCAGAGTACTTCAAATTTTAACGGATAAACATGGTAAGCCTAGTTGTTTTTAAATATTTCCTAATGGAAGATGTTTAGCTGAATGATTCCTGAAGGATGAACCCTTTCAGCAAGCAGAGCAAGGAAAAGAAAACATAGTTGCTAAATTGCTAAACAGGCATTTTACTGATTAAACTACAGAAATTACGCATCAAAGCTATGCTGTAGTTGGAAATCTGTATAAAACTGCATTCTTTACATAATACAGTTGAGAAACTTCAGGCAATACCAAAATGTCATTCACAGAATCACAGAATGGTTAAGGTTGGAAGGGACCTCTAGCGATCATCTAATCCAACCCCTTGCTCAAGCAGGGATACCTAGAGCACGTTCGTTCAAATCTCTGCATTCATAAACACGTTTGCAGAGGACTTCCCCTGATTTGCAGATGACAATATAGAGACCAGGGGAAGTTGCTTAAAAGGCACTGCCATTGAGCTGATGATGACTGTTGCATTGGTCAGATAAGATCACTGAAGCTTCAAAGGTTAACTTCTAAAAAGGTTGTATTTTAAAAAGGTAGTGGGACCTCAAAAATAAAAGATTTATTAGTGCATTGGAAACTGTGCTTCCTAAATGTTTCATAGTGTTTGGTAGAATCCCTTGGAAATCTAGCTAAAGAACTCCAGATCCTTACAGTTAAGGAGTGCCCAAACTGGAGGAATCAGAGTGATGATAAAAGAACTCCATTGTTTCACGACTTGGTTTGACAAATTTGAAGCAACTCTACTGCAAATGCATGACGATTTTGAAAAATTAGGACTCAAGCTCTCTGTCTTTAAATATGGCAGTTCTTTATTCTTAGAGATCTAAAAAAACTAGCCATGTTTGACCGTGATTCCTAAACACGCTCAACAGCTCATACATGACACTTCTGCTAGGAGCATATAGTAAAATATTCTTCAGAGCCTTTTTCCGCCTCTTCACCCCCACCACACACAACTATACAAACAGAAACAACTGAAAAGCAGGAGGGATTTTTTTGTTTTCTGTGTTCCAGAAAACCTTCCTGTGGACTGACTTAACCACATGACATTTTAGCTTGTTTTGAGGAGGCAAAGGTTAGTAACTGGAGGAAAAAAAAAAAAAAAAAAAAAAAAAAAGTGAATTATGATAAAGGTTGATACTCAATCTAAATAAATGTTTATATTCTGTTTAACAAATACAGCCTGTTGAGTTTTTTAGATGTGCACAAGGGGAAGTGCTGGGTGCAAGCATATTTCCATTGACTGAAAAATACCGGTGAACACATATCAATTTTGATACCTTGCTGACACAGTTTAAAAAAAAAAAAAAAGTGATGAACAAAAGATTGAGTTGTTTGATTCTATTAAGAAATGTCACCATTTATCTAAATAAAACTATTAAGCAATAACCTATATCTTTTCTTTCACCCTGCTGTATGCCTTGGGTACAAGTTCAAACCAATCCTTTTCATGTATATAATCATGGCCTGCAATTAATCACAATCTAGTTCTTTTAAAAAGAATCCATTAAGAAATAATACCAGATGAACAACCATTCAAGTATAAAATCAAATGCATTAAGAGTTGTAGGTTTGCTGTGTAAAGTTTGTGTAGGCAGCATTTAACAACTTTTGGAAGAACATTAGAAGTAACATATGGGTTGTGTCAATACCTGCAGAACTCTGACTTGGAGAATCCAGGTAGAGCTGAACCAGTGCAGCTGCCTGCTCAGTGCTGTGTGGGCCACCATCTCAGAAACAGGGGTGCTTTCTGGCCATTGAACATGAGTCTGTCATTGAAACCCTCTTGTGATTTTGCTCTGCACAAGCCACCCATCAGAGCACTCCCGCTTTGTGCACGTCAGCCATTTCGGCTACTCGGCGCCGAGTGTATTTTTCCAAAGAGACAGGAAACAGAGCTTTGTAGAGGCCCTAAGGGGAAACTTTTTGGTTTTAGCCATAAGATGCGTTGAGATATGCGGGTATCTATGAACTGGATGCATATCTTCATGTCTGGAGACCACCAGGAGCAGGGGAAGCAGCTGCAGCCCCACCGCCCTTGGCACCCCAAGCAGTGGTAAATGCATTGGCACCATAAAGCCACTGAAGATGAAATGAGTTTTAATGGGTGGCCAGAACGGTCTGCGGTTGAAGTAGAGAACTGATTTCTACAGCGGACAACTGTCAGTTATTAGCTGGAAGTATGCTAATGACTCCAGCTGGGGTAAAGTAAGATTCCAAAGAAATCGCCCAAACCAACACACTTAATAGGCAGTGATAAGCCTTTTTTTTTTTTTTAATCATTTACTTTCTAGAGAAGGAATATGTGTGTGTATATATATATATATATATTTTCTCACTGTCAAATAGCACAGACTGGAAATGTCTTTAAAGTGTAATTTCTAGTAAATTTATATTGAGTTTTTTATGTGTATATATAGGAATACATATGCTGCTGATGGGTCTCTTTTAGAAAGATATTGAAAGGAAATAATACTAAAAATGGAGCATTTTCAGACACTAGCACAGTCTTTATGGATTCATTCCATACAGAGAGGTCTATCTGTGGCACCTCCAAAAAATTCTGTCTGGCTGTCAACAGAGAAATACAGTCTTTAAGACAGAGGCAAGACAGGAGTAGACTTGATTATGCAATAATGTCTTCTTGGCAGGCTGGCAAAGCGTGCACCCACTCCCACGGTACAACTGGTATGGCAGCTGCTCTTGCTTAGCAATATTTAATGGCAGTTAGGAAGGGCTGAGAAATACAGGCAAAGCTTCATGAAAGTTGCACTTGGTCTGGAAGGTCCTTTAGAGTGCACTCACTCAAGTGGTAGTAGAATTGCTGTGGGATGCTGCACATCACCTGCATTAAACCATGATGTGATTTTAATTTTCACTCTAAAGGAGAAAAACAAAAACAACAAACTCCTCCCTGCCAAAAAACAAACAAACCACCAAAAAAAATAAAAAAACAGGTTTATGAGGAAGACCTAAACAACTTTGCTCCAGTTTTTAAGTATAAGGCCAGATTAAGAGAAAATATTGCTTGGAAGGAGGATCTCCTATCCTTTTCCTGAAAAAAAACATATACTTCAATTCTGAAGGTTTCATCTAAGTTATTTTAGTTTGTTCTTGATAAATCCAATTGTATTTCTATGGTAGACATATAAAGTCTAGAAGATACCTAAAAGATTTTTAGGGAGATGACTAGGAAGAGTTAATGTCAAGGCCTACAAGACTGTTCTATACTGGTGGGTCACCTGCCCTGCTGTTATTCCAATAGAGCAATAGAGGAGTTGGGTTTGGTTTGTTAATTTCTCCCCTGTTGCTGCATACAGTGAATACAAAAGCATCTCTATATTAGTGTGGTTTCTCTGACACCGACAGAATAAGATAGAAATGGGATTCAGGTGCCTTAGTGAATCTCTTCCATAGCCAGTCTTGTCTAGTTTGACATCCTGATTTGCTTACTGAGCCATATTGATTTTATGTTTCCAGAGCTTCACACCTGGATCTTCCTCATTTGGTAATCAGATTCCTATGGTCTTTCTACTGCGTGATTGTGCTGGGGGCAGCGGTCTGATTCAGGAGGCACAAGGAACAGCAAATAAAGTTTCATTATGTCTGTAAGAGTTACACTGCTTGTAAGTAGTTGGTTAGAGATTGGCAAAAAATATGATTGGAAGAAAAAGTCATAAACTTAACCTGTCTTTGCAATCTTTACCGTTTTTCAGTAGCAATCTTTGTGTCAT
>NW_010580511.1:337060-371829 GCF_000705375.1 Tinamus guttatus
TCCTACGGGCTCGGGGGGCCCCCACGCCTGCTTTGTCTGCACGAATTTGCACGTATTAGGCTATTTATTTATTTATTTATTTATTTTTCTTCAAGAAGCATTTTCTAAGCTTTGACTGCTGCCACTGGGCTTTGTTTTCTTGGTTTTCTGGCCCTGCTTGCAAATGGAGATGGAGAAAGTGCCCAGCCCTACTACATTCAACAGTTGTCCTGGTAATAATGATACAAAGGTATGCGCTAAAGGAGAGCCAGGCAGTGAGGGAGGAAGTATGCGAACAGTAAATAAGCAAGTGAAGAAGAAACTCTGTGGGATGTTTGCTATTTTCTTATCCCTTTTGCCCAAAGGATATTAAAACAAAATTTGAAGTATTTAATTTTGTTTGTGCTGTTCTGGTTGTGCTTAGTGATTAGTTTGAAATGTTTAGCAACTGTTTTGAAAGGAGTGGTGCTGTACAAATACAGGCATGAATTCATAGTTGTGTTTTGGTTTCTTTCAGGAGTTGTTTCACAGAATTTCACCTAAAGCTCTATCCAAACCATCAAGCTTCACTTAGTTTCAGCCCCAAATTACATCGTTCGACCCCAGTAGAAGTTTCCTCCATTTCAACAAATCGAGCGCAAGGTTGTGTGACAGTGGATAGATGAGGTGAGCTGCTGAGGGCTGGGAGGTATTGCAACCAGAGTGACAGGTGAGGCAGCTCGCGCCGAGTGCCGCTGAAGGGCTAAATGCGAGAGTTTAGAAACAGAGCAATTGCCATATTGAATTACAGCCAGAGTCTCTCCTGACAATATTTTGAGTCTGTCAGTAGCCATCAGTAAGGACCTAAAGAAAGGTGTATGAAAATTGCAGCACCAACCCAAAAGGTGAAAAGAATCGTCTCAATTAAGCCTAGATCTGTTTTACTAAATCTGTGGTTCTTAAAAGTTTACTTTTTGTAATCTTAACCCAAGGCAGTTTTTCTTGTTGGAATTGAATTATGCACATATCATTAGACTGGTATGAGGTTTTTTTTTTTTTTTTTTTTCCTGCTCTAGGTTAATGCAGTTAGACAGCGTGTTCCCTATGAACCAAGAACTACTAGCTAGTAGATACTGAACCTAAGAAGACCACGATCTATTTCTACTGTGATCAATCAGCTTGATTGAGTTTGGAATATTTGTTTCAGATTGGGTGAATATTAGAGAAACCTGAAGTTCCTTGTAGCCAAATTTGCTTTCAATATGGATGTTCTCATAACGATTGGATAACTGCAGAGGACTCAGTTATATGTTACAAATATAAATGATTCATTTCAATTGGTCTTTTCAGTTTAAATATTGCATTTGTCCTCTTGCTGCACTCTTTTGCCAGTGTAAAGATCATGGGGTTTATTTGATTATATTTTGGTACTCTGTTATATGAGACTGGGTCACCTTGCACCATGCAACATTTCACTTCACTGTTAAAACTTAATGCCATCTTTTTATCTTTCACTGAGTGGATGTCAGAGGACATAATGTTAATACAAGATAGGCATCTCTAGTATTTGATGAATGGCCTTTTTAAAAAAATCAAAAAACAAACCCAGGAATTAAAAATTGACACTGGGCCAGTGCATTTAGTAACCTTTCTCACAAGTTGAATGGTTTTCTATTTGGGTATCTCATCTATTGTAAGACCTATTCTTTGTGAAGCAAGACTATTAAAATAACACAGGTGACTTCCTCAGGCTGACTATGTTGTTTTCCTGTCAAGGAGGGGAGATTACACGGAAAAAGTGGTCATGAATGGAAGATAATACCCTAAAATAAGTATGTATATCTTTTCAAGGGGCTAGAATTTATTATTAGAAATGGGATGCTCAGGGATTCTGTGTTTCTTTGTAATTTTTTCTTTGCCACAGCTTCCATGCCATAAAAATTAGGCTAAACATTCCAGCACCATAGCAGAGTTGTGTAGGTTAAATCAAGATCATGTAAAAGGTTATAAAAAGTGCAAATTATTCTTAAAGGATAGGGACTTTGCCTGCCTTTTATGTATGCTGTCTTTATTAAATACACTGTTGCTAACGCATATGGTGATGGTATGGATATATGGATGAGGATAGTAATGCATATGTACATTTATGTTTATTTTATGTGCTTACAGATTTATTTACAAATATTGGCATGCTTAGATTATATAAGGAGATTTGTAGCAATATTTCTGCATGTTCATTTTTATATATTGCAGAAGCTACATTATGCTTACCACTAAAATATGTGAGGATTATATATTATTTGTATTCTCTGTTGCTTTGAACTAAGAGAAGTCTTGTTAAACTTTTGAACACTGGAAATTCACTAATTAAACTATTCCTTTGTGGACTATTTGTGCTATTAATTTAATGCGTGAGAGAGGGATGGCTTTTACGGTGTGCAGGAATTAAACATGAGCTGAAATAATCATGAAAAGGACTGAATGATGTAGTGGGAGGATATATTTATCTTTCTGTTCTCTAAATTCATACCCCAAAATCAGGTTAAGCTACTAGTGAGCCCTGTTATCTAATTGATATGTAATAGAATGGGAAAATAAGAGTGAAAAAGACCTCCAAGATCCTCAGTTGAGATGTTGCTGACACTGTCATATAATCTCTTTCCTAACTTTGTTGAGTTCCATAGACTTATAGAGCTTCATGGTTAGCATTGACCACCTCCACAAAGTTGATATGTTATTTGGCAAAATCCAGTGTTAGTAAGTTTACTTACATTAGCACAGCAGAATTTTGGAAGTTACTGGTGAGACCTGCAGGTCAGATGAACAATTTGGTAGAATTAATTCATTGCTGGTTTCTAAAATAAGTGCGCAAGAAGTTGTTGGCAGGCTCTTCCCTTGATGCAGTTTTTAGATACATCAAGTTTTTAAATAGAGAATGAATGTAGATGTGCCCTTCAGTGCTGTTGGGCAGCCCCTGGAATAAGGCAGTTTTAAGACTGCTTGGTTTGTTTATAAAGTCACCCAAAAATAGGTGGCTTTCCAGGCAGATTTTGTAAATCTTTTGTAAAGATCACTTTTTGTGATCTTTATTAGAACTAAACTATCTTGTTAAATATCCTTAGCCTTGTCAAACTAGTAACTGTATTTTGTTTGTTTTATATTTTGTGTGTTCTTTTTGCACTTCAGATATGCAAATGTAAATGTAAAATTCTATTGCCATATGACAATATGTAGATTTGTGGCATTCCCAAGAGGGCCTTGGGTCCATAAACCAGTGGGTTTATTATGTAATGCTGCATAAATGCTATATTTTCATCTGTGACAGATATAATCTTGAACCTGTATTTTTCATGTTACTTAACTGTTTCAGAACATCATGTGTGAGAGAACACATCAAAATGGAAATTGCTTCTACAGAGGCAGCAATAAATATTGGCTGGGTATATTGCATTGTTGGGCTCCATGTGTTTTAGGATGTTCTCAATTCGCTTGCCCTAATCAACACTGTAAATACATGCTGCATTTTCTGGTCATCCATTTGTTGGATTAACAATTTGGACCTTGCAGTTTCTACCATACATCTTGATTATTTACCACATGTGGTCATGGTTATTTAAGAGTAAGCCTTAACAAAATCACTCTAAAACCTCCTGTCTTTTCTAGTTATTCAAGGAAAAGTATACAATTCAAATTCTATGCTTTATACGTAGGGTTAAGTGGTAGTTATTTGACGTTTGGCAGTCAAAAAGCTGAGAAAAACCTGCATCCCTGGTGACCCACAGGAATTTGTCAGCTTTTCATTTAAATATTGCTTGTTGCACATTTAAAAAATGAAAAAAAAATTGCAAAATATAACCTTCAGCAGAGATTAAAATAGATTATATTGCATAATTGAAACATTTCAGTACTTACAGTGATATATGATTAAAAAAAAAAAAGCAAAGGATAAATGTTTGTGCCCGATTCTGACAATTGTGAGCTGGAGGTTTTATATGAACTTGTTGGTGTATTATTTGCATTGAATATGCCCTTAAAATTATTTTGCTTAAATCATTTCCCCTCTAATGTCCTTATAAACATGTAGTTCGTGTCCCATTTTTATCTGCTTGCTGCTTTATGCCATTGAGCTAGAATAGAATCAATCTTAGTTCCCCACCCTGTCTTTCAAATGAGTGTAGTACTGTGATGGCCATGTATCCTATTTGGTTTTACAGCCCTTTATTATGTCAGTGGTACTGGCGTGTTTCGTGTGGAGCTTGAGTACGCTTATGAATGATTTTCCAGCATTTCTATTGTATACTTGCCTCTCTGAATCAGTATGGATTTTAATTAACATCCTAACAACATTATATGCTCAAAGCTCCTTCTGCCCTTGTGTCTTGCCAGGAACTTGGTCTTCTGTAAGTTCATAGTGTACTAAGCATTGTCAAGAACAGACATAATTGAAATCTTTTTTCATTTATTCTGAGGCAAAGACACTTCTCGTTCTCTCTCTCGTTCTCTCTCTCGTTCTCTCTCTCGTTCTCTCTCTCGTTCTCTCTCTCGTTCTCTCTCTCGTTCTCTCTCTCGTTCTCTCTCTCGTTCTCTCTCTCGTTCTCTCTCTCGTTCTCTCTCTACAGTAGATATGCACAGAAGTTTGCTAACTGGGGGGATGGAGCTGCAAGTCTACTGTAAACATCAAAGATTACTTGATACAGAGATTTTTGGAAGAAGTTTCCACCATACTTGGAGTGTCATGACACTGTTTCATTCAACTGCTTTTCCACATTCTATTACATTAATAACCTTCTTGCAGGTTTCTTGGCATATGAGGAGAAAGGGAGGCCTTCAGTAGAAAGTTGGATGTTGATTTTGAATGGATGAGGGTTAAGATGATCTGTTAACCTTAAAGCTAATATGAGGTAGTCACAGAACAAAGAGCCGTGAAGTAGGTCAGTATTTTTGTCTTCTTTTTGCATCAGCTTTTCTGCAGAACTGCATTTACAAATGTTTAGCTTGTATTCACAAATAGCAGTGATAATTCTGTGTCTCCTCCTTGCCTGTACACTATGCTGGATTGTTTTCTGTTATTTTATCCCTTCTGTCATGTAGCTTTTGAAATCTCTTCTGCTAATAAGCATCTGATAGATCTCACCAGGAGTCTTGGCTTCATGTTTAGTCTTTCTTCATTCTAACAATTCTGTCTACAGTACATACTGTTCACAGGGTAGATCTCACATATTGCTGTTCAGCTGCCAGGCTTACAAATAATGAACTCTGCATTTCATCTGTGAATTCATGTGTTAGGAGTCTTCAAATGACAGAAAACCGAGGCCAATGCCACCTCCTTGGCCGTGGTTGAGGAGGGCCTAGTACTCTTTAGGAAAATGAGGACAGTTTCTTTCTGAAGAGGAAGAGCTGTATAGTGCTCTCTCTGGTTCTTCTGTGTGGGGTTTAGAAACTTTGCTATTTAGTTCACAAATGCCATCTCTCTCTGATGTTTAGTTGTCTAAACATTGTGTTATGGTTACCTGCCTGCAGTTCTTCTAGGCAAAAAGGTCAGTTTGGTGTCTCTTACCATCTTCCTTTCTGGATTTTGAATAATGTGTACCCTCTTCCTTCTGTGTATTTGACAGTCCCAGGATGACAACTTGTAATATGTAAAGCTTGCAACTGTTGTTCTCCCCTGCGAACACACAGATAACACTATGTGAAGTGACAATAGTAAGGAAGCCCCAATATTAGTATGCATTATTTACTTCTCTCCCTATATGCTCTCTGTCAGCACCTTAAGAATTACCATCAGCATGCCTACAGTGATAAAGTAAGTAGTGAAGATGCTGTGTTATAACATGGATTGGAATCTGGCAATGTATCTTTTTAAGTATGTGCATAATTATATTCCATTAAATTTGTTAGACTGAGGTAAACGTTTAAGTCACTCTTTTAATAAGAACAATGCATTATTTTGCTTGCTAAACCATCCTTTATGAAATATTACTGTGTCAGCTGTGCCATATCTAACACAAGTACTGCATATACACCATCACCAGCTAAGGTGTTGTCTTATTAGGAACTGCTGTTTCAGCAAAATGAGAATATTAATCCAAAAGAAATCTGTTTCTTTTTCCAGGCAATGTAAACAATTCTATCCTAGTTAGAACCGCAGTGTCAATATTTTGTACTGTCAGTGTTGACTTAGTCATTGTGAGTTTTGTCTTATGTTACAACTATGAAGATTCCATTTTTGGCTTTTCATTCAAGACCAGTTTGGGATATTTCTGGTGCATATCATGGATATTTTTTCATTGGCTGAATAGTCTTCATATATGTTTACATGTACTTTTTGAAGTACGTTAGTAAGACTCATACATTTAAACAAAGTCCCATGTTGTACTGAAAATCTCCTCCTTGTGGACCTAGGGAGCGGGTACTCCAGTAAGTCGGCTTCATTGTGGACAAAAGCTTTAGCCGTTGTATTTGTCCAGTGTCCTAGAGAGCATATAAACTGCTGAAGCTGTTCCAGCTTTTGAGTTCAGTTTACAGGCCTTCCTTAACTTGCTGAAAAAATAATAATTTCTCTGCTTGGATGGGAGGAAAGTTTGGAGCATTTTTAGCAGTGGAAATAAATAGCTTATGACCTGTTTCAAACAATGTTAACTTCCTATCAGTACCAAAATATTTTGAAGGTTTGTTTGATGCGTACATCTTTAGCTTTAATAGTGCTCAGGATTTTGTAAGAGCATAATGCCAGTACTACCCTTGCTCACACAAAAGTAGAATATGTAAAGGATTTTTGATGCAAATCTTAACAAAGAGTATACCCAGCATCTAGTTCAGACACAAAGTTCGTAATGTTCCTCATTCCAAAGCTCATTCCAAAGCATCATTACACCTTCTGTTTGTCTGGTAGAGCAGGTCAGTTATGGCCTCACCATGACATCACCTGGAGATATTACGGACACTCTCCAGAGGTCACTTAGTTTTAGCTTTAGAGAATTTTGGTTCTTACTTGAATTTTCTGGCCATGCTATATATCTTCTTACTCTGCCCCTTCTCAAAATGCTATTACCCAACTAAAAATCTTTGTATCTTCTGTATCATAAAGTTAACTGATTGGGAGAGAAAAAAAAAAAAAGAGGCTCTGGAAAAAAAAGAAAAAAAAAACACAAAGCAAAAAACACAACCCTTTTTCTTCTTTTACAAAGGTGCTTGTTGCTTCTGTGAATAATTTATCTGTGTTAGTGGCACAACTGTAATTTCTTTATCGCTACCTTATATGTTCCCTGAATGCTTCCTGATTTCTGCCCAATGAAGCAATTGCTGCATTTTTCCTGTATACTAACTTGTGTATTTCAGCATGGTAGTTGCCAAAGCATGCACAATTCTGAGAACTATTTTTGTTAGATTCCATCTTGAAATCTGTGTACTCTCCTGGCTAGTACTTCTTGTAATATCTCTTTTAATGTTATGGATTCCTTCCAATGCTGGAAGACTGTTGGCTTCCATAAGTATCCATCTTCTCTTGCCAGTTCTTAGACCAAATAAGGTTTACTAAATTGCATGGTTGCCTCTTTCATCTAAGCTCAATCCTAAATCTAAATATTTTTCTTTCTGGTCTCTATTTTAACACAGCACAGCATTCTTCAAATTTTGGAATATATTCATAGTCCCTTTAACTGAAATTATTGAGAGCTAATATGTGTGCCTTGTGCTTCAGAAAATTGTTTTTCTGAATTATCTGGCTGCTTTTCTCTTTTGATGGAATCTTTGTCCTCCAGATAAAGAATTTCATTCTTCAAAGAATCTTCAGCTGGTATTTACCATTTGGGGAAGTAAAAGTTAGAGAGCTTTGTATTTGTACTTTGTTCTGTGTGTGTGTGTGCGTGTTCTACTTCGCTTCTTACTCTTGTATGACAAAGTTACCTGACGTGCTCCTACAAAGTCTCTACTTTATCTTATTCCAAAATGGAAGCTCTGGAGCTTGAAGAGAACATTCCAAGATGCAAGGTAAAGGTGAACCTTGTAGCCATCCTGTTTGTCTAGAATTGCCTGCCAGAGCGTGGGCATGAAGGATGCCTTGTTCTATGTCCACACATTCTCAGCCTTATCGTGTGAGGTCCTGGTGTGACTTTGGATGTTATCAGCATCGCTATTTGCGTGGATAAGGTGATCTCAAAACAAAGCATTGAGGTGAGCGCGTATACTGAGCTTGTGTTCCTGATGAAGATGTCTTTCTTCCATGATAGACAAAAATCCTCAGTTTATAGAGAAATTAGTTGTGAAATTTTAGACATGAGCTAAATGAGCAATTGTAAAAGTAGAGTCCTTTTTGTACATATTTTTGATTATTTCAGTTACAAATCCCAAAGTATGCATGCTAGGTTTAATGCAAATTTATTTTAGAGAAGGTTTTCAGCTTATTTTTGCTCTAAAGATCTCCTCTCTGCCCTAATCATGTTTCTTTTGATACTGATTTCCCTCACCAGCCTGAAGTAAAACAACATGAAATGGAAGGTTTTGCATGGCCAAAGCTTTTTGCCCAGTGAGGAAATGGATTTGCAGTGGGGCCTCAATCAGTAATAAATAGCAAGGAAAAATGGTGATATATATTTGAGTTTCCAACTGAAAATTTGAATTTTCCAATTCCAGTTTGAGTCACTGCTCTGTATCTACTTCACTGCAAAGAAACTGAAATATGTTGATTTTGTTTGTTTGTTTTAAGACACTCAGCTATGGCCTAGGAATTGTTTTCATTTTTGCAAATACATTAATGACAAGTATAGGGGCATTATAAAGAAGGTCCTAATGCTTTAGAAATTATACCTCACAATTCTTGTGTGTGCATGGATAGAAGCTCGTGCCCACAGTGACAGAGCACCTAAATAGCTGTAGTACATGTTCTTACATGTAATGATGATCGAGAGAGGACACTATTGGACAGAGTATGTCTGGGTAGCTCTCTGATATAGTTCCAAGAAATCTAGAATATTAGGAGAGTATATTGAGAACACTTTTATTTTCTAGGTTAATAGAAACACAACCTAAATATCACACAAATCATACCGTAGTGATCCTGGTAATTAGCATTTATGCATCCAGGTGCAAAAGCAGCCAACAGCAATGGGGTGTGTGTGGGTGTGTATGAAAGCCTCAAAAGAATATCTAGAAATGAACATACAAGGGCATTCGGGTGGTGAAGTGTTGTGTGATAGTATTCTAAAAAAGATGTTACAAAGATGTTCTATGAAGGTTCAGTATCACATGTCTCCCCCTCCCTTATGAATTTAATGCTTAATGTGATTCTTATGGCTTTAAAATTGAAAGATTTTTATTAGTTGCTAAAGCTATTCAGTAAGAAGATATTTCAAAACGAAACGTAAATTGTAAAATTCAGCTGGGACACTTACTGTACTGTTGGTATTGTTTTGTCAAAAACTGATTTAAAATGAACTAGAAAATTGCCAAACCATCAAAGTATGGGCTCTGGGAAAGTTAATATATTAAAGAAACAGTACCATGAGAAGAAAATGTGCCTTTTTAAAAAAAAAAAAAAAAAAAAAAAAAGGAAAGAAAAAAAAAGAAAAAAAAAAGGTATTTTAAGAACTTCACTTATACAGAGAATAAGGCAAAATCATAATCCTTTATGAGTGCAATAAAGGCTGCCTAGCTACTGCCACTTAGTGCAATACCTTTCTTATTGAACTCTGAAAGAATCTACTATGGAGAGAATATGTTTTTTTTTCTTTTTTTTCCTTTTTTTGTGTACAATATACCTTTAGTGGGGCTTCTGAAAAAACAGATTATACTGTGCAATGTGGCCTCTGGACTAGTGCAGTTGTGCACAGTGCTGTGGACCACTCCATGTATGTAGCCGTGTTCACAGGAGCAGTAGCCTGATGCTGTGGTTTGATATGCCCATGTTGCACTGCTTAGAGAATCTGTGTGGCTTTCTAGTGGCCTCCAGCAGTGACTGTGTTAAAAACAGATTTCTTTTTCCTCTCTCCAGTTAAGCTCCAGTAAATCCTGATGGTGTTAACTTTTGTTTTAGAGACAGGATGTGCAAAGAGCTAAACAGAAAGGAAATACTTATTTTATTTGATGTGGACTTTTATGATTGGCCTATATGAGATGTTCATGTGGAATTTTGGGAGACCACAAAAAAGATAGCATTTTGTTAACGTTTGTTTAACTAGTTAATTCAGGCAGGTAGAGTACAAAGAAAGGAGTGATTAGTATTTGTCCTTTGCTTTGTATTTGTGTAGCTGGTGGTTCCTCTGAAAACTACCTGGTGATAGAAAGACAAGGAAAAATACTGGTATTTCCTAGTCCTTCAACCACATGACTCCTTTCACTTTAGCACAGTCCTACATGCCCTTGTGTAAGTCACTGCTAGGGTGTGTATTATTTAATTCCTGGTAGCATACTGAACTGTAAATAGATTTGTTCTAGTGCATGGTGGGAATACAGATTTGCATGCCAAATTCAAATGCAAGAGATGCAAAAGAAAACTGTTCTTGTTTCATAACAAAAAACTTACTTTCTTGCCTGTCCCTAGAAGGAACACTGCGATGAAAATGCTTCCACTTGAAATCGTTATCTAACATGATTATGAACATCACCTAGGATTATTGCAGGTGAATGATAACAATGATGCTTTTTGAAGTTGGTTAACTTTGCTTATTTGACAACATTTTAGAGAAAATCCACATCCTGTTGATGTTGGTGACAAAATTGACTTCAGGGGACTCAGGTTATGTAACTGCTCTTAGCATTTGGTGGCTGGTCCGTGACGCTTCCTTTCTCACGCACTGTCATGACATCTCTGGCTTTCCACTTCTTGCCAAAGGGAGTTGCTGCACATCTCGCATTGTGCAGAAGGGTGTTTGCTGAGGAGACCAGCACTGAAACTGAACAGCCCTCGGAGAGATGCACACAGAGCCAGAAGATATGGAAAGATCAGTTGTTTGGTAGTATCTTCTACACACAGACCAACATGGGTGAGATAGAAGAAAAATCTCTCTGAACGACTTTAAAATGAAATCCTCATATTTCAAAATACATTGCTGTCATTTTAAATTGAATTTCACTTATCCAGCAATCTTCCTCAAGCGTTAAAAATGCTTTGAAAAATCTTGCTGTCTGTATTCCCCTAAAAATAGTAGCTGTGGTTAAGAATCAACTCCGGTGGTGCTCCAAAAGCACAGCCTGCCCACCCTCTAGAATACCCTCAGAGTCCTCATAAAAAGCCTCGTTGCTGACATAGCACCTTTTAAAACATACGCCCTGGGATCTGATTGGGAAACAGCAGAAGGTTCAGATGTTTCCTCCCTTGGGAGCCTTTGCCCCTGTGTTGCCTCGCTCTCTCCCCTTCTCGACAGAATTTAGAGAGGATATTGGGAATTAGTTGTTGTCTTCACATGCCACGTAACTACTGGCTCCCACCTCCTCCTCCCTGCCCAGATCCCTGACGTGAGCAGCAGAAGGGGCTCGGGAAGGAGGCGAGCCCGGCAGCCTCGGCATCCTGCTGCCGTGGTGCCCGAGACCCATCCCTCTCCCTGGGCACAGACGAGCAGGCTTGATGCTGCTCATCAAATATGTTCACAGTAGCGAGCACGAGGAAAGCAGCCCAGTAAGAATGTGGTATGAGTAACTAGAAAAACTACAATTTTGATTAACACCTCAAGTGCTATTTACCGTAACATCTGACCAAGATAACGCTGCTAATTTCTTTTAGCTCAAGGTGAAATTCGGAGTCTGATTGTTCTAATTGGCAGAAAAGGGAAAGCTGCCAAAAACACATGCTGATTTACCTCCCCCTTGATTCCTATTGACATCACTGAAGTTGCACAGGATACTAATTGTTAAAGAAAGTTACTTTTGGACTTCAGCTTCTTTCTGCGAAGGTCTGCCTCTGATCTGAACGCTCAGAATTTAAGATCCTCCAAGTTAATGTCTTGAAGCAGACAAGAGGAAGAAAAAAAACCTCCATTAGCTCATCTTTCACAGCTCTGCAGTGTCCTTTTGCTTTGAGGGTAGTGGCTTAATTGATCTTTCCAAATTAAAAACACAGATGAGCCAACTAGTAGAAAATGGTAGTAATGGGGAAAAGGAAAAGACATCTGTGAGTTTGATATGAACTATAGAAATAATGTGTGAGGCGTTTGGAGAGCGTAGTTCAACTCTTGCTGAATATCTTCAGGGTCAGACACTTGGGAAGATTTTTCAGCAACATGAGGATGGACTGATATAACCTAAAACACTTTAGGCTACCAGATCTATCATTGAATCAGTAAAATCCACCTTTTTAGCTCACAGACTGGTGTGATG
This sequence comes from Tinamus guttatus, assembly GCF_000705375.1. The sequence goes on from NW_010580511.1 coordinate 349,328, forward strand.
TGTGAATTGCAGACTGATGTGGGGAAACTGCTCACTGCCGTGAAGATATTTGTCATTGTGATAGAGAACAAACTGAAGATCCTTGTGTAGCATGCAGGAGAGACAACAGCCTTGGTGTTCTAGTCCCCTAAATCTCTTTCAAGAAAAGGAAATTGCAAGTACTCTTGGAAGCAGCAGGAGAAAGGGTAACTGCTGTAACTGCTTTTTCCCCCTCCTTTGTCTTTCCCGAGAATACACCAAGCTCTTGCCAAACGATTTTATTAGGCCTCCTTTCACTGAAGCCTTTGCAGTCCTGAAGTTACAAATGAGTCATAGACTAATCTCATTAGTTTGCAAAACTCCCCTCTGTTCTACATAGTACTTCCCGAAGAAGTGGTGCAGGTTATGCGTCACCTGTTTTGTCCCTTTGCTAAGTATAAGGCTTTAAAGCATTTGTCATATTTGAGGGTGATTATTTCTGTATCTTTTGTGTGTGTTTGAAGAAAATAAGTGTCTGTAAGAAAAAGAAACTATCTAGTAGCAGAGGTTTTTGCAGTTTTTCATGAACAATCACATGACTTGAAATATATTTTGTCCAGACTGTGTAATCATGTGTGTAAGTAGCAAGATCCAGGAAAATAACTAATAACTCTCACAAGTAACACAGAGTTTGAGCCAAGTGTTTTCCTGTCTTCAGTATTTTCTATAGTTAAATCCAACATGATGTTGGTTAATGACACTGATGAAATTGGCTCCTGTCTGCAGAAAAATGGACGGAAGGAATTCTAAAGGAGTGTGCTTTCGGCCAGTGAAGCCTAGCTGCAGTTTATTTTTTTTTCCAAATGATTATAAAGAAAAAAGAAGGATTTCTGGTATTCATTTGGTTAAAGTAAATATCAGGTCCTGTTATAATTGATGAATTTGGAGTACCCAGCTGCCTGTTGTCATTACTTCCTCCTGATAGGAGAAATAGTATGGTATCTGATAGCTCAAGCAATTAACATTTTGGTGGTTGATTATGCCATTGAAGTTCCTTAATGCACTGCCTAATTTTGAGATGGCCTCTCTTCCAGAAGGAGTTGTAGCAAATGTGTGTACAAACTTTTACATTATTAAATATCCAAGTCTCAATAACATTTTCCTTTTTAGATTTGTAGCTAGCAGCTCATCTGTAAAACCCCCAGGCACCTCCCTAAAGAACAGCAACTGCCTGCGTGCGCTGCTCCAACCCCCCAGGCACGTGTGCTAATATGGCTTACTCCTTTCCTTTTCACTTTGCTTTGTCTTATAGAGGCTCTGGGTGAAGAGGGAACATGTGGGCAATGGCACTGGCTGAACTTGTTAAGCCATGATAACTTGATTGCGTCGCTGAGCCTTATCAGGGGCAGTCAGTGCCATGGTTCTGGAGGGAAGATCCAGCAAAGCACAGGCAGCCTTCAAGTTAGCTTTCCAGCGCCTCAATGCTTTTTACTTTTTTTTTTAATTATTATTATTATTTATTGCACACACATTTTTGGACTTCTTATCATGAGTGGGAATGTTTTGCTCAGATCAGAGATCTGTCTTATAGGAAAATCAAGAGTATAGAGGTTACCAGTCCTTTACCCACAGACTCCTTTTTCTCTGTCAGTCTCCAGATTTCTTTTTTGCCTTCCTAGCGTGTTTATGTCACCCTGTACAGAAACCACTGCCTGTGCTACCGCATGCCAAGCAACAAAAAGGACTTTTTTTTCCCCATTTATCACCATAGATTCACACCCTACAAGACTTTTTGTTGAAATCTGGCCTTGGAGACCTGGCCTTCTCAGTTGGGGTGGCAGGGAAGGCTAACAGTTGCATTGGTTGGAAGACCTCAAATTGGATAAGCAGAAAACAGAGGCCTGGAGAGCGGGAAAGCTCTTGATGGTGATTAGTTGTCATCCTGCTTGTCAGAACAAATGAAGAAGAGGAGCACAATGTTTGCACTGTTTGAACAAGCCTCGGAGAGCAAATTAGATGGTAAATGTGATCATAATTTGCCTGCCTTTCTTGAAACTCCCATGGCGCTATTAGTGTTTTCTTTCTTTCTTTCTTTCTTTTCTTTTTTTCCAGATGAAAAAAGCTTTAGCAAATACCTGCTTCTGTGGAAACTGAAGTGCACGGGGGGCTGTTTGCAGAGACTGTGTGTTTAAGTGGCTTAAGGAGTAGTGCGTATTGCATCTCCTATGTACCCCAGGCTGCAGCAACGTGTTGCATTATGTTGGGAAAGTTAACGTATTTGTGTTGCACATGATGTGTAAAAAGATATAGAAATCTGCCTGTATATGTAGGTAGCTATACATATTTAGCTAAATAAGCTCCAGCCTGACCTTTATTTTGTTCTTGGTTGAGCATTGCTGATAAGCCAATTATGCTATGTTTTGGAAAGATATCTGACCTGTAAACTTCTGTCCTGTTACACTGTGATCATCTGTAGTGGCAGGCTGTGCTCCTTGCTGAAATGCTGGAGCACCTACAGTGGCCACAATTGTTTCTAAGAAAGATCAGGAATTCTTTTTTGCATGTATAGAAATGTGCAGTAACCTGTAGCATTAAGCTAATGAGTTTAGGGTAGGGAATGAAGAAATGCTACTTGCAGTTTCTTTTACAGATGAAAGTATTTCACACGTAGCAGAAATTGTTAGTGTAAACAAGTATCAATTAAGAGAACAAATATGAGGATTGTTGGAGAATAAGGTAAAAGCTGTGATGTGAAAGTGTCTCTTGGGCAAAGACAGATGACTGAGACCAAAAAGATTTAAAGTATTTTGATGGCCTTGCAATGAAATCTGAACCCGTGGAAACTAATAAAAATTGACTAATTAGAGACCTATAGGAAGCAAAAACCCATATTTAAAAGCCAAGTGCTTGAACTGTCACATCTCTGTAGTCCCCACCAGATAAAAGAACTTTAAGCTACATCCAAAGTTAGAAACTGATTCAATATATGGTTTAAGAGTAATGGTGAAAAAGTGTTAATAGGAGCATGTTTATTTTTATTGCATTATGAAATTATTTGCAGCTTAAGCTGGTGTTGCTGATACATTTACTCTCTATCCAATCGCTTTTGCTGATGTCTAATAGCATCATCCAACTGCTGATGCTCTTTTCTGCTCCTTAATCTTTACCTGTCTTGGTAGGGGCTTACCGGTAAAGTACCACATTACCCAACAGGAAAAAGAGAAATTCTGTCCCAACACACTAAAAAGCAATTGTTGACTATTGGCTCTGGTTGGCCGTGGTGCCCCAAGCTTTAGGCATTATAGCAGCTCCTGGAGATTCCTTTAGAAATGCCCTCAGTTCTGTATCATCTCCAGCAAAGCTCTCTGGGCATATATTCTCCATTGATTTACAGGATACACTTCAAACGGAAACATGTACAATTTTTCTTCCTGTGTATTTTGGATGAGCTCAAAGCAGAGGAGTAGAATAAATGAAAAATGTTCTAAGCCAGCCACAGAATAATGCCAGATAGTGTATTGTGCAAATACAAGCTGGTAGGTATAAACTTTGGCAGATATAGTTTTTACCAATATTTTAATATACTCAAGCTCCAGTGAATCAAATAATGTTTAGAATATGGCTCACAAAGTAGTAGTATGTGCCACATTAGTGCAGCACAGTGGCAAGCAGTTGCATTTATTTTTTCTTTATTGACTTGTGTTTAAGAATTTTTTTTTGCCAAGTTCGTGTGTTGTTATTTTTAAAAAGATGAGTACTTACTAGGCTCATACACTAATGATTTTTAAGCTGTAGTAGAAAGCACATAGGAATGAAGAGTGATGTGAAAGAGATTAATTAAAATCAATGTTATTTCAATGAATACTAATTGAATTATTAATGCTTGGATCAGGGTTTTTCCTCATTTTCTGATTATTCAGCTTATTGGCTGATGTATGCACTCCTGTTGATGAAAGCTGTGTCTCCACCTTGCTTTATTGTGTGTGTGTGTTTGTTTTTCTTTTTCTTTTTCTGTTTCTCTTTCCTACCTGTCATTCACAGAATACCATAGTTACAGAATAGGAGGTAGGGGCTTAATAACAGATTTAATGTCTTCAGGACTGCCTGTGTTGCCTTGTCCAACACCACGAGCAATAGCACGGTCTGTTGTGGAAGGAGCCTGAAAGCTCTTCAGACACCCCTGTCCAGCGCGGCGGGGCCGACACGGGGCTGTGGAGGGTGAATCCGTAGGCGCAGGCGCGAGCGGGTGCTCCGAGCCGAAGCCGTGACGCCAGCTGCACGTCCAGGCACAGCTGCCCGTGGTGTCCCGTGGCCCCTGCCGGGACGTGCGGCACGCTCGAGCGGCAAGTGGAGAAGGTTCGTGGAAAACAGGACGTGCGGCTCCGGCTGGAGAGTTGTCCTCTCCTTCTCTTTTCCCTGACTGCCATTAATGTTGTTTTCCCCAGGCTACTGGGTTGTATGATTTTAACTGAAATGGATTAAAACTTCCTCTATTTTGATGCCAACATTAATCTGATAATTCTGTTTGCCAATTCTCTGTTTTTGTTGTTGTTGTTGTTGTTGTCGTTTTGTTTTTTAGAGTCCAAGGAAAAAAACTACTGCCTGGTTGAATCTGGAGGATGGGTTCCCCCTCCCCACAATACTAAAAATGATCTTATCAGAAAAATAGTCTGTGAAATTGTGTAAGATAACTTCCAGATCATATAGCACCATAGAGTTACAGAAGCAGAACACAGAAGTTTTCTGTGTGTGCATGTTTGTACAGAGCAGAAGAAACTGTCTTTTGTTTTTCAGAACTACAACTATAGTGCTGGTAAAACATGACGTCTTTTCTTTCCCCATAATTAGCAAATGTCTTGTAACTGCAAAAGAGTTTGGAGTGGCAACTCGTCAACAGGGCCCTGGCAATTCAGATATTTTCTGGATAGGCATGAAAGAGCTACAATTCAAACTATTGCTGCCTCTTAGGATAATGGCTATGATGAGCTTCCAGTATGCTCTGAAGTGCAAGCTCTTATGTACCTATAGACAGGGAAGGAAAGTCACCTTGGTGTGTTATGGATGTTCATGGAGCTAATACTTTTAAATAACATCTGTCTAAACATTATTTGTTGTTGACAATATATTATCAAGGATTCTTAGATATAACTGAGCTGTAATTCTCTCTTTTTGAGCCAGCCTAGGACCTGGTCTTCAGTTGAAGGTGCTGAATTTCTCAAGAATAAAGCAGTAGCATTAAAAAGCAGGATCTCTAGTTCTGGCAGCCAGGTGCAATAGGGTGGTGGTGTGTGTTTTTGTTTGTTTGTTTGTTTGTTTGCTTTCCTTCACTGTAAATCATCAGTACATACTGTTTTAATTACTTATTACTGCTGCCACTTATACTAATGGTGTAACCAATATGAGTGTTTGCATTTCTGTAATGCTTTCTTGAGCACTCCAGAACTTTATATATATGTTGTTGAACATATATATGAGCGTCCCCTCATTTTCAGGGAGATAACAAAGAAAGTAGAGATTGAAAGGTAGATCTCTTGCCACCACAGATTCTGAATGGAGAATTTTGAAGACTTAGATGAAAGGAAAAGCTTCATGAGTGCTTTATTCATGTTTTTTCTTTTTTTTTTCTTTTTTTTTTTCCCCCTGTTTTCTCACTCCACCACCTTCCCAGCCCCAGGATCTCCATCCCTCTCTGCCTTGAGCTGTACAAGACTTCTGATATGTTGTGTGACAAGATTTTAGTGATATCTAGCCATTCACCTAAGTACTACTAGCAACTGAGGGAGGAAAAAATGTGACTTTTCTTCATATCAAAGGAAATAGTCTTGTTCTGTTTGGCAATAGCACTATGAGCAGATTGGTGTGCATATGAAGTCTCTTAAAACTTTTTTCTGCTTCTGCATAATTGGATTAACCATAAGCATTGGTCAGTGGAAGGAATGAAATGATTAACATGGGAGACTTGGCATAATACAGCATCCGACTCCCATATCTTTTCTGCTATAAATCTCAGTTTTCCACAGTCCTTCTCCATCATTTCTCTATAGATATTAGTTAAATACTGTCATTCTAGGCTTTCATCCAAACCTAAAGATCCACATAACATGTTATTAAAATAGGCAGACTGTATCTGAATATGACCTCTTTGTAAATACATCGTCAGACAGTGTGAGTTACTACAAAAGATATACCTCGCTGCCTCTCGGTTAGATAAGACAAGCTGTTTAGGCATATCAGGGGTTCAAAATTCCTTTGTTTGAGTTTCTGATCTACAGCATTCCTTAGATTATGTTCTGATAAAAGCTAGAGAGAACAGATTGTTTGGATTTGACTTCTTGACCAGCTCCCATAAAACTAGCTTTCAGCTCAACCTCAAAACGTTTTCACTCTTTTCTTGAACTCTTCTTCACTAAAAGCTAGGTTTTAATGGGTGGGACTAACTTTCTGTATCCATCTAACTATGGATTCTTCTTCCAAGCTTCATCTTAAGAAGGATGGAATTGAGGAAGAGAGACTAAAGGATTCATCTTGGGGTAAGGGAACTTATTTTTTCCTCCTCCCAAGTTGTTTCTCTGACCTTTAGGAGCTACTATCCCCATTCTACTGCATATGAAGGTCTCATGATTTGAATTCAACATATATAATAAAATTTTAAAAGGGAAGAAGAGAAGGAATTTTATTCCTTCACCATCTGAAGTTAACAATGCACATGATCCATTTCGTGTGAAATGTCTGGTTTGTGTCTCTATGCACATCTTTATAGGATTATTTTAACTCTTTTTGCTCAGGTAGGCTTTTTTTCTGCATTATTCTTTGCAGTTGGACTGATAATTACTTCCGGCAGTGCTTTCTGGCCTCTTCTGTATCTTGTATTGAGCCTTCACAAAAAGGTGAGCCTTTGAAACCTTTTGTTTTCTTGATAGAGTAATTCATAATTCAGGTCTACAGGTTGCCCAGTAAAGGCTCTTAGACTTAGGATTCATTCCAACAGGTAGATACTTTCCTCAGAGAGTAGAAATATAGAATGAATGAACAGTACTGAACAATGTGGTTCTCAGTGCGTTCTTTTAGTAGGCTCTACAAGAGAGATCCATCAATATGGTATTTGGATGGCTTGTTTTCCCATCCTTCTTGGTCTCCTATAACTAAAGCCAGATGTGTTTAAAGTGTTTTATTAAATCTTCTTTCTCTGGTGGTTTCTTCCCCCACCTCCCTCCCCCCACCACCACCCTCCAATGTCTTGGAAATATTTGTTGTTTTTTTTTACTTCTTCCCATTTGTTCTGGGTTGACAAGACAGTGGGTAGCCATGCAAGAGAACACAGAATTGCTTTCTTTGCTTGTAATTTTATCATTTCAAAGCAAGGGTACTGGCTCCATCACAGTTCACCTTGTGTTTATCTATAATAGTCCTTGTTGGCTTGGAAAGTAAAGAAGATTACATTTCTCATTACTAATGGGAGGATAAATAAATAGGACGAAGTTTCATTTTTTGCATATTTACTGGTAGAAAGAAAAAAATAATAGAGGAAAGAGACTTTAGCAATTCCTGCACAGAGGTGTGTTTTGTTTGTTTTGTTTTTCTCTGAGAAATAATGTTTCTAAAGTAATTTGGGGTCTTTTATGTCTCCTCAGCTGTCTCCTCAGCAATGGCAGAATGCCTGAGCTTTCAAGCATCTGTAATAACGAAAGCTGACATTGGATGAAAGCAGAATTCAGCAGTGGGATTAATGGGATATTTCATGGGTGTCTATGTCCAGAGCTTGGAAAGAGTAGGGAAAATAAGCTTATTGTGAAAAGCTAAGAGAATGCCAAGCGTCTATTTGAAAACTCTAGGTAAGGAAATGACATTTACCTTTCATAGATATTAAAAGGTTTCCTACTATTATGTTGTAGAAGGGAACAAGCTGTAGATCATGAGCTGTTCATGCTCCAGAAGAACTGTTTGGATTTTATCTTATTTTTTCTTTACTTACTGTCTTGTTGGCATGATGGAGCTACCATAGAGAGTTGATAAAATAAATTAATCACTTAGTCATGATATAGGAGTGAATAAATGATTGTAAATAACAACATGGTTTTTGGTCTAACTACTGATTATCACTGGTGGTGCCCAAATGGCATTGGATATGTGCTGTGAAGTCACCTGGTCAGAGGCTGTGAAGTGATTGACTCCTGGTGTGATTCCAGAGCTGAGGTAGCCAACAAAAGAGGGGAAAAATGCTTAATGCACAAATGGAGATATAACAGAGATGGTGATGGAAAATAGGAAGTCAATGATAAAATAAAAGAAGCTCTATCTTCATGTTTCTGTTCAGAACAGTTCTATGCATATGCAACTGCCAAGTGGAGTCTAGGTGATTCTGAAAAGATAGCATTTTGTTGAGTTCAGTAGTGCCCTTTAAAAAGGTGAACAAAAATTTTTCAAGCATTTTGTTATATCAGGAATCCAGTCAGATGAAATTATGGCTCATCATGATTCAGAACCTCCATCTTCTCTGTGAGTGTGTGGTTTGGCTTTTGTTTTTTTGTTGTTTGTTTGTTTCTGTTTTTAATCACTAGAATCATTTGATTTTTTTGATTTATTTGATTTTTTTTTCCTCCATTTTTCCATTTGAATTTGTTTGATATTGATTTATAATGCATTTTCTTCTCTCATAATTTGTGTCAGGTGAATGTTTGCTTGCAGATTGCCCTTCGTAAGATATGACATTTGGTCTCTCTCTCTTTTTTTTTTTTTTTTTCTTACTGATGTCAGTTGTAGGAGTTTACTATTGCCAGTACTGGTTGATAGACTAGAACACCATCCACCTCTGTCGCTGCTTTCTTTCTCCTGCACCTCACTTCTGGATAATTTTAACAAGTTGTCTCTTAGGGACAAAAGATGGGGTGAATGTGTTTTACCTCTTTGAAAAAGTAAAAATCATCAGGTTTAGCTTCCATGACAGCTCTGCTCCTGCATCGTTACTAACTATTCACTTCAGATGTTTTTGAAGTCCTTTGATGTCCCTACTTGATGTTGCCAAGGACACTGATTCTGGCAAAAGTATTGCAAAATTTCAATAACTGTAGCATCCAGTGGGTCTGAAGAAGGATCCATCTGCCTTCAGCCCATTCCTCTTGGGACCAGTAGGAAACACTGCCATTTCCATCAGGCTTTCTGGATACAGATACGGACCTATCTATATCTTTCTGGTGCAGCGGATAGAGGAATGACATCGGGTTCAGTTACCAACTCATCATGCTGCCCTCGAGGAACTAGTTCAGTTCAACAGACTAATCGGGTAGATTAATACTCCTGCTCTCTAGTGATTTCCAGAGGTCTGTTTCGATGGCTCTTTCTGGCACTTTTCCCACTGAAATCCCTTTCCTTGTTATAGTGGAACTAATTAATTCTAGGGCAATACTGAATGGTTTCTTTCAGGTTAACAGTTCAACTGGTTTATGTTTGGATGCTCCAAGTCCCAACGAGATATCTTGAAACCAATTCTCTAGACAGTGTAAGAAGGAGGTACTGGAGGTACAAGCTTTCGAATAAGTGAGATTTTAAGTAGTTGTAGTCTTAAACATTTATACTATTGTGTGACTTGTTTTTCTGATAGGAAGGTGCTGGGTCTGCCTTTAACTGCAGATCAGCTGCATTTCTTCAGTAGTACTTTCAAACAGTTACAACATTCTGCTGCACAGGGATCATAATCTGCCGCGTGTTAATGCGTCTCTATGCATGTGTCTCTATTGCAAGAGGGACTGTTGCAGGGACCGCATTTAAGGCAGAATATCACATAATAGGAACTGAGAGACGTAAAGGTTGAGATGCAACAATGAGGAAAAATCTAGGGGAATTATGTGCAATCTTCAGTACGGCTCATATTACATTTGTAGCAAAGTCAAAAAAGTCACCCTCTGTGCTTATCAAATAATCAAAATTTGTGATTGTTAGGTAATCAAAATTATCACTGCGATAAAATTTAATCTTTTTTGTTTCTGAATGGATAAGATATAATTTGAATGACATATGACAACATTTCCTTTTTAAATAGTTTTGATTTTAAACTGAATCACCTGTCTACGCATACTCAAATTTAAACAGTGGTAGACAAAATCTAAAATTTCGTTGCTTTTTGATAAGCTTTTTTTTTTTTTTTTCCTTTTGGTATACTTGCAATTTGTGTTGAAATACTTTCCAATGCTTTATTATTCTCAGACCACATATCCTAAAGTTCTAAAATTAGTCATATGTCTACAGACTCTGAAAATCAGCTTTTTAAAAATGCTACTAATTAGGAAAAAGATTCTTTAATTAGTTTTAGGGGAAATTCAGTTGTGGAAGATTTTTCCATAAGCAAACGTGTTTTGGAAGATGCAGTTTGGTTAAATTGCCCTCTTGCTTGCTGAACACCAATTCAAGGAATTCCAATCTGACTTCAGGGTAGGCACATACCTACTAGAAACATACAAGGCTTTGTAGTGATTTATATGCTTATTTTGCCAACTCAGTGCTTTGGCACTTAGTATTGTGAAGAATGAGCTCTCCAGAACTTGGTAACCTTGAACAGCTCTTTGTTCTCTCAGATTTTGTGCTTAATTGATTTACTACTTATTTTTGGATGTGATTTTGATTATTATTATTATGCCACTAATAATTTTATTTCTCTCTCTTTTTTTTTTCTTTTTATTGAAACATGCTGCATGTCTTGAAGCTCTTAGCATATTTATTCTGTATTACATACTAGGCTAGCAAAAGCCAACCCCGAAGGGACTCTGCCATTTCCAGTTGTGTCTAAAATAATATCTATTTTGCTGCAAGCATGGACTGTCCCTAAAAGCACTGAGTTTGCTGCTTGTCTAGTGGAAAGTAGCTCAGTCCAAGAGTGTCTTGATGATTTGTCATAACTGAGGATTGAATGGACAGGAGAGCCTTGGAACTCCCAACTCAAACTGTGGAAATAAGTGTATTTTTGAGAGAATTTAGAGAACCTAGTGAAAACTAAGCCTCTCCTAATCTCCAGTAGATTCATAGAAATATTTCTGTGTTATGTAAATACTGAGGCAAGGCAGTGTCCATGTTTGGCCTCTGAGTTGGGAAGGGGGCAAGGTATACTAACTAAACATCCTCCCAAAACAGCTGAAACTTGTACTCAAGAAAGAGCTGGGATAATTTGGCAAAGATGATGATGCTGTTCCTTGCTTTGCTAACGATGTATTATCTTTTGCTAGCATATCATCTCATGTTTTACCATATTGTAGATCATACGTCCACTCTACTGATTACTCTGATTACTGTCTTGTGTATTTCCTTGAGTTACTCTCCCTGTTCCAGTGTGATCCATCTATTTTCTTTGTTCTCACAATCTGAAAAATGGCTATAATCCAAGAGAAACTGAATAGTCTCCTAAATCTTCTGGCATCCTTCTGGCAGGAGAAAAGGTCTAGTCTTTGCATTTTTAGTATCTGCTTTCTGATTGTTAGGGATGTATCAGCACAATGTAAGATCTGATGGGGAGTTCTGCACACAGCTAATCTGAGGTACTGGGTTGTATTTTTAGAATGAGAATGAATGTTCTTCAGTGGTTCACAGAGTAATTTGAGTTTGAAGGGACTGCAAGTGGGGCTGGAAGGGACCTCTAGAGGTCATGTAGCCCAGCCTCTTGCTCAAAGCAGGGCTGACTTCAAAGTTGGATGAGGTCATTTGGGCCTGAGTTGAGATTTGACATTCTCCCAGGATGGAGGTTCGCCAGCCTCTTGGGACAGCCTGTCCTAGGGCTAAGCAGCTTTGAGAGTAGTGTCTGTACTAGGCTACTCTCTTCAGCCTGGCTGCTGAAACTCATTCTGCCTTTTTAATGCATAGAGCTGCTAACATGGTGCATTTTACCTTTTATTGCCCTCTCACACAGAGCAAGAGTGAAGAGAAGCATAGGTAAGACTTGCAGTCTTGTTTTGTAGTGTTTTGCAGTTTTGAAGCATATGCACAGAGTGATTGTAACATATGCACAGAGCAATGACATTAAGACACTTGTAGCTGTCTCTGACCCAATTGCTTCTGCTGTTCCTTCCTTAAATGGACATTAAAGGATGGAGGGAGACAAACCTATGAGTAAAAATGAGCCCTGATTAATTTCGGAAGAAAAAATACAGTAGTGAACAGATTTAGTACAGTTAAGAGATTGCTAAAGGAGGACACTGTTTATCTGAGGTTCTTGAAAGGTATAGGCATCAAGGAAGAAGAGAACTTCTTTAGAGGGAGACACAAGTGTGTAACTAATGGATTGAGAGAATTAATGGGATAATAAAATAATTAAGAAAGGAGAAATTTCACCTGAGGCTGTCAAATTTGACATAACTGATAGAAGATGGGATTTCCTAGGTTATACTTGAAGAAGAATTAATTCAAGAAGTGTCAATGGGCCAATAAGTCATTTCAGTTGGAATTGCAGAAGAGGTTTGTAGCTCAAAAAAAAAAAAAATTTTTTTTTTTTTTTTTTGTGTGTGTGTGTAGGAAAAGATCACTACACAGTATGCTAAACTGTATAAATGTTGGCAGCCAGGTCTCTTCAAGCAAAGACTATTTTATCACTTAAAGCATAGTCGTCTTATGGATGGATTACTGTGCATCAAAAGTTTAATTTATTGACTTGTTTCCTCTCTAGTATTAAAGTGTGATCTCCAAATCTTCTGTTTCTCCTCTTTTATTTGTTTTCTTTCCTCATCTTCTTCATTTTTCCTTGACTTAAATGAAGAGAACAATAATGAAAATGCTTGGTTAAGGACCTGGAGTGTGCCTCTCATCTTGTTTCTGTGCATCTGCACTCTTCTCGATGAGTCCTGTGTTTATCATGTAATGCTTACACTTGATCTTTCTTCTCCTTCCTTCCCTTGACATACTCAAGCTTGCCAAAAAAAAAAAAAAGAGGTAAATTGTGTGGGATATGAGATGGCATTTTTCCTCTCTAATTTTTGGATGATTTATTCATAGTGATGCAGTTAGTTTCATTCTTTTTCTGCTTTTTCAGCAGAGAAACTACCTCTGAGCATATCTGCAAGTATAATTGTTGGATTTTTGTGTTGTCTGTAACATTATCTGTGCTGCAAAATATAACAAATATAATGTTACCACTATAAGTGAACTCAGATTTTCAGTATTGTTGTTTTAGGTTCTTCTGTATGGATTTTCTGCAGTTTGTATTGCAAGCCCAGACTTTGGACAAGGGAAGGGCTGAGTTTGCCACTGACAAATATCAAACCACTAGTGTTGTTAGTATCTATCGCTTCTGCAAGGAAAAGTTTTGTTTTGTTTTGTTTTTTTACCTGGTATTTTTGCATGCATCAATTTATAGCAACTTGGAGAGCCTGCTGGATTTTGTATATTTTCAGTCAATGTAGTGGTTACCATTAAGTAGCCGCTGAGACCAGTACAAACCAAGAGTGACGTTATCAGTCATCTCTCCTCCTGTCTGGACTTGCAAGTAAGGGGAGTACTTGCACTTGTCTGAACTAGTCTAGGAGGTTGTATGTGTACAAAGATAAGAAATTGCTTTTATTTATAGGAAATCCTTCTTCCCTTTTGAACTGGCAGGCTGAGCAAAACGGTTGCAGTTCTCCTTTAAGTAAATGTCAGATTGATGCCAGTCTTGCCTCAATCAAACCCTAAAATAGTTATTACTGAAAGACAAGGCCATTTCTGTTTCACTGGCTGCTTGGCCCTCTTGGACATGACTTCAGCTATTCCTTCAAGGTTCCAGTGGAAAATTTTTGATTTTGGCGTGAACTTGACGGTTTAACAGTATTGATTTTTGCATTTGCCTGCTGTATTAGTAAAAGTAGGACTTGTACTGTTACATGTTGTAGCAATAGCTTACTTTTCTTTCCCTCGCTGTACAGTACGATCTGTGCTCTTCTGTGGCATTCTCTTCTACTTGAAAAGCTTGACACTAAGTGGATATATATTTTTAAATATAGACAGGAAAGCTATTATTTTTTATTTAGCTTTTACTGTGTAATGGAATTTGTGACAAGGTTATTTGCCTCAATATAATTTTGTGTACTGATTAGTGTTCTCTGGAAAGGGCCTTGAGGCGTGTTGCGCGAAAGATGCTATACGAGTAGGGAATGGAAGGGTAAACGACCTTCATTTAAATGCAGTCAAGTAATCATTATCAAAGTTTTAAGCAATTTGAACTGCCTAACAGGAGGTATGATGACAATAATTGCCAATGTCCTTAAAGGACAGCTGTACCCATTTGATCACTGCCACATGCTTAAAGTTCATAAAAGGAAAACCACTTTTCACAATCTTTAAGCAGTATCTGAAGATATCTATTTAAACAAAAGCACATAATACAAAATGGATATTTTGGAGCACTTTGCTTGTAGCCTGATGGAATCTTATCACATGCCAGTGTAGGTGCCAATACCAGAGGCTTGAGTAAGTTAATCTTAGTTTTAAGAAAAACAAACAAACAAAATGATTATTAATATTGAAATAAGAGTAAAGCAGGTAGCACGTATCCAAAGCTGAGTTGGTTTGCCACACTGCTGCCTGGCGTGCTGGGCTCACGAACATTGTTTTGAGCTTAGCTTTCAATGAACTGGGAACAAGCCAATCTAATGTGCTGAGAAACTTAATAGAAATTTGTACTTGCTTCTATTTACTTCCTACCCTACCCCAAATCAGTTTGGATTATATCCACAAATAGGCATGTGCAGGCTGAAATGGGATTTTTGACTACTTTCTGAGATCTGTGGAGAGGAGCTGCCTCCAATTTGGACACTGTCATCCACCCGTTAATGTGGCTCTGCACCAAGCTAGTATTTCCTGTCTTTCTCTTACTGTCCTCATCATTGGCTTAGTCCCGCCAGTCTTCAAGAGGCCAAGAAGAGCTCTGCAACTCCCCTGAGATGGGTGTATAAAATACAAAAGGACCTAGGGAATTGCTGAGTCCAGTCCCCTCTGTCACTGTATATTACTGTATAACATAATCAAGCTATGTCTTAACATGAGCTAATTATTTTTGTCCTTCAGGACTCTGGTTGGCTGTTCAGTAATGTTATTGCCAGGGGAGTGACAAATCTTCTAATTTGCAGCATAAATTTATTTATTGCTAATATATTCTTATTTGTTCTTGCGCCAGTGTCGTCTTTTTGATTTAGATAGTTCATCTTCAGTGATTATATTTTTACAAAGGAATGCTATTCCCATTGAGTCTGGGCTGGGTAGAGTAAGCCAACTTCTTTTAGTCCCTGTGAATGTAGGCTTTTCCTTCCCAATGTCATCCCTGTAGCCCCTCTGTTCTTCCAGTTTAAATTAATCTTCCTTGAAGAAGATCAGCATTGCAGTTCTTCTGAGGCTTCGCTCTGTAAGGATATTAATACTTTAATACCTTGTCTTGAAATAATTTGCCTGATTATATTTTGTGACTGCATAAACTGTTTTCGTATTTACATCCCATTTGTTGATGGAAGTCCATATTCTACCTAGTTTATCCATTTCAGTCTTTACATTTTCTTTCCAACCAATTAAGTTTGAATATGTAACAGATTTTTTTTTTCACTGATATATTCTGCTTTCTATCACTACTTTCTATTCATTACCTGTGTTTAAGTGGAGTGTTAGGGGTGTTGTTTTTGTTGTTGTTTTCTTTTTCCTGTATGATATTTTGATTTTCTTTCATACTTATGTTGTCTCCTAATTTTGTGTAACCTGCGCATTTTCACAGTATTCTCCTGCTTTTTGTGTCATATTCAGCAATGAATATAAGGCAGTTCTCCACAGTACTCTTTGAATAACTCTGTTACCAAGCTTCCTCCAATTCAGTAGATTCCTTTTCAATACTGTATGCCACTCTATGCCATTAAGTAATATCTTTACTAATTTACTGTTCTTTTACCAATCCTCAGCTTTCCAGCTGTTAATACCTAGGCAACCTATCCTATATGCAGAAGTGCAATTAGATGATTTCTACTGCATTTCCTTTTTTTAAACTCAGTCATGTTATCAAAGAAATGCATAAAATTAGTTTGGCATTAATTACCTTTAATAAATCCATCATGAATTGTATTCCTTTTATTCCTGCATTATTTCCTTATTCTTCTTAAGCCTTGAAGTTGAACTAATGGAAAATTGTTATCTGGGTCAATTCACTGCTCTGTCTCCTTAAATGTTGGTGACACTCTCCTGCCTTCATTCCAGCCATGTCCATGTGTAATCATGGAGTTTTATAGCATCCATTTTAGGACTGTTCCAGTACACCTAAACATCTTCTATTTATTTTGGTGTGGCCAGACTGTTAGACAGCGTATTCATTTTTATTTCTTCATGGTCTATATAGTTATCAGACACCGTTTTTTGTCTATCTCTGTTTTTCCTAAAAAGCACATGCATTTCAGTAAATGTGTGCTAGCCCTGATTGCTTTTTTTTGTTTGTTTGTTTTTTGTTTTTTTTTTGTATTTTTGCTTTCCTGCAATGGCTCATTCCACATCTTGCAATACTTCAAACTTCTCAATTTTGTTGCCCTTACTCCTTGAATTCTTAAACAAACCTTAGCAGTGTTTCTTACTGATTGAATTTAGTTACGTAACTAGTCTGTTCATGAACCATGTGCTATCTAAATGATGATTCTTCACATAAATACTAGTACTTTCTTCTAGATGTCCTTCCTATTTCCTTCTGTCTTTAAGAACTGTATCCTTGTTTTTTTTCTGTTTTCCCTCATCCTTTGAATCAAATGCAGATGTGTAAACTGAATGCCTATCCCAACAGACTTTTTGCCCCCCTTTTATTTTTTTTTTAAAAAAAAAACTTTACAGCTCATATATGCAGAAATATGCACTCATTAACTGAGAAGGAAAATGGATCTCAATAGAAAGAGTATCCTTCTGCAAGACAGTCATCCTATGTTTCTGATATTTCGTTCTTTCTCTGTCTTCTGGGTAGAATTTTTTAATGATGTAAATATGGTAAAATCCATGCATAGATATATTTTTATCAAGGAAGAAAAACTGAAAATTCTTAAAGGGAATTACAGCACTGCTAAAAGTAAGCCTCTAACAGAAGTATGAAATTTTGAGTTCCACTGAAGTCTTCTGGGAAACTTGGAATACCATTCACTATGTTTTAAATTGACCCACCATATATATTATGCATGAAAAAGTGAATGTATAAATAATTTGAAAGTATGTGCTGATATTCTGCTGTCATTACTAAGTAACTTGATAGTATCAGTGGCATTCTTAAAAGTTTTTTTGCTCCTCTGGAGTCTCCCAGGCTACATCTACCTTTACAAACTAAACAAAGTCAAGACATGGACTCAACTGCCACTAATATTCATACTGTGCCACGTCTCCTCAAGGCTGGAGAATGGAACCTGGCTCACATCATGGGTTAGTATAAACCACATCCATCTTATTTCTACTGAAAAATGATATATGTCAAGTAAGTTCCCAAAGTATTCCCCACCCCCAGCAAGAAGTGAGAAATATTTTTCTTCTTAATTAATAAGAATGACTGAGGATAATCATGGTAGATGGAAAGGGTTTTGATGATGAAGATTGATGCCTGAGCTGTTAAATTTCTTAGGCTTCAGCCTACTTTGGAGTCAATTATTCTGAGTTATTTTGGGGAGATTTAAATTATTTTTCTTTGAGATTTTTCCTGAAGTAAACCAATGTCCCAAGTTCTGGATGAAAATCATGGTTCATTAGAACTAGGTAAGTCCTTCCCACATCCCTGCTTGTAGTTTAAGCTCCTTCCCCATATGACAGTTATTCTCCACAAATATTGCTATAGCAAAGTGCATTCTCTGCCCCTACACCTACAGGCTGTGAGAAAAGTGTTGCCATCCTCTTTCCAGCTTAAGGCTACCATACTCTATTCTTGGTATGTGGAAAAGCAGCCTTTTCTAAACGAACAACTTTTCTATTGAGATGGAGGGAAAGGGAGAATACATTTAGGTTTAGAAAACCATTGCAATTTTAGGATGTGTCTCTGAACCAAACACATTTTGCTTGAGCCTTCTGAGATTTTTGTCGCTATTGTTACTCAGGGAAATGTGTTTATAAGATCATTTTAGCATCAAAACACAACTGCAGTTAATTCCACTGGTTTGCACTTTTGTTACTTGGAGTAGACTTTGATGCTTATATAGGGTTCCAAAAGAGATTTAAGAAACAAATATTATAAAACAAACATGTCAAAATAGAAATGCAATTCTAAGTCAAACTGACTTGTGGTTTAGATTGGAAAAAAGGGCAAAAAGCAAGCTAGTAAAAGAAGAATTTGTGGATATTTGTATAATAAAAGGGAGTTACTCATTTTTCTAGGCCACCATTCTACATTATCTCAAAGAGCAGGGGAAGAAAGAAATACTGCCAAGCATGTTTTCATAAGGACATCTTTTTTTCTTATATCTAAGTAGTAAACTTAAGAGAGTTTAGGTGCTTACAGTGCCAATACAGGTATTTCTAATAAAGACATTGCTGAAAGAAAACAGTTAACTCAAGTAATGTTCAAATTCTTTGACTCTATTCTTGGGTATTTCATTGTTTCCCAATGAGAGAGTGGCAAAAATCTGGTAAATTGTAGAAACCGAAGACAAATTTTAAAAATAAGAGCCTACATAATACAATTACAGCTTTTTTTTCTCCTTGTGTGCTCCTGTATTTGGGGATATTTCTATTGTGGAACTACCTGTTACATTATTTAATAGCTTTGTGGCTTCTGAAACACTTAGCAAAATCACTAATGGAGATATTTACTGGATAGAGATTAGATAGAATAGAATTAGGACTTGCAGGATTTTTTTCTCGTTTTGTTTTTTGGGTTTTATTATTTTAATTCTTTATTAAATTACGTATTGCTATGACACAGCTCTTACCTGTGTTTCACTGTGCGCTACCAGCTGTAAGAATGACCTTTCTGTGAGTGCAAATTCCCCTAGTTTCCAAATGGTGATGATCTTGAGTCATACTGTTGACTGCCACAGAATTTGCAATTGCAAATTATTCCTTTAGTTGTACATGAGAGGACGTACTGTGAAGTATTATTAAACATGAATTTGATACTATAAATGACACCAAAAATGTTGATAAATTTTTCATTTGATGCATGAATTACCGTGTAGAAAATAAGGCCCTATGCATGATTATCTTTTGCTGATGCTACAGCTGTGTGGTAAGAGTGAAGAGAAGCCTAATCTTTGATTTCCATGTTGGCAAAAGCCCTTCATTTACTCTGTTGTGCTGTGGTAGGTAAGTTGTGCCTTAAACCAATGTAGGCTGGGGTTTGTTTGTTTTTATTATTAGAAGGGTGATAGTGAAAATAAGCACAATACTTTTCCTGCTTAAATGGCTCCCAAAACTACAGTTACAAGCTAGACGTCCTGAGCGGCAGAGACACAGGTAGAATTGCTATGCATGAAACAAGTTACCTTATTTAGCCACGTTTTGAGACCAACTCCGTTTCTTCCTTGCATGTGATATTTTGGCTAAGCAGTAATTTAGTTTGAATACACAAAGTAGTAAGCTGCTATCCTTTGGAATCAATTTTACAGAGACATTTAGTCAATGTTGTTTGGAAAGAATAAGTCCAATATATGCTATCATACAACAATAACTACTAAGTTATTTTCTGGACTGATTACATTGAAGTGTTCCTGTATACTCCTCTCTTTCTGAAGTGTCTGAGAACTTGTTCCTTTAGAATATATCTGATCATTTTTGTGATAGGCTGGATAGTGTGCAGATGGCTTTTATGTGTGAATGGGTACATTTTATATTACTTAGAATAAACAAGGTTACATCTTAATAATGCTTTAATAGGTGTTTCATTGATTATGTGTCACCCCTGTTAGTTCATGAGAGTTTCTATTAAGCATCTATCTGGGTGCATTTTCTGTCATTATGGCAAGCTTTCAATGGTTGTGTCTTATTCACTTGCTGTGTTTAGTATTATGCTCCTTTTTTATTTTCATTCACCTGTAGAATTCTGTGTTATTTGTCATGGAAATTTACAATAGTAGTGGAATATTATGCTAAAAATTAGAGTGAGATTTGTGCTGTTATAGATTATTGTAGTATATGTCTGCTTGTTTGTTGAGGTTTTTTTTTCCCTATGGCATCCTTAACCATTTCAAAATACAACATACAGTGCAGCAGTGCTATCAGATACTGTATGTAATGTGCTCCCATAAAGCTCTCGGAACATAAATCCTCAATGCAAGAGAGTTGCTTTGTACCACAGGCTTTCTGTAGATGATGCTAACTATACAGCCCTTATCAATCTGATAATTTGAGAGCTGTAGGACACGCAAGTGCAGTGCTGTGCGAAAGGTGAGATCTCTGTGTTTGAAGTTTACTTGAACTGATCTATAAAGTTATTTTTAGAAGCTACATTCTCATAACATCTACATAACCTGGTTTACTCTAATCTGATTTTTCCAAGCTTTTTAAGCAGTGCTGAAAATTACTTTAGGGAATAGATTTGCTTTCAAACTGAGTTTTCAGAATAAAGTTGGGGTCATTGTGTTTCTTAAGAGTTTGGCTGAATGCCACTAATAGTATGTTGTGGCTGTTTTTAAATCTGACAGTTGGCTACAATGCACTCAAGTAACTTCCAGTGTTACTGTCAAACCAAGGTATGGTTTCAGCAGAGATGCTATCTGGCATCCATAGAAAATATTATCTTCAATTAAATGTAAGATTCACGTCATAATTCTTTACAAGATTACTCATTATGATATGCTCTGTATTTGAATAAGTTTACAAAGAAACACTTTATTGTAAAAAGTCTTATTATATGATCATCAATTGAGGATTTGATTGAGGACGGACATAAGTATCAATAAATAAGCAAAGCTTGTGGAGCACATTTAGTGACTTATTTATAAAATGTGCTGTAAAATAATTAAATTTCAGCACTAATGTCGTTGTACGTATGACAATCTAAGTGTATGAGATATGTAAGATTCACAGATACAGCTAAGATCCCTTGCTGGACTAATGACTGTAGTTGGAAATTCAACAAATGTTCCCTCAACATTTCCATCTTGTTTAAGAAAAAACACTCGTTATCATTATTTATTTATTATGATGGGGCTACGTGTGATACTGTGCCTTGTCCTATCATATTTTATGCCCAAATGGGAAGTTACTGGGAGAAGTTGCTTCCTCAGAAAGCCACATGTGTCACAGTTACACTGCTGTGCTTCTGGAGCTCTGCATGAAAGCCTGGGTAGCAGCAAAACTTGGCTCCCAAGAGGGAATAAATTTGGATGGAGTCAAAGTGTAATTCTATGCATACCCCTGGCTGCTGAGAGGTGCTAAGTGGAGCATGCTACCAATGCAGAAAGTATCTTCCAAATATATATTTTTAAACAACTCTGGAAGATCATGCCACTGTTCAGGCAAGAAACCTTTGAGATCATCTTCTCTCAGGCAGCTCTGCTTCTGCTCAGTATATCTTATTATTAACAGAAAGATAACTAATGGGATGACTTTTTTATGATATGTTACTTCTAAAATGTTAACACTTGTTTAACTGTAGGCAATTATATTCTTTTCGCCTCTATATTTTTGACACAATTAATTTGCCATTCCAAACTACAGAAGCTAACGTTACTTAAATTTCATATTTTATCCTGTTTCCCAACACAGGGGAATTGACATAAAGGAGATAATGCTGGAAGACAGTTGTCCTGCTAGTTCAGTGTAATAGCAAACTACCACGCTCTACTGTTGTGTTTTTAATCTTGTGATTCTGAATTGTACCATGTATAGCTTCAAATTAAGCTTTTGTGAATCAGTTTATCAAGCTCCTAATCATAGGAAGGCTTTGCAGGAATAGACAACACTATAGGGATATCAAGAAGACTTTTAAGGTACTCGGGCACCAAAAGATGCAGCTATAGGTTCCTAGTGGGGTTTTTAAAGTCACTAGTTTTTATGTTGAGGGTGTAAGTGTCATCTTCAGCAGCCATTAGCCAACCCTCACGTGGAGGTTGCACATATATATCGGACCTGATCATAGTAGTGGGCTTTTCAGGACTCAACAGCCACAGGGAAGTGCTCGTGATGCTGATGAGGGGCAACATGACTGAGCGAAGAATAATTCGAAATCATTTGCGGGTCTACCTTACTCTCCTGGCAGAGTGAACGTCCTTGTTAGGATGTGGTTTCTCACCAGCCTCTCATGAGGCAATGGCAGAGACTGTGTCCAAAGCCAGCCATGGCTCTGCCTCCTGGGTGCGGCAGTAACGGCCAACATGGTCAGAGCTACTGTAGAACAGAACTATATTAAAATTTATAGCTTTTATTTGTAAACTTGCAGATCATGCCACATTGTGTAAAGTGTGATTTTTTTTTTTCTGGTTTAATGTTCAGAGTTAGTGTCGTCCTAATTAGTTTCCACTGACAGAATAAATATTGTTCCATCTGTGCACTATTGCAGTCAGTGACTGAAGGTTTGAAACACATGAGCAGTGGATGTCAAGTAGTCTGAAAAGGGATTGCAAAGCAACTCATTTTGGATTATTTTGCATATATCACCATTCAGCAGG
>NW_010580511.1:371901-399401 GCF_000705375.1 Tinamus guttatus
TTTTTTTTTTTCCTCCCCAGTAGAGCTTACTTGATTATATCATGAATACTAAAGGGAAAGGATTTCATGCGTTACAACAACATGGAAATATTAGACCTATTTTCTTGCATGTTTGCAAATGTATTTTAAAAGAAACAGTTGCTATCGCATTGCTGAGATCAGGCTAGATGAACTGATATCATTATTTATTTGGCAATTCTCAGACCAAAGGCAGAACAACTGTGTGGGAATTTCACTTCCCTTGCATATACCATATAAAATAAGATGCACATTTACAGAAGGTAACTTAGTATTTATTTAAGTCTTATTTCTGGAAATTTGTTTTACTGTGCTTAAAGGAAATTAAATTTAAAAGGAGGTAAACGTTGTAAGTAGATTTCATCTTGCTTTTTATTTTTGAGGGTTTTGTAAAACCCATAAGGCAGGAGACAGAGACACAGTTCTGTGCTAGAAGTGTAGGTAGGTTCTGGCTGCTGATCTGTCTGACATGGAAAATATTTCTTGTGAGTAATAATGCTTTACTTGATGTTATGGCATTTTCCCTGATCAACTTCTTGTCCTTCTTGTAGCTTGATTAAACAAATTAATTTTTACATAATTGGAAATCAGCACAGTTCTTCATGAAGATGTTGCTCACTATTTAAAAAATAGTCTTAAAAGCGCATTAAGATCTCAACTATTTCAGAACAGGCAAATCCCAAGCAACGTCCTTAGGAAATGCTGTAGGCTATATAAATCTCATTACCTAAACTCTTAGTTGAAACAGGGTGATATTTTATGATGTCTAGGGAATGTATAGCTGAGTATATCCGGAGTATCCAAAAATATTCAGTACCAGTATATTATGTTAGTGACAGAAATAGTCCAGTAAATGTGAATGGGTGTTTCACTTCAGATCTTCATCAGACTCTTTTTTCTTATATATTTTCAGCAATATCAAAGTTAAGGTAGTTGTAAATATTTTAGTAATTATGTAACGGAAATTTTTGTTTTGCATAAGAATTATTATATTTAAAGAGCATACATTCAGCTCCAGAAAGCAGTTGATGACAACTTCATTTCCAATGGGATAGAAACCTGTGCAGTGTTTTTTTTTTCCCCTGTGTAGATTAAATTATCACTTAAAAAAGAAGAAAGCCCCAACCACTGTTCTGTGTTGATTAACAGAGAGCGAAAGAGTACATTTCACTTTGCTTGATTTTGCTCATTGAGAGCAAAACCAATGTTTTGCTCTTAAAAGCAAATAAGGAAACCATTAGAGACATAAGAGAGCAAAAAGCAGTATTTGAGTTTAACAATTCAGCCTTATTTACTGGAAGCTGGTGTCACTCTTTTATATGAAATTGGCTTTGGACATTAAATTATATGGCGATTTTAAGAAACTAAATCTCATTTAAAAAAAGGCCTTGCAAAAGTGTTACTCTGCAGAATGTTTAAATAATTAGACTTATGTCTTATTAAAATATATGTTCCTTGGATTTAAAAAGAGATAAAAGCATGAATATTGGCATGATTAGAAAATTACATTGTGTCATGGAAAGATTGATTGATAGGCAGCTGAATGAAAATGAACTAAAAAGCTTGTAGGAGCTGCATATTTTACTCTTGCTTAGACAAACAGTCCTGTGATTAACTGTGTTGCAGGAGAGTTGTTCAGCAGAGCAGCTCTTTACTTTTCCCTTTTCCCTTTTCCCTTTGTGCATTTCTCTATTCTTTTTTTTTCTCCTATGAAGCAAGAGAGACCTCTAAATTTCACAACTATTTTACACCAGCATTTCTCCAGAAATGAATGAGTGACAAATGACAAGTCACCATGGTATGTATGTGCAAAAAAGAAAATAATAATAATAATAATAAAGCCCTGGCACTTAATGCTGACTAGCTGATTAAGAACCCTTATTTATTTAGGCTTTTTTTTGTCAGCCAATTTCTATAACCAGCTAAGCCGAACAAGACGCCTGAGAAAATTACCCTAGAAACCATTTGAAGGTTATAGTTAGTGAAATGCCTATTATTCTTATTATTCTTAAACAATTTTATGGAGTTCCACCACCACCACCCCCTTTTTTCCTGTTTATTATCTGTCCCCTAAAGGCCTCCTACACATTGAAGTCCACAGTGGAACTCACTAGTGGGGATGAAGCAGAGAAACCACTGCAGGATTCTCTGTTTCAAAGCTGAACCAATATTCACCATTGACACAGTCATTCATCTGTGCAGGGTCATTGGAAATCCTCTTTCTCTAATTTTTCCTTCCCTTCAGGGAGCAATGCTTAAAAGAGCAAACCCCTGGTGTGAAGAGATAGAAGAATTCTCAGCGTGGCCAGCGGTGCCAGGAATCGAATTAAAGTTGCCCGTTTGCAGATGACGGTACACTCGGCTCCCGGCATATTCAGCTATAGGCCTTGCTGCTGATGCTCTATTTGAAATACAGTTTGTGGTGCTTAGTTGAATTAAAAGAAAAAAATGGAGCAAAGTCATTTCTCAACAATAAGAAAAAAAATGCTGAATTTAAAATGTGTGTGGCTCCTGCTGCTCTCTTAGGTCTGGGGATTTGTTAAGGATCATGTGCTAGAGAGGTAAATAATTACAGAATTTATTCCTTTGGGTAATTTAACACTTGTCATTTATTCTGCTATTGTTGACATCTCTATTTTGGCATAAATCAGATTTTGACATTACTAAACCTACAATTTTGTTTTTCTTCCCCCACATTATCTCCTCCGTCAGAGAGGCCCAGGAAGACACAGGCTGCCATGAAATGTGAAAAGCCAACGCCAAGCAGTCAACGCTAAGAGCGCCTCTTTCTTTCAGTTCCATTTCCTGCTAATAAAGCTGAACTTGGCAAATGTGTTGGGGCAAGTTTAAAACTTGTCAGGCAGAGATTCAGCAAAAGGTGTGCTGAGAATTGAAAAAGCCTCTGTCGGGTTTGAGGCTGCAAGGATAGGCAGCATTAACCATTTTGTCAACCTGCCCAAGTTCCCATGCCAGCAATACAAGCTGGGTGTGTGTGTGGCAGGGGATGGGGCTGGGGCTGATCTTGTATCTCCCTGTCCTTGGGCACTGCATTGACTTACCAGAAGACTTAATCCTCCTCTATAATTTCAAAGGAATCGCAAGCAAAGGGTATTTCTCCCGTGAGTAACAGCAGCATGAGCTGCTGCTGACATAAATCGTGCTCTCTTCAAGAAGCGTTGGGAAAGAGAGGTGGGAGAAAGAGTTAGAGACTACAAATTATACCACTACCTTATTATGCAGCTCTATGCCAATGACTAAAGAGTTATCTACATATATGTTAGTACCACAGAGTCCAAAGTTAAAGATGTTAATAATGATTTGAGGAAGAGAGTAGAGGAATCATTCAAACAGATTCCTTGTCATAACAATTTGTGGCTTTGGATATCCCATAAATACTGTGTGTATTTGCTTTTCCTCTAAATCACATAGGTCACATGTTTATGTGGTGCATATGAAAGTGAACTCGGTGCTAATGGGTAAGTGGCACTGTCATGCCTAAACATGCGAGGTGAGATACCTTCATCTAGTTGAATGACCTTACACAAGGGGAAGGATTTTTCCAACAGGGGCAGCCCAGTAATGAAGGTGAGGTGCGTCCCAAAGCAGCCCTGAGCTTGTTCTAGCTTATCACCTACTGCTACAGCTTCTAATTTGTGGGGCACTGGTGCTTTTTCTGGGCAGTCTATCATTTAAAGTGCTGCGAGAGACAGTTTAATCATTTTAAGAGTATGCTGTGTAACTGATCTTGGAAGTACCCAGAGATTTATTGAAAAAAACATTAGTAGCATAACTGTCTTTCCCTCAAAAATAGTCAAAATATGGAGAGAAAAAAAAATAGTCATGCTCAGCAGCTGTTTCCATTGATGCATTTAGGGCATTCTTTCTCTTTAGCAATCTAGACCTTTTTAAGGAATGTCATTTCTGGTTATCCTCAATATAAAATGGCTCATCAAAGCTAACTTGGTGCAACCTTACCTCTTAAATATCAGCCTGTGCCCTCTAACCATTTGTTATCAAGTACCTTTTAGTTCAGTTATGGCTAGCTCTCTGTTTAATACACAGAATGAACAAGACATGGATACAGCCTGGGGAGTTTTTCATTAAATCAAATATGGAATATTTATTTAAAATGTTTGGATGTATACTTGAAAAGGTGGCATATCTTTGTATCAAAACATACCAGAATAATTATGTGTCTAGCAAAAACAGCCTGAAGTTAAAAAGCAAAACAAAAAGCTCAAGCAGGGGTATGGACAAATTTAAAGCTATTGTTGGCCTTGGAAATACTCTACAAATGTTTGAGTATAGATTTTCTGACTTGCTTTCCCATCTGAAATGGGCTAAACTTAATAAAGTCGTTGAAAATGTGACTTCCTTTTTCCTTCTGCCTCCCTGACTCTCCATTCTTAGAGCTAGATCCGTGTTCAGCAAATCCTGGCGTAGCGATTTGGGCATTTACGTGCCACTTGGGATGAGTGGGCACCCATGTCCTGAGACAGGATCTCCCTGGGCCGAGCTTTGCAGCGCCTTGAGGCTGAGTGTAAGGGCTGCGCTCTGGGTGCAGAGCAGAGTTCCCAAAGCCAGCGGTGATCCCACAACCTGGCCTTTAGCGCGCGAGGAAACCAGGCCCGTGCTTGATAGGTGGCGGGAACAGGATGCTGCTTTGTTACCTTCAAACCCCTTTGCTGTCCTATCTCCTGGCCACCCGTTAGCTCTGGTGCGCTCAATTTGGAGCCGCTTCGGCGCTGAGCAGGGGGCAGGTGCTGCAACGAAGGGAAAGAACTGGGGAGGGGGAAGGAGAGAAAAGGGTGTCACATATGGGAGAAAAGGCACATCTGAAAGATCTGTGTCGCAGCTGGAGATCTCCTGGCTTTCTGCCAGTGAATAAACTGGTAATGTTTATTGGGTATAAAAAGCAGTTAATGGAATAGTTTTTACCTTTTTATGAATAAAGCTATGCTATTCCCTCTGCAGAAATAATCTTATTCTGCAGTGTAGCTGGATGATTGCTGAGAAAAACATTATCTTAGAATTTTTCAAAAATAAGTGTATTTGGGATTGTAGTTGATATAAGCTGTAGGAGGATAGTCCAAAACATGATTTTTTTTCCATTTATATTCTTTCTACTCCTCAAAATTCCAGACTAGTCACTGTGCTGTCACTAATTCTAGACAAATATCATGCCCGCTTTTGGAGGAGAAATGTGTGTGTATGTGTGGATATGTACACATACCTACATACACACGTGTCTATATGTATATAGATACATACATGAGTGTATGTATCTTTGTGTGTATATAACCAAAGCGTGTGTCTCCTTAAAAATCCGTATGAAGTTCACATACAGGATCAGGAGTGTAATAGTGAGGAATGTATTTCTCATCTAATGCTGCAGGGCATAAACTAATCTGCTGCTGAGATCAGGCAGGAACCCCCCTTCAACAATGCGTTGTTTTTTATTACACGACTGGCTCTTTGCATTATGCTTTTTTATTAGAAGTTGATTGTTTAATGACAAAGATACAGAGTTATGCTAAAATAAATAGAAAGCTGTATAGTGGCAAAGCAGAAAATGGACTCTGAAAACCAAATAGAAGTCAAGGGCTGCTACATCTGCTATGCTCACCTCAGTCCCTCCACGACCAGTGGATGGTCGCCTCACTTGCACATGCATTTTATTTATTAACACCATCCCCCACATAAATCCACAGCTATATTTTCTAGGACCTGGTGTTTCTTCCATTTGACTTTTTCTTTTTATGCAGAGATATTTCCATAAACAATTTCAATCAGGGAAGCTCTGTACTAGACTTTAAAAAAAAAAAAAAAAAAACTCCTAGATAAGTCTGTGTGTTTAAACCAGTTGGTTTTAATACAAAGAATTCTAGATCTGTTGGACAAATGTTCTCATCTGCTGTATCTGATCTATTTTGTTGCTTTTGTAAATGTGTCAGTAGAATTGTAACCTCGGCAGTCCGCAAGAATGGCGTGGGCAGAATTATTTGGAGAAGTCATTCCTTCTGTTTAGAACAATTACGTTTAAAAATAAATAAAGAAATAAGAGGGGCAAAAAAAGCCAACAAACAAACATTACAGAACACCAAACAAAACGATTTTATATGGTATTCCATCCAAACCACTCTCTACTCCCCAAATGTCTAAATTAAAATTGCCATTAACAGAGAACTCTATAGTATTCTGCACTCAAAGGCATCCTGTGGATTGTTTATAGTACTTTTCCTTGAAGGGCAAACTGTGATTGATGCTAGAAACTGATTGGGAGAAACTTGACTATAGTATTGGAACTTCACTGGCAGAGCAGGAAATAACGTCCATGTTTCTGCAGAAGGTCCAGTGTTCTCCAGTTTCTGCTTTTTCTGCTGTTTGCTGGGCAACAGGCAAGCCCAGGGCTAGCCCTCGACTTTACGAACAGCTCTCAGCCCACACAGCCATGGTGGGCCTTGGCTGCTGCTCCCGTTAGAGCCTGGGGCACGTCTTGCTTGGCCTAGCATTAATGCACTGTCTTTGAGATGGGTCTTCAGGTTCTGGGTCCTCTGCTGGGATCCATTTGTTCCTTTTTGCTTATTCCCAGTGTTTTGGGGCAAGTTTTCACTTGATAATTTAACCTGCGAATGTAGCTCCTTCTTTCCTTTCAGCTCCTTCCTTCTCTTGCTAAACTTCTTTAATTTCTTATGTTAGTCTGTGGATCCTGTGTTTAATGTTCCTCTCCTCACACTAACAGCACAGAAGTAGTGGAATAACTAAAACTCGGTAGGTGGTGGTTCTTCAATAAAAACTCTACTAGCATAGCGTAGTGAATGGTAAAGGAAGTTTTGGGGGATCAGGCTGGCTAAGCGGGCCCAGAAACACTAGGAAGAAGAATCTCAACTTCTCCTGGAAGTCAGGTGCTGTTTAGGGTCGGCACATTAGGTGAACAGACTGATATTTTTAAAACTTGATAAAATTCTGATTGATTTGCAGCTGTGTTGTATTGCATGTATATATGATAGTGCTAGGATACCAAAGAAATACACTCAAGGACCTCTCCCCTTCTAAGTTTTTGTTAGAAGTGAAAAAGCGGAAGGTAACAGTTGTTTTATAATGATGCCTAAGATACCCCCTGTTGATACTCCCTTTATGGAAAACTCAGTTTTTAAGCTACTTAATATATCATAATATGTGATACTGAAGGATTTTCTGATGAGCAGTTGATGCTTCAGAGCATCTACATTTTTTAGTAAAATCAACAGAACAAAATGTGTATTTTGAATCTTAGAGCATTGAGTTGTCACTCATAAACGATGTGCAGTTCAATACATTATTCAGCAGTTCAAGAGGAGGTAGTGTAAAGCTACCGTGGAGCCTCTGTTGTTTTATTTTCAGTTACTTTATAGGGAGTGGAGACTAAGTTTGACTTAAGAGTGCATGTTTTAGAATTGCTCAATAGATTAGGCAGTAGCATTAAAGAATTGCTAGAGCACAGTTTCAGTTCAGAGTTAAGAAACTGGAAGATATTTTGAGCTGAAATCTACAAGGCCCACCTGGGATAGACTTTTTTTTTTTCTTGCTGTTGTTTTTTTTCCCCGTTTTGCATTTTGTCTTGCAGAGTGGCACATACCACAGAATCAAACGAAATGGGCATTAATTTTGTTGTCTCAGTTTTCATAGTCAGTTTTCATATTGATTGAGAAAGCTGCAAACAGCTATAGAGGCTTCTTGGCTGCTTTTAGGCTTGTGAAATTTGGGGGCCACCACTTGCTTAGGAAAGGGCTTCTTCTAAATGTCTGATTGGGGAGTTAGGCTATAAAACTATTAGTACAAGAGTAAATTCATCTCCAAAATTGTGTTGATGGTTTCATTATTGAGTACTCGTCTTTATCTGCTTTTTTCCAAAATCTGGAGTGCCGACACAAAGCTAAAGATTCTGGCAGAATCTTTAGTAAGCAAAAGAGTGTTGCATATTTCTTCCAGTTCGAGATAGGAAAATAGTCTTGGGTGTTTCTTATTGATAACTTTAAATATTATGTCAGGCACAAATCATTTTGATGAGAGAACGGTGGCTCTTTCTCAAGATTCGCTCTGGATATTTAATTAGCTGTAGCTTATACGTGCAATTTATTTTCTTTTTTGCATCTTTCAGCATTTGTTGGGTGCTAGTATTGATATGACTAGCGCAGTGAGGTGTGTATCTAGTTAAACTTAACGTTCTATTGACAAAAACTTACCTCTTGGTGATGGCTCTGTTTTCTGAATAATATATATTGAAATGCTGTGATGTTCTTTACGTTACAAACTTGGTTTTTTGATGCTAATTAGGTACTAGAGTTGATGGTATTTGAAATGTTGTATAGGAAAAAACATATTGGTTCTGTGTGTGTGTGTGTTGTGCAAAAATGTGTATGTATGTGTAAATATGTATAATTTTTATTTTTGAAATTAACCAATTTGCTCCATTGTCTCAAGCATTTTCAGCTGTTACTGTGGATGAAGTGACAAGTGTTTCTTCAAGTACCTCTTTTTAAGTGGTCGTTTTTGTCATTATCATTCAGCTGGTGACAACAACATTTAATATTTGTATATTAACAACTGGAAATTGTTTACTGATGGAAAAGCAGCTAAACAAAGCTAGGCGGAATAAACTTTATGCATGCCTGGTAGATGATACCTGACTTGCAGTCCTGTGTGCATTCTCCAGATAATCTCTGATTAAGCACCATTTACAGAGCTAATCTAGCCTAGCACTGCCTTTTAAGCAGTTTTTAAATTTGCTCTGGAAATATTATTTAACTCCAGCTATTTTCAAATATTTAAAAAAACTGTATTGCTGTAAATCTATCATCACAGCTATGAATTCCTCGAGCTTAATTATGACACTACTAAATGTGAAAATCTATTCAGTGCTAGGAACACTTTTCACATTACATTCACGCTGAAGATTGGCTGTTAAGAGCTCATTACGGGTAGTTTTCTAAAGAGTGGTTTATTAAACACTGTTACCTAATAAGCATCTTTGGTGGTGCAAATTGCTGAAAACAGTAATGAGTCTGATTAGACTTCATTTCAATGGGAGGAAAAAATCTCTCCTTGATGCTTTGGAATCTGGCTACAAGGCATTACATGGTTTAAAAAGGAAAATTCCACCTCTGTGTTTCCTTTCCACGGTTCAATAATGAATAGAGAACTGTCCAAATAGCCGTTCAAATTAACACATTGGAAAACTAGATGGGCAGCCTTGGAAGCACAATCCTGTTTGCTTAAAAAATCTACAAAGGCTGTTTCAGTTAATATATCTAAGTAGGGTCGTATTTAGGCTTCCTCTGCTTCCCTTGTATAAGACCGCAAAGTCATAAGTAAGAGAGGAAATTAAAATGATTCACTCCTATCTGCTTTGCAGAGGTTATGCATTGCTCTGTTAAGTGCCATGCACCTTTCAGTTGTGATATCTGTAAATCTTTGCTTGCAGTCACAAAACTCTCCCTGCTTTCACAGTGTTTCATAATTAGAACTGTATCTTTTAACTTCTGTTGTTTTTTTTCCCAAAATCAAAAACAAGCTTAATAAAATCATGTCAGTGGTATCAAGATGCTTCAGCGAATATTTGTGAGTTTCTGAACTTAATTTGTGATGCTAAATATATTTAACTTGTATTAGCATACAGGACTGACTTAGTAGAAATCTTATTATTACTTGTACAAAGAGGAGTTTTAATGAAAAAAAGACTTTGAAATGATGGTTGCTGAATATTTAGTAAAATTGTTCCTGTTGGTAATCTATAGCACTTTTAATACTGAATTAATATGGATTCACTTTTAAAATATTGCACAGTATAACATTGCATGGATAATTTTATAAGTAAGCTCTTGAGATGTGACTGAAGGAATAGCAGGAGGGGGGGATACAAAGACTCCGGAATGGAAGGTGTAGTGTTGCTGAAGGCAGACGGTTGGACCGGGATTCTTGGACTGTGCCTGGAATCAGATTCTGTCCATCCCGTGTACAGCAAATTTTCGGAAGGCTCACGCTGGGTGAAGTTTGGAAGCCACCCTCCTAGATGGGGGAAATGAATTTAAAATTGAACTAGTGCAGCAAATACTGGAAGTTATATTTTAATGAAATACAATTATAGAATGTATATTTTCAGTGATGAATGTTTATTAAACACTTGTCATGAAACTTAAATGCTGGTGAATAAAATATAGTTTGTGTAATTAACTGTTGGCTAATTATTGCCTGAAAAGAAAATAATAAAGGAAAAGGTGGGGCACAATTACTTCCCTTGCAGTGAGTTATTAGCTGCAGTGGTTCTTGTGGCCTCAAGCCAGAGCAATGAGAGAAGAATCAAACTCATGAACAATTTACCTAGCGTTTAGGTGTCTAATAAGGCTGCCTTTTGCCTTGTAACGTTTTTACTTTCTCTTTGACGTCCTTACAGTCAGCAGTGATATGCTATATATTTTGTGCAGGATGGGACTTTCATCACAGTGCAGCATCAAACAGCGAGTAAAATAGTGCAGTTTTTTGTTTTTAAAACATCATACAATCTCAAGCGCTATTATTCAGCTCTACAAATATGTGCCTGTAGTGCGCTTTGAGATGCTAATCAGTAGAGCTTGACTGCTCTACCCTGAAGCAAATTTTAAAACTTTTTCATCATTAGGTGACTACATATACGATAAAAGCGTGGACAAAATTACAGGCAAAGTTAACATTGCTATTTAAGCTCTCGATTAGTTATTGATACGGTCACTGCATGACTTAGACTCTCGATGTCTGTGGAAGGCTGTTTACAGCAAAGCCTGAGTTTGGCTGACAGTGGGGCAGGAGCGTGACGTGTTATCGGCGAGGCCCCGTGCTTTGCGTGTGCTTTGCCGGGCGGTGCGTTACCCCGCGGTGCCCGTGCAGCGCTCACGCGCTCTCTGTCAGCGCGCGCGAGTGTCCCCAGGCAGGGCCCAGCTCTTCCCGTCGCAACGTGAACTCTGCCCTTTTGGGGAAGGGAGAGTCCTGGAAAGGCACCAGGAGTTAGCTTCTTGCCTGCTCTTTCCAGGAATAGGGTGAAAAGATCAGCATATACAGAGTTAAGTTTCTCGGTTGAGATACTGTGTCTCTGATATGTGTCTGCGTAAAGTAAATGAAGGTAGGTTAATACATAGAGAAATAAAATTATATATTTGTATATAGAGAATTCCCTGTTCCTTCCTGCCCCCCTCCACCCTTCCTCATAATTTATCAAGTGAACTTTGCAGTCTGTATAGTTCCTTTCAGATGCTCAGAAACAAGCACAGTAAGTCCCAAACCAAAAGCATGCCAAAAATGAGCTGTAGTCTTTTTTTTTTTCTTCTTCTTTTTTTTTTTTTGCATTTAATTCAGCTATATTTTCCTGAATGAGCAAGGAAGAATCCTTGGAATTTATGGAATTCCAAAATCGAAAGGTTTAAGTGGGGAAAAGATTTAGCTTAGCTTAGTGTTTCCAGTGTGTCAGTTCTCTGCTTATCCTTCTGCTTTTAATCTTGTTTCTGGGCTTTGGCGGGGGGAGCAGGAAGGAAAAGGCCGGGTCAGCTCTGCGCCCGCCAAGGCCGGCGCGAGCCCTGCGCAGCGCAGCCTCCCCGGGCACGCGGCTCCCTGGGGAGGGCGAGTTGGGGCTCCCTGGGATAGCATCATCCCTTATTAGAAGGACATTTCTCGTAAATAAACTTTTTTTTTTCCTTAACGGAGGGGCCAAATGAGTGAGTATATGGGTTGATAATGCATTTTTTTTTTCTGAGAGATGGTTGCATTTTGGAAAGGCAGGGGATGGCACGGGGAAGCGTGAGTGCCTTGTGCCTGCGAGAGGGTGAGCAGCTGAGCTCTGCTGAGAGCTCCCTGCTCTTAATCCTGGGCCACGTCAGGAGCATTCGAAAGCAGTTTATCTTCATATGTCGTCTTGTATATAAGAAAAAACACTACACCCACCAAAACTCATTTCATATGTAGCTTTTTCCACAGCCTTCAGATCAAAGTTATTTTCTTCAGGCTGGACTAAATTATACGCGGGTCCCAGGAGTGAAGGACACTGAATTAATGCACTATGTCACCCAGGCCTGGCTATAGAATATTTTTATCGAAGTGTGAGATGCAACATCTCTTTACTATTTCATTAAAAATTAATGTGCAGATTGCCAAAAAGCAAAATGCATAGATAAACTAAACACATTTTGCAAAGATTTTGTACACTGTGCAGTCATCTTAAGGAGGATTTTTTTGGCGTATCAGATTACTTCTATATATACATTTAATCAGTATTTGTTCTCCTTTAGCTAATTAGCAGAGGTACTCTAATCTCAATACGCAACTTCACATACTTTCCTATGCCTAGTAGGTTTTAGAATAAGCACTTTAAAAGGAGCATTCAGTGGCATTCAGCATTGCAGGCTGAGCACTGTGTTATTGTCCCATATAAACTAGCTTTTTTTTGCTCATGTTAGTCAAGTATATTGGGTCAAAACTGACTAGTTTATCAGGAACTTACTTTGAAATTGATCTTTGCCTTCCTATTTGTAAGGAGAATAGGGCTGGTTAGATAGATCTCTGGAATTAACCTTGTCTTGCTATATATAAAGCTATAAAATCGGGGGTGTATATTATTTTTTTTTAGCAAGGTGACTGAAAAATATATTGAAAGATATAGTAGAATAAATAGAGATTTATACAGAGCTCTGCTGCTATTAATTGGTAGGAAATATGCTTTAAATAACACTTGTTCTGGAACTTGTTCTTTTGATGCCAGGTGATTTTTTCCAATATTTTGGCACAGCGTGATATAAAAAATAATTCAGGATCACTTACGCTTCTCTTTATTGCACACCCACTCTGTTCACATAAAGTATGTCCCTTTATGGCAGTTTTAACCCCATTTATCCTCATGCACAAGTGCTCACCTGTTATTTACTCGCACAAGAGAAGGTCGATAGTGCCGAACGAGGGGAGTGCTCTGTTGTGACATAGGCCATACATATTCATTAGCTGGGCTCTCCCTATGGACGCGTGTGGTATGTCCTCCTGCTCTTCATTTGGCGAAAGGAAGTGGGGGTAAGGCGGAAATTGGCTTAATGGATTTAAGATACATGAAGAGAGGTTTTAAGAAATGCTTTATTTACCATCAGGAAAGCAATAATTTGAGTCAAGCAATAATTCAAACAGTAAATGAAAACTCATACAAGGGAAACAATTTATTGAACCATGATCAGAAATAGAAAGGGAAAATAACAGAATCCAGTACTTGAAAATAATTCAGACACTAAAATTTCCCTGGAAACCTGGAAGTGCTGAGGTCTGGATGTGCGTGTGCTATACGAGGCTCACTACAGGATTTGTCTTATGTTCTTTCATGGGAAATGGTCTCAAATTCCAGCTCTGGAAAGGAAATCAAGGAAGGGATTAATTCTGTGTTTTTTTTTTTTTTTTCTTAAAAATAGAGTGTCCCTTTTGCTATACTTCTAAAAGCTTCAGTTAGGTTTGCTGACTTTACCGAAGCAAGCACTTAAGCGGAGCAGAATCATGCTCTACGTCTGGACTGTTTTGCATTTGCCTGCGCAGAAGTACCTGTGCCAAATGGCCATTTCCATAATCATTTGTGACCATATTTTACAATATGAATATTTTAATTCTCAAAATCACTAGAGCTACTTTGCAGTAGTTACATTGATGCTTATGTTTATATAGGCATGAGTTGCACATTACGTGGTATATTACATCTGTACCTATAGCATGTTCATTGAACTACAAAAAAAGAAAGTATTTTTTAATTATTATTTCATGCTCATTTTTGTTTACATTTACTGTTCTTCAGACTATTCTCTCAGAAATTGCCGTATTTGTTCAGCACTGACAAAACGCCTGAAGTACTTTAAAGGTATGGCACTGGTTTGACATACTTGAAGGAAGCAGTATAGAAATGTAAAGCATAGGAGGAGGAAGCATCCTAATAGGGTAAAAGAGAACTCATTACAATTTTCATCATGCTTAATGTATTTTCCAGTTGGTTTAGAAAGACATTACGGACAAATGAGTACAGTGAGGGCAGGCTAATATAGTAGAATATTTTTAATTTAGGCTGAAACTAATCACAAATATGGCCGATACTTATCTAAAAAGATTCTGACAGATGTGGCGTTAAATGGTTTTACTTCTAGTGAATGATAGTGAATCTGTGTGGTTTTGCTGTAAGGATGGAGCACTGAACGGAGAATCTTTTTGTGCTTGATGACCACGCTACAGAGAAAGCGCTAGCGCTGAGGCGGGCCAGCATCACGGGAGGTCCTATCGAGTGCCGAAGTGTTAGGGACAGTTCGCGTACTCTGCTGGCTTCTTGTGGATTCGTCTACAGTTCCAACCTGCTTGTAAGGGCAATATATTTTAGCACCATCTCTGT
The DNA here is from genome assembly GCF_000705375.1 of Tinamus guttatus. The sequence goes on from NW_010580511.1 coordinate 386,327, forward strand.
ACCTATGTTCTGCCTTTGCTTGCTAACTCTTATTTCTGCTTATTTTGGCATCATAAGGTCTCTGAGGCTGATGGATCTGCTAAAGGACATTCAAGCAGAAACGTGTTTGTGCCTATTAAGGCACTGTTTATGTAAATGGAGGGGAGGGGGCTTGGGGGGAGAGAACTAATTTGCTGTAAATGTAATTTGCTGTCGTGAGGTGCAAAAGTGTGATTTAAAAGGAATAATCATTTGACAGTATTTAAATTAGATAATTGGGATGTATTAGTTTAAGATTCCAGATTTGGAGTTTTGTCCTTAAGCAGCTATAGGCTCTCCTAAAATATGCTGTTTTTCTTATTGCTTTTATCTCTAAGTGCTGTTGACATGTATGTGATCCCCAATATTACTCCTGATTTAAGTGTTTTGTTTTAAAGATTGAAATGTTTTCACTTTCCCCGTGAGATGGAAATTATATTGTAAACACCCTGCCAACAGCTTGCTCCCACTGATGTACGTGGCATGCGCAGGCTAGTCTGAGAGGAAGAGCAGACCCCTACGGTGGAAATGCTGAAAGCGCTTCACAGCCCTTTTCCTATGGCTTTGGGGCTGCCACTTATCAAATGCATTTCCCAAGGTGGGACCCTGTCCTTATGGCTGGGCAGTTGAGTTGAAGGCTCATCCTCCTACTGAATCCTTTGACGTCAAAGGAGGTCCTCATGGACAGGAGCAGGGGTCTTCACTGAGTAATTAGAAAATAAATGTGGGAATCATTTTCTTTCCTTTTTTTTTTTTTTCCTGCAAAATATAATTAGCTCAATCCACTCTTCAAAATCCCTTCTGTTTCCAATTAGGAGAGATCAGTTGCACTATCTTCAAATAGCTGGAAATTATGCTTATTAATAAAAAATGGAGTGTAAAAGAAACATTTTATCTTGAATTAATTTTTATTATTATGGGACACATGACAGTATACAGGCTTACAAAATCTTATCAGATCAAGTACTAACCCAGGGAGTTGTGTGTCCTGTATCTAGAACAGCGAGTACAGGATGACTCATTTATTCAGCTTGTTCCCATGCTTACAGTTTTTAAAATGTGGATTTAGGGCCTGATCCTCATGGTAGTGACACCTTCATTCTGTGACTGAAGTAGGATATTTGTCCTTGTGTGGTCCCAGCAAAGTGTCTATATAACAAGGAAGCTGTTCTGGCAGGGCTGGTCTCTGTGTCTCCATGAGAAGCAGTCGCTTGGCTAAAAACATTATGATCCATTGGGTAAAACCCAATGTCTTGATTATTTGGCTATCCAGCTGAAAGTGACACTTTGGGCTGGAGCATTTTCTGGAGTCTGTGGCTACATGTTTACCTGATATGAAAGTATGAGATCCAGATCTGCTTGCAGGTCTAGAGGGGAAGGGGCTTGATAGTGCTCAGAGCCAGAGGCCTAGACTGGCTTCCCATTGAAAGGTGAGCGATCACTGGTGGACGCAGATGTTTATGGACAGGGAACAGAAACAGCTTGTTGCCCTATTCACCACTGGTGCCATCTCTCCCTTTTCAACATTGAGCTTGGCTCACATTTAACCACGTGCTGTAAACTAAGAACTTGCTCCAAGGGCTGGTGTTGGCTAAGGACCCAGAGCGTGTCTGCCCATCGCCGTGGGACAGGGCCTGAGGTGCCGCGGGCAGCACCAGAGCAGGGGTTGCCAAAGCAGTTGCTGGTGGCAGTAACAGCCGTCATGTCCTTGTCGTAGCAGGAACCGAGGTCAGGGAGAAACTCGGTTTGTTCCCTCTCTTGGGTTCCCAACAAGAATGTATGATATCACTTGGCTCCCCAAGATCTCTTAAAACACTGGGCAATCTCTCCTGGCATTTTCAGGAAGCCACAGTTGTTTATCAGCTGAATTTTAGCATGATTGCTTTTCTAGAACTGTGAACAGATCGGCAAGACGTACTGATGTGCCGGTGTCCTTTGTTTGAGGCAAATCATTACTAACCACGTTTATTAATTAGAAGGTGATTGCAGGGAACTGGACTTGCCACAGGGTACACACAGATCCTTTGCCTGCTGTATTCCTAGCTAGCAGTTTTGCAGGTTTCCCTGCTTTTCAGGAAAATGTTTCAACATAAAGCATTGCCTTCAGATTCAGTGGAAAGGTTGGTTAGTTTTATCCTCTGTACTGGATGAATCCTGAAAGGGGCTGAGTGGCTTCACCTGGTCCCGAGGCAGCTGGAGTGGAGCAGTTATTGTGCCCAGGCGCTGCGTGTCTTGGGCCCTCTCTAGACATTCCCGGGGTGTCGCACATTGTCTGGGTGTTTCTATATTCAAATTACAAAAGTTTGGGTTTGAGTGTGTGGGTTTTTCTTTTTGGTAATTCTTGTTTTGATAACTCTGGCATTATTTCTTTTGGTTTTGTTCTCATATCTGTATGCCTGAATTTGCACGTGTGCTTCTGGCATGTGGAATTATCTTATGTGAAACTCATGAAGTATTTTACATTTTCAAGCTAAGCGCACAGAAGTACCGGGTGGACAGGGGGAGAACAGTTGAACACTTGGTACGAAATAATTGCATAATGAAATTGTGGACTATAATTAGTTTAAATGCAATTCAAATGGATCCAACTGCAGGAATTATGGAGGGGAATTATATAGCAAGACTGTCAGTAGAAGTAAAAATAGATGATGCTTCATTGCCTTTCCTATATCATAAATTTATCTTAAAAGCAATCCTCTGATAAGTACATACCTGCACTTAAAGAACAGTATCCTTGCTTTTTGCCTTTTGCAGCCCATACAAGCACAGTTTACAAGTTTCTTTCATAAATGTGACAGCTCAGAGGATTCCTAAGTTAGCAAAGATTTTTTTTATTTTAAAAAATATATCCAGTCTTACATCGTTTCTGAATTTTATTTTCACTGTGTTAGAAAGCAAACATGCTACTTGCAGGAGAGCTCGTTCTGTCAGAGTTTAAATAATGTTAAAATAGTAAGTTCTGTATGTGCTTATTTGTCTGATTTTGGATGTTTCTATTGGCATTTGCACTCCTAACAAAAGTATAGGAAAAGGAAAGTATACCACCTCAAGCAGAATGCAACTAATAAAATATAGTTTCAAACATACAGAGGTGCTGCAAACTTTGAGAAATTAGAAGGAGAGAGAAAAAAGATGCATAATTATAAGAAACTTCAGCTGTATTTTTCTCCAAAATCATACATTTGACTCTTACCAAACAAGTATTAAACTGTTAACAAATGAAGCTGAACATAACAAAGTTTGGTACTTTTTCAAAATTAATACCAAACTGAGGAAATGGCTGTGTGTGTCCCCTAGTCCAGGCCATTCAAGAAGACTTCTTGCAAATATGGATTTCTTCACTGCATACTAATGCAAAAAATATGCTTATGGTTAACTATTAACCTATGCTTTCAAATAATACTAATGATTGCAATGTGCTGGAATAAATACTCATGTTTCATGGGATGAGAACAGTCCTGTTCTCTTAGGCTTAAAGTTCCCAAAGCCTAATCCTGCCTTTACAGCCTTTGCAAAATGCATTGGTATTTAATATGCATCAGTAAATAAACTTTCAATTATTGTGCAGTGAGCATATCCAAAGATAGCATGACAATGTGAAACTACTGGTCTATCTAGCAATTATTCCAAATGAAGAATGTTGATGATGTGATTTCACCCTCCCCTTATACGAGAGAATTCAAGCTTCCTCACATTCTTTGGCAGTCCCGTAACAAGGAAAATAAATTTGTTGTAGGCAAGTAAAATTTAAAGAATTTTTACACTGGCTAAACAGATTTCCCCCTGCGATTTTTACTAGAATTAAGTTTTTGTTGTTATTATTTATGAGGCACACAATCTGTTCTAAATGAAAATGATAAATTGGTGGAATTTCTAAAGTATTTGTGAAAGATATTTTGAAAAACTCACCGAGTGGGTACTGTATGATATCTGTTGTTATCCCCTGACCTAGTGTATACTTTAATCTCTTTAGCCTTCCTTTTGCAAGTTGTTAAAGACAATGTGCCAAAAGCATATTAATAGATAAGCACTAGCATATAAGTACTAGCTCAATCAAATTGTCTGCTTCATCTGTGCCTACTTTTTACCTTCTTTCTCAAAACTTTCACTGCCCCTTGGTGCATCCATCGCTTAGAGTCTATTCATCAGTATCTAGTGAAGCATCAATCTATTCAAGTTCTTGTGCATCCCTGTGGCAGAAGCTTTCTGTGTTTTGGTAACCTTAAAAGCCCAAAATCATAGAAGACCCTTTTTTTCTCTCTCTCACACACTCTCTTTCTTTCTTAATAAGGCTAATGAATTTGTATGTCTTCTAGGCAGTTCTACATTACAGGCACATTAATATTCTTTCCTTTTAAAAAGGCTTGAACTAAATCCCATGACACTGGAAGAATTTTAGATACTGATTATTTCAAATTGGCTCTTGGTGATTTGCTCTTCAGATTTCCAGCTGAATTTAACAAAGTATGATTTCTGAAAAGCTTCCGATAGTTTCTCATTAAAATTGCATTTTTTTTCATATGAGCATGATTTCCCTAATTTCACCTAATTTCATGATACATTTACTCCCTTTGAAAGGCAGTAGTTGAAACATCAGAAACAATTAGCAAAAAAAGATTATATTAATTCTAAATGAAAGAAATAAATCTGCCAAAAACTCAGCCTCAAAACTGCATTTGTCATAAGTGCTTCTCTGAATAAACTGTTATAGGATAAACGTGTAATTGTTAACAGACATTTTTCTCAAATTGTCAAAGTGTTTGAAAAATGAGAAAGAGAATGTTCACAAAAAAAAAAAAGAAAGAAAAAAAAGCCATCCACAAGTAATCAATGGCATGCTCACGTGGAATGAATTTGCAGTACTTGTACTAATAAAATATAAGGCTCAATTAGAGGTACTTTGCAGTTTTCAGGCTAAATTTAACTGATTTGGTGATTTGCAAATGCATGAATCCAAAAATAAAAATGAAGAATCCGAATGCAAATTAGTGCAACTGCAATAAAATATAATTGAAAACGAATCTGTTGCTTTATTCATTTATTGTGTAATTACTGCAATCCTTCCCACCTTGTTTTCAGTATTTCTTAATCATTAAGTCAGAAGCATGACAGCAGTGCCAGCCCTGGCATGATTCTCTTTGACTAAAACCTTGTAAATTAACACAATTAGCACAGCATCATCCTGCTAATTAACTTCCAGTGTCTGGTGCAGTGGTTTTGCAAACAAGGAAGAGAGAGTCAGAAGGGAATAAACATGCCAGTCTGTTACCAAACTGTGCGCTGCGTTAGGCTTAGCTCAGCGAGGCTAAGCTGGCCATGTCAGATGCCAGAATCAGGCAATGAAGAGCTAAAGGGGTTGGGGAGAAGAACAGGAGGGGGTCGAAGCTGTCAAAATAGACGGCAGTAATTCAGAGGGGAGCTAGTGCCACAGATGCTTCATTTCGCCTAGGCCTCCTCCTTATCAGGGGATCTCTGCCAGAGGGCATAAGACTGTTTGCAAAAACCACTTTTGGTAATACGAGAGAGATTAAGGAGGTCTATTTGATACAGCTGTACAAAAACCAGCGAGGTGGCTTCTGTGCATAGGTAAGAGTTGGGGGGTGTATCTCTGCGCTGGTGAATTGCTCTTCCTGCGCAGGGGGGCTACAGCGGCATAATGCGCGTCCCATTATTTGCAAGATTAATTGCTTTAAAATGGCAGTTGCATCCTGTTGTTAATTTTTTTTTCTTGCATCGATAGGATTTTATCCATCCAGCTCCCAGCTGCGGGAGCCACAGAACTTTTAGGACTTGGCTTCATTTCTTCTCCGTCGTTTTCCCTCCCTGCTGCTCCCCCCCTTTCCTTTGTACCCTGGAGGCTGCGGAGGGGCGGGGGGAGCAGGAGCGAGCGAGGAGACCGCCAGACAAGTCATGCTTGTTTTTTTTTTCCAGAGCCTCCACAACAGAACTGAGAGGCAGAAAGGAGCCAGTTGTAATTCATACCGAGTTGTAGGCTTTGTGTGATGAAAGCGACGGAGCGCTGCCTGGGAGATTGCTTTGCTGCACTCCACGAAGCAGATTTGAAACTGTCGTGGACCACTTTAGATGAGAGTTGGATTACGGAATGACCTGCTATGTCTGTGTCATATTGTTCTGCGCAGGGTGCATTATACTGCGTTAACTAGGTGTTCAGCACCAAATAAGAGAGGTATCCTAGATGTGATCTGTCAGCTATGTCTCATATTTTTATATTGGTTAAAATATGAAACTGCAACAGTGATGAGAGAGGACAGAGCAGTTAGATGCCGTGTACATTAGCAATAAATCTCGTTCAGAGTATTTAAAATGTAAGTCTTATTTAATTACTTCAAGAAATTGGGCATTAGCTCTATTTTTTTTTAGGGTCAACCTCCCCCCACTAAATCAACAACAAAAAATATGGCTCTGTGTGTATGTGCCTGTAATAAACAAATCTGACTGTTTATACTGCTTCATAAAGGCATAACATTTTTTTTTTTCTTAAGGACATATAGTGTTAAATACTATGTTTTAGGCATCTGGAGAAGCTTATAGATGGGATATTTGAGAACTCATTTTAAAGCATCTGTAAAAAAGCTAAGATCACTGTTAATTTTGTTTTTTTCTGCAACCACAGGCTTGAAGATGCAGTGGACGCCGGAGCATGCCCAGTGGCCAGAACAGCACTTCGATATCACTTCAACCACCCGTTCTCCTGCCCACAAGGTAGAAGCCTACCGAGGGCATCTGCAGCGCACCTATCAATACGCCTGGGCCAACGACGACATCTCGGCTCTGACCGCTTCAAACCTTTTGAAAAAGTATGCAGAAAAGTACTCCGGTATTTTAGAAGGCCCGGCTGAACGGCCCATCCTTAGCAATTACTCGGAAGCTCCGTCGGGGCTGGTGAACGGCCGGAAGAATGAAAGCGAGCCCTGGCAGCCGTCGCTGAACTCGGAGAGCGTGTACCCCATGAACTGTGTCCCGGACGTCATCGCCGCCAGCAAAGCTGGCGTGAGCGCAGCCCTCCCTCCCGCAGACGTCTCTGCCAGCATAGGGAGTTCGCCGGGGGTGGCCAGTAACCTGACAGAACCCAGCTATTCCAGCAGCACCTGTGGAAGTCATACCGTTCCCAGCCTTCACTCGGGGCTCCCATCTCAGGAATATGCCACAGGATACAACGGATCTTACCTGCACACCAGTTACAGCGGCCAGCCAGCACCTGCACTTCCTTCCCCTCATCCGTCCCCCTTGCATAGCTCTGGGCTCCTGCAGCCCCCGCCACCGCCGCCGCCACCAGCCCTCGTGCCAGGCTACAACGGGACGTCGAACCTGTCCAGTTACAGCTACCCTTCTGCCAGTTACCCTCCGCAAACCGCTGTGGGCCCCGGGTACAGCCCCGGGGGGGCGCCGCCTCCTTCCGCGTACCTGCCTTCAGGAATCCCCGCTCCTACTCCGCTGCCCCCCACCACCGTACCCAGCTACTCCTACCAGGGGCACGGTCTGACGCCCATTGCGCCGTCCGCCCTGACCAACAGCTCAGCCAGCTCTCTCAAAAGGAAAGCTTTCTACATGGCAGGGCAAGGAGAAATGGACTCCAGTTATGGAAATTACAGCTATGGCCAACAGAGATCTACACAGAGTCCCATGTATCGAATGCCCGACAACAGCATTTCAAATGCAAACAGGGGGAATGGTTTTGACAGAAGTGCTGAAACATCATCCTTAGCATTTAAGCCAACAAAGCAGCTAATGTCCTCTGAACAGCAAAGGAAATTCAGCAGCCAGTCCAGTAGGGCTCTAACACCCCCATCCTATAGTACTGCTAAAAACTCACTGGGTTCGAGATCCAGTGACTCATTTGGGAAGTACAGCTCCCCGGTAATGAACGAGCATGGAGATGAGCACAGGCAGCTCCTTCCTCACCCAATGCAAGGCCCGGGACTTCGTGCAGCTACCTCATCCAACCACTCTGTGGACGAGCAACTGAAGAATACTGACACACACCTCATTGACCTTGTTACCAATGAGATTATCAACCAAGGACCTCCTGTGGACTGGAATGACATCGCCGGCCTAGATCTAGTAAAGGCCGTCATTAAAGAGGAGGTTTTATGGCCAGTATTGAGGTCAGATGCATTCAGTGGACTGACTGCTCTACCTCGGAGCATCCTTTTATTTGGACCTCGGGGAACAGGCAAAACATTAATGGGCAGATGTATAGCTAGTCAGCTAGGGGCCACGTTTTTCAAAATCCCTGGCTCTGGCCTTGTCACGAAGTGGCTAGGGGAGGGAGAAAAAATTGTCCACGCTTCCTTCCTCGTGGCAAGGTGCCGCCAGCCCTCGGTGATTTTTGTTAGTGACATTGATATGCTTCTTTCTTCCCAAGTGAGTGAAGAACACAGTCCAGTAAGTCGGATGAGAACCGAGTTCCTTATGCAGCTGGACACTGTACTGACTTCTGCTGAGGACCAAATAGTAGTAATTTGCGCCACAAGTAAACCAGAAGAAATTGATGAATCTCTTCGAAGGTACTTCATGAAACGACTTTTAATCCCACTTCCTGACAGCACAGCGAGGCACCAGATAATAGTACAACTGCTCTCACAGCACAATTATTGTCTCAATGACAAGGAGGTTGCACTGCTTGTCCAGCGCACAGAAGGCTTTTCTGGACTAGATGTGGCTCACTTGTGTCAGGAAGCAGTGGTGGGCCCACTCCACGCCATGCCAGCCACAGACCTTTCAGCCATTATGCCCAGCCAGTTGAGGCCAGTTACATATCAAGACTTTGAAAATGCTTTCTGCAAGATACAGCCTAGCATATCTCAAAAAGAGCTTGATACGTATGTTGAATGGAACAAAATGTTTGGTTGCAGTCAGTGATACTACTTTAAAAAAAAAAAAGATGTAATGAATGTTGGCACACACAGAACCTGCTACATAGGGTAGAGAACCCTTTTCAGTAGTGTTAAAATTGCAAAGGGTACTGGGAAGACTACAATTTACCTTGCCTCTAAAGAGTCAGGGTAGACTTGAAGGAAAAGTGCATCAAACAAGAGCTGCTGATCTGAAAAAGCCACACATGACAGAAAGCGTATGTTGATGCTCAGTTCTGTTCAAGCTAGACAATACTCACCAAGGAGCAAGGTGCAAGTGGGTTGATTTCAGAAGGACATGAACCCTGTGTGTTGATTCCATTCTGCTGTTCTTGAGATTTAGTTGCTGTCAAGTGCCTGAAGTGGTGCTTTATTTTTTGTTTGCCTCACAATTACATTGGTGGCATGTGCTAATATAAAGAGCTTTAACTTCAAACATTATTGGACTAAAGAGATGAACGGTTGTGTTGCGACAGAGAACCAGATTTTTGCTATTCTAAGAGCAACAGTATTCCTCAATCCTGTCTGTTCTGCGGTGTTAAGCTAAGAACAGGTAAAACAGGGTAATGGTAATCTGGACCTTAATTTCTGCAGTTCATTTCTTTTAATGTTCTGTCTGCAAAAACTCAGGAAAGTGATTGTGATTTGTACAGTACCTCAAAGGAATGTGTTGAAAGCACTATGTACTGCTGAGAGTTATAGGCTAGGCTTCAATGTTACTTTATATTAAATATGTATGTTTACCTCAACAATTGGAAAATGGCAAGGAAAATTACTTTGAATGTATCCAGGAAAAAAAAAATAGTATGTGATATGGTTGAAACTTTGCAGTTTTTAAAAACAGAAACAGAAGGATTTCCCAGTGTTAAGGAACAGTTTGATTGCCAATTTGTCAGATCGAACCAGAGCAAAATGATTCTTCTTGTTGGTAAACTGTAAGAGTTTTCAGCATATTGCTCCTTGATACTTACGTGATACAGTCTTCAGAAGGTGCATAGATGAAAAGAAGAGCCACTTAATCGATTTATGTTAGCATCTGAAACAGTCAAATGTAGGATTTGGTAGGACTCTGGGAGGCAAATTACCTTAAGCTACGACCGCTGGCCTTGTCATGCAGCTCTGGTTGTGGTCTGGAGGTGATTTTGGCGAAGCTGGAGGGAACGGATTCAGCAGGGGTCACCGGCAGAGCCGGCGGCTGCGGAGCTGCTGGGAGCAGCGCAGCCGACTGTGACCGAGCAAACAGTACAAGCAGCAAGGCAAAACTGAACCCTCAAAATACCTTCATTTCCCTTCCCGAATGGGAAAGCTGAGTTTTTGTTGTGTGCATATGGCTCCCTTGTCCTTAATGCAATCTTCATTTGGCATCCATTAGGAATCTTCCAGGCTGGAGTGTGCCCACCATTATTTCTACCTCAGTTTTGTTACATTTCTCTTGGAAAGCAAAGTAAGGGATAGGGTCAAAAACAAAACCAACACAAAAGTCAGATTACATTAGGAATGTGAACCTGCTAAACAAGTTTGAGAGCGCTGCTGTTTTTTGTTATTTTTCCCCTCCTCGAAGTGAAGCTTTTCTGTATGTTAGCGCTCTTTCCCCCACATTTTCCTCCCCCGCTGCCCGAGGAAGAGGGAGAACCTGCACCCGTGGAGGAAGCTCCTGGAAAGGCTGGCTGGCACGTGTGGCGTTTTGCTCCCTTCTCCCCCCGCCCTGGCTTCTCTTTTATCCTTTAATGCTCCATGTACAACCCTTTTCGTGACAGCTGACTGATGTTGGGTAATGTCTCTGAGCAGGAGCAGCGGACGCTGCAGCTGCCCAAAGCTTCTGCCATCACACGAGCAAAACAGCCTTGCTTTTTTGAATGTATTTTTTTGTTTGTTTGTTTACTTTAAAGAGACAGTAACAAAACTGTTGCAAAGCACTGGCATTTAATTTTTCTGCTAAGTAATGTACATTCAAAACCATGGAATAAATGCACTGAAAAGCCCGAAGAAGAGAGATACCACTCTGTTACTAGATCATATTTGTCTTCTCAAAAACTGTACAAAACTCATCTGTTCCATTACATCAATGGAGACATTTAGTGTTCAGAAAGCTAATGAGGGAGTTCGTGATATTGCTGGAAATTTATGACTCTTGATTATAACTTTACTTTATCTTTCTTTTAATATATATATAAATATATATATATTTAGATAGGTCATGCTAAAAACAGAGCAAATAAACCAAAATCTAATTTAAGATGAATTCCTGGCAAACATTTTGTCTATCTAAAACTTTGTTTTAAACATAAAAGTATCATTTTTAAAAACAGTGCCTTTCATTAAGGAGATAGAAAGTAAGACTTAAGTACATCATCTGCTTTTTTTGTTTTGTTTTGTTTTACCCTTTCAAACAGCAACTACAGCCTACATCCTCGTTAGGACCCAGTCTTTCTGCTTCCCTGAACCTCTGCAGGCTGCTTCTTCACCTGGTCATTCTGCCATCCTCATCGCTGGGAAATCCTGATGTCCCTATTAGCTGTAGGTTCCCACTGTTCGCACTGGCAAGTTTTCTACTGCTGTTTGCTGACCCAATTTCTGTCTTAGACGTTGCCTTTTGTAGCTGCCATTGAGCTGTGCTCATCTGAAAGGCTCAGGCAAGTTCTCATAAACCAAGTCTTGTTCAGATAGACCAGTATCTGAGAAAAGCCTACTCCTAACTGACTTTTTTTTGCAGCTAGGGAAATGAATGCTACATACTAGTGTATTTTTTTTCCTCTCTCTTTTTTATCCTGTAGCAAAACCAAAAGTAAATGAAATGATAGATGGTCACTTTGGCTTCCAGCTTTAAATCAACTTCTTAAAAAAGTCACTCTGGGAAATGCATTTTTCAAACACTAACCAATGTGGCCAGCAAGTGGAAACCCCGATGGTGTGAAAATGCAGCTTCCGCGCATGCTCCCACGCGCCGCGGGGCCTTGGTTCCACTTGGGGGGCAGCAGAACCTGAGGCTGCAGCCCTACCATGGCACTGCAGAGAGAGGAGGACAGAGCTCATCTTCCCCTGCTCGCGGCCATCCCTGGAGGGTCTCTGAAGGACCATGTGAGGCGAGAGCTTGGACAGGTCGTGTCCCTGGGGAGCTCGGCACTTCTCCAGGTGCCTCTGCCCCTCTGAACTCCCTTGGTAGAATTTTCCTCGAGATGGGGGGATGAGCTGCCCAAACCCTCTGGGGGCAAGCGCCTCCCCAGAGCCTGAGCAGGTCCCAAGGATTAGGATGGTTTTTGTGAAGGGAGAAAAAAATGCATATTCTCACGGTGTCCTCAGGATGAAAAGTTTGCTAATCTGTACATTTCCATGGTAGGAAGCTGTTCGCTGATCTTGCAATGGGGCCAAGACAGGGGCAACTGCTGCAGAAATGCACCCATGGTCGGTGGCAGGTCCCTGAGCACTGGGGCAGCCTTGGGTTTTAAGAGCCTGAAATGGTTAATGGTCATCTGCTGTGTCAGCCTGTCATGGGAGGTGCTTTAGGTAGGTTTCTTTTTTTTTTTCAATGTGGATACATGAGCTCATGCTCTTCCTTGTAGTGTTGTAGCAATTCCTACAGCAACAAAAAATAAAATAAATTGTAGGAATAATTGTACAAGCTGAAGGATCAATATCAATTCAAGGAGGAGTTCATAATGACCTTATGTGTGACAGAAATGGAAATGCTCTGTATTTCTGGCATGTTTCTTTCCAAAATACTTAGAGCATTAGTGACAATATAGAAAAGTTTGCTGACTGAGCTGATCAATGGAATGTGAAAGCAGTTTACTTTAAGGCTATTTACTTTCACGCGGCATATTTATCTATTAGTCAGTTTGTATTCCACTCAAATGCAGATAGATGGGCAAAATGTTTTCTTGAGCATTACAAACCTACCGAGGGGAAAATAAACCATCTGACTAAAATACATAGACCAAACACCATCTGGGTGTCTATACTGGCTCTTTGGAAGCTGTGCTCTGTAAAAATGGTGCAAGGTCATATTTGGATGGGTTTTCATGGGATTTTTCGTAGGAGATAATATAATCAAGAAGACGTAAATTAATTTCTCCATCAGGATCTTAATAAATGAATGCAAATTTGGGGATCCAACCAGCATTTCCATTATCTGCAGATATGTAGAACTTTAGGTAAGCAGTTGTTCTTACAGTTGCCCTGCA
>NW_010580511.1:404401-406901 GCF_000705375.1 Tinamus guttatus
AGATGGTGCATTATCATTCCTAATGTAACACACATGGGGTTTAATTATTATGCATAGCTCCAAATGCAGGAGAAAAATGTTGTGCAGTGCCTTCAACATAGGAGCCAGAGTAGGGCTGACGCCCAGGGAAGGTGGCACCGAATGGGGGGTCCCTGGCCCTGGTACCCAGATTTCAGGAACTGCCTTTTCTGTGCGCTATTAAACCGGGCTGAGCGACTGCAGGCAGTAGGACTGTCGTTAGTGGTCAGTAAAAAATGGGAGATCTAATGTTTGGGAAGCAATTGATGAATTTTGCTTTGATAGCTGGAACAGCAAGCTCCAGAGAGGGAAAAAAGAGGCAGTTTGTTGTTTAATCTGGGCTTTGCTACTGATGTGCTTGTATGGCTTTGGAGAAGTCGTGCCCCTTTTCCCTCTTCATCTTCCTCTCCAGTGCAAAGATGTTTGGTGGATTAAACAGTCAATAACAGCACAGGGTCTCAAATATACGCAGGTGCAGCGGTAACACAGCAGCTTTCCCTTGCCGTTGCCTTTGCCGCCTGTCTTCCAGCCTTCCCGCGCTGCCCCGGGTCCTCCAGAGCTGCCGGCTCCCTTCTCTTGCCGCTCGCTCAGCCTTTGCGTCGTCGGTGCCAGTGGCCTCTCTGTAGGGTGGGTGCCTTGGTCAGGAGATGGTTGAGGTCCAAAAGGTGAAAACGGCTACTGTTCAGAGGAGGATTTTTTGGAACTACTGAGTTGTTTCAGTGGTATAGCATTCCTTAGTAGAACAAAAGCTTTTTGTTTTTTTTGTTTGTTTGTTTTTCCCTCTTTTCCCACCCATATGTGGGAGGGCATCATGGAACTGTTAGAAACCAGTTTGGTCTAAATGCGGAGTGGGTCCTTCACAACCCCTCTTGCAATACTTGTTTTTGGCAGCTTTGTCCAGGGCATGGAGGAAGCCCTGCCATTTCCTGCTCTGCTCCCAGGCCTTTCGGAACAGAGCAGTAAAATACACAAATCAAACAGTCTTAGCAGAATTTTATGGGCATAAAAGTGAACTGCTTCATCAAGAAATGAAGCATGATTCAGAGTGTGGCAGCACTCAGAAGGAAACTGCCTAGGGAATGAAAGAAATGCTGCACTGAGGCCGTATCCCCATGAAGCTTTCGCCTGTAATAGCAAAGCAACATGCTCTGCTGGCGAGGAGCGTGGAGAGTGGATGCAGCTGTATCAACAGCTTTTGCCACTGGTGTGTTACATATACAAAGCGAGCTTTACTGGTTAAGGGAGCTTTGCCAGTGTATTGCATCAACAGTTGTAACTTCTGGATCAGCTCCGTCCACTGCCTCTGCTTGCCTGAGTAACCTGGCTGCCCTGGCCGGAGCCAAGATTGCAAACGTGTGCTGGGGCAGGTATAAGTCCTTCAAGCTTTTAGCAACATGTCAGTTAGGTTGTCTCACCAACCCCAAATCACAGGATTAGGATGTCCCTAATGTGCTCCATTCACATTTTAATGCTGTATTTTTAAACTTCCAAGTAATAATAAAGGTATAAAAGTATTTTGCAGTTACCATTTTTCTTTCAAAGACTAATACCCTATATTTTATTATTGCATCTATATATGAAAGCTCTAGCAGAAAGTGTTTATTACAGCAGAGAGCAGGAAAGTAAAACCAGAAGATTCTCATTCCTGCCTCAAAACATTCCAGCCACTGTCACGGTGCTGATTAGAGGGCTTATTCCTGTGCCTTGGATGCGCAGCTGTGATGATTAGAGAAATTAGAGAAATCTTGCACCATCACCAAACACAGGAGCAGAGGATCTTCTTGCAGGCCCTGCTATGTCATAGTTCACTGGACCTCTCTCAGTTGTAGAGCAATAATTTGGAAGGACTTGGAAAGACACAGTGGAGTAGAAAAGTGGGTAATTCTCAGAAGAAGTTTTGTTTATGACTGGAATAAATAAAGCTCCATTTCCTGCCTTCCTATGTAGGACTTAATTTTAATTGCTGTAATACACAATAATAAAATAAAAATACCTCCGATCATATTTTGTGCAGTCAAGGGCAGAACTGGAAAATGAGCTTATTCTATATATAATCTGGGTTAGTTTTAGGTCCATTTATTGTGTTATTTTTTCATAGTTACTTCTGTCTTTTTGTTAGCATTTTTGAAATACTGGGGAAAGGTGATCAGTACAGGGTTCATTCATTTGAGCTTCAAATGCTAGCATTGAAATTAACTTTTTCCAAGTAAATGTAGTAAAAACATATTTGAATGCTTCACAGTTGACCTTGTGTCACACTCTTCTGGATTCTGTTTTTATCTAGCTCTTCTAAGTGATGAGATTGTTCTGAAAATATCATCACTTCTTTGACATCTTTCCGGAGTGTGAAAATGATGAACCTGTTTGTACATGTACTTTTCAATGTCCAAAATACATATTTTAGCCTGTAAATGGTTAAGAAAAAAAAAAAAAAAAAGGAACATACCTAAGGTGGATTTTAAATTTTTCTTTTTTTCTCCCA
>NW_010580511.1:409401-434355 GCF_000705375.1 Tinamus guttatus
TTCCAGCTGGCTGCAGCGCAGCACAGGCCAGGCAATTTATGAGCAGGCTGGGAAGTTTAACAGTAGATCCTAAGAAGTGACAAAAAAAGAGCCTTTTTCTGCATGAAGATTGAGAATTATCAACACCTTTCAGTGCATAATAGTTAAGCCTTTATCACTTCAGGAGCTGCTGATAAGGTTAAGAACACTAGACAAACTGCTCATTAGTGGAAAGGTTTGCCTTTTACATTAAAGACTGCTGGGTACTGAAGTTCCTCTAGTGAGCAATACATCCCTGGCATTTGAAAAGAATGAGCTAATCGTTGTACATAAATGAATATGGAAGAGAAAACCTGGCAGGCTCGAATGATATTAGCCAAGTTTCCCTGCACCTTCCTCGTGCGACTTGGGCGCAGCTGCAGTTGCGCTGGCAGCGCCTCATGGCCAAAGGCCTCGCTGGGAGGGCAGGACAAGGCCCTGGACGAAGCTCCCGGCGCCCGTCCATGCTGGCTTCAGGGGCTCCAGGTGCTGCTGCTGGCCATGGCTTAGCTGGCCTGGAGACCCATCCCACGGCTCTGTGGTGGAACAGCTCAGTCCTAAACCTGTGTTTTGTATATAGGCTGATGGATCTGGCTTTGCCTGAATGGGATCGGGATTTCTTTGGTGGCCAGGGAGGATATGCTTGTTGGCAAGGGGAACATCTCTGCTCCTCTGGAAGCTCCATCTAGCACCCTCTCTAATGCTGCTCAGAGCGATGTACCATCAGTAGGAGCTTATTAGCATCTGCCCTGTTCCCTGTCACCACTGAGCTAAATCAACAATATCCATGTGGGGAATTTAAGATGCAAATGTATTATCTTAGGTAAGGCCAGAGGTTGCACCCATTCTCCAGAAGTCTTAAATCAAACCCAAGGAGCTTTCCAGCCCCAGCCACCAAGAGACCGTGGAAGAGCATCTTTCACTTTCCTCTGGCTTGGTGGTGAGCATCATATGACATATCTTGAAACATAATTCTTACCTTAAAGAGCTGTATGATAAAAAAGACAAGCTCAACTAGTTGGAGAAAACCATCAAGTTTAGACAAAATTAAATATGTGTCATGAGTTTCTATAAGAATAAGCATTTTAAGGGTGATGGAGTCACACAGAAAGTGATGTAAATAGCTCTCTGCTATAATTAATGGAAGAATGTTAACTATGTGATATATCACATATATTCAAGTGATATTAGTTCTCTTGAACTAGTAAAATGCAGAGAAGTGCTGAAGGCACACAAATGCTTTTGAAAATTTATCTTTAGACACCCTCATACTTTTAATAAGCTGGGACTTACTGTGAACAACATTATCTTCTGCTCCCTGAGGGTACAAGGAGCTTTGTGTCCTCGGTTCCTGTTGAAGCAATTGGGTCTGATGGCTTTCAGCACTTCTCAGAATCAGCCTCTACACTGTGGACCTTGTCTGGAGGTCAAGTAAAGCTCCTATAGACATGGGTAAGTTTTGACTGAGGTGGGCCCACATGGGCCAATGTTCTGGTGTACAGGGAACACACTTGCCTAAATCCTTAGAAAAATAAGGTATTCTACAGTATATATTGCACGGAGATATTTCTTCCAAATTCAAATCCAGTTCCACACAAAACCAAGACAGGCTGTTATGTTGAAATGCAAACCTGAATGGCTGATAAATCCTACACTGTAATTTTTCTTTGTTATATGATTTTTTTTCATTTGTATTTTACATACACTCGAATCATTTATACAAATTCAATACAAAATACGTAGCAGCAATCTTTTTACTTAAAACCTTGCCAGGTGCCATATTTTGTTCTCTTCTTTTTATATGGATATTACCTATTCTTCCAAGAATTTAACAAGACATTTCATTAAATCACTGTAATGCAATTAATGTAGATGGAAACAAATTTTCAATGAATATAGATTTAGTTTTAAAGTGTTCATATATACAATAATTTTATGATAATGTTGTTTACTTTGATTTAAACTGTGATTATATCTTTATCGTGTACTTTTTGTGGGTTTAGAAAAGTTGAGTCCTTTTTCTCCGTTTTAGCTTGTTTTCAGAATTTGAAAAACGGAGATACAAAGGGAGCTGTGGCAGCTGAATTCTCTTTCATGTATGTCCAGACCAGGTGAAGCCCAGCATAATGTACTGTAATATGTCTCTTCAGTTCTCTGATACAATGACCTGTGCATCCTCTAAATCCCCCACAGAATGCACAGACACACATTGATTGAGGTGAGAATGGACTTAAGTATATATTGTTCTTTGTAGCTCTGAAGAATTGGCACTTTTGCCAAATGCAAGACGATGTGGATTGTAATCTATTGAGATATGAGTTCAGACTGGGCCCCATTATACATTGCAGGAATGACTAAAGACTTGTCTGGAGGAAGTTTTTTTTTTTTTTTTTCCTTTTTTTCCCCAAAAAAAAAAAAAAAAAAAACTTTCTCATAGTTTCTGACACAGTTCCACTAACTGTAGTAATCATGAAGGCACCTTTGTGGTAAGAGCCTCCTGCAGCAGGCTCGTGGGTAACACGATACTCAAAATTCAGCAGTGTTGTCGTAACTATGGGGAGAAATTTATACAGGCTGCACGCATGGGAACTATGTTTTTTTTTCTACCCATCCCGATGGTATTTTTTATTTTTTTGTATTTATTCTGTGACTATAACTAACAAATGGTAACTGTTGGGTGGAACTCTAGTTTAAATTTGATGGATACGACGACTTATGCTCCTCCTTACAGGAAACAAAACTGGGGCTGATGGGAAAGAGAGAGACAAGGGAATTACTGAGCACAGATGACCCAAAATCACAGCTTAAAACTATTTCCACGGGATTACCTGTCTGCTATAAGAAGATGGGGGAGATTTTATTTTCTTGTGTCAAAACAGGAAAGGAGTAAGGCTGCATTCTGTTTGTCTTACAGGTCTTGGTGATAAAGGAGTAATTTAAATGCCTATTCTTTTGTTCTGTAATGAATGAGAAACAAGAAGACTAATACTTCAGCAGAGGAGGTAGAACACTGTTGTTTTTCAGAAGATCAGGGAAAAAAAGAGTGTATTTACATGCATTCCTTAGAGACTTCTACATGCCTAGAGTCTAACATATTATATAAAAAAAATAAAATATTCTCAAATGTAAAAAAATCTGGTTTAATATTATTTTTGCTTGAATTGTGCTGTAGCCTAAATGTTTAGGTAACAGCTTTTTACTTCAGTCTGTAACATGCAAACCTTTGAACACTGACATGTTAAGAGAAACCTCAAGAAGAGAGTTGTAAATGGTGTTTCATTGTGTTCATAGCAATATCCAGATTGTTTTCCTTTAATTGCTTGGTCTTGTGCTAGCTCGTGTGTGTTAGTATATTCTAAAATATCTTACCAAAATGCTTAAATACATTTCAACAAATCTGTTTGAACTCTGTATTTTATTTCTTCTCTAGGCAAAATAGAACTGGTTTTATATTTATATTTGACTCACAAATTTCTACAAGGAAGATTCCAGATTAATCAAGTAATAAACCTTCATGTAAATACCATTCAGATTCAGCTTTGCAGAAGGTGAGGAGACTATTTCCTGATGCACACAAGATTGAAATGGAGAACCTACCATGAAGTCTGAGCTGAAGAGCCATAGCTCAGTGCTGAGTCTACTTTCTGCAGTTATCCAGGACACCAGTCTACCCAGGTCAGTGGTTAAAATTCATTGATTTATTTAATAACTACTAACATTTTTCTCAGGGAATAGGTGGATTCATTTTTATGCAGTTAGAACTTTTTTGTTTAAGAGTTCAAGGGATATGCAGTAATTTAGGCTTTTAGGTTTTTAAGATGGATGCTCGCCTTTCAGGGTTTTCAGGTTTTTTTTTTTTTTTTTAAAGAGAAAACATAATTGATATAAACAGAGCTGAAGGAACCTGAATGAGAGAAAACTGGTTCATACAGCCTGTGGTGTCCGGAAGCTAGTTAGCTTGGATAGCACTTTATTTTTCCTTATGGGGCTAGTTGAAAACTTTTTTTTTTTTTTCTTTCCCCCCCGCCCCTATCTGACTCTATCCAGTAACAGGTTTAGAGCTTCAACTTGTAAGAAGCAAAGCTTACATCATTTAACTTCTGTACTTCTTTTTACATATGTGTTTTTCTCCATAATCAAATGAAAATGTCCTTTGATATTTGTTGTAAAGATTATAATACAAAGACACTGCATCTTCACACTAGAAGATTAGCATCACCACTTTTCCCCCAAATTGGCAAATTAAGTTCAATAAAATCTTTCAATATTCAGTTGAAAAAAGTAGCACGGTGTTGTCTAGTGCAGTAAGAAACCAGCAGGGGAAATATCTGTCCAACTTCTGGCATTTGAATAGAGAAATACAATGACAAGAACTGAGTTTCAAATATTTCTCAGCTTAAGAAAAGGAATGAAAAACCTAGGTTGAGAAATCTTCTGACTTTCAAATGTAGGTGCATAGGGGAAAAATATCTGCTTGACCAATGACCTTCTCTTTCTCTATCTACCAAAAGTTGATCCGGAGAAACCAACACACATTCCCTGTTTTGTCGGCTACAATTTTTGGAGCCTACATTTTACTCTTAAGGAGACATTAAAAATGTATGTGTGTAACACTTTTGTAGAACTCAGTCTGGATGTTGTCAATGCCATCATTCCATGGTTTAGGCTAGTCCTGCATGAGTTGTCAATATTTCTGTTTCAAAATCTCCCTCATTAAAAGTGGTGCAACTATGGCAGGAGTTAGTAAGACTGGATACTAATACAGTAATGTTAGGTGACAGGTAGCCAAGTGTCAAAACAGTCCATAGACACTATTGGCTTCCATCAAAAGATGATTGATACGTGACTGTAGATGTATTTTTCCAGCTACCAGAAACTACTGCTCCCCAATTAATAAACAGGTTGCTAGCTAATACAAAAGACATTGAAAAACAATGTAGTGCTAATGTGTGTTAAATTATTGTCATGTCCCTCTTTTCTTGTGCTTCTTGTTGAAATGCATGCTTTAAAAAACAAGCTAACCACCTTAAAAGTTGAGTGCATTTTATGCTGTCAAGAGGAAAATAGAACGAAAAAATCCACTTCTTGCCCCACTACCCCCAAACAGACAGGTTTCTCTTCACTCTTCAGCAAGCTGTATCGGCACTTGGGGAGAAAACAATGTTTGTACAAGATCACTCATAGGTTGCAAGAATACAAATAGCCAACCTAAAAACAAAATCTAGGATAACCCAGCTCAGCCACCAGCTGAGCACTCCTTGCCTTTCCAAATGAAATAGCTAAGTAAGATATTAGTGAAAGGACTTATTGGGCATGCAGCCACACTGAGGATAAAGAAGTGTTTGAGAGAATAGGAGGTCAATATATAACTTGGAGGGTGGAAATGAAAGGTGATTATAAAATGTCTAGGCTATTGTCATCTTTCTTGAAATATTTATTTGAGAGAATTCTAGAACAGGTGTCTAGCTGAAACATAAACAGCTTTCCACTCTTTGATAGGAAGCGAGCAGAAACAGTGTCTGGAGCTTTTCCAAAGCCTGAAAGCTGTCCTTCACTATACCTTCCCTATCTCTTTCAGAGGCATGCTTTTGCCAAAAGAAGCCAGATGAAACAGCATAGCATGCACTTTCAGTCTCCTCAAACTCCATAGTTCAACAGGCCAAAGCATCTCCAAACTATCCTCCACTCTGTTGAGTGTCTTGATGCGTAGAAACGAACTGTATAAAAAAGTCAACATACAGATTAATGAACATGATGGGTTCATGCAAAGCACTTGTTAAAGTACCAGCCTCCTTTCCCTAGTCATAGAGAACCAGAAGACAATAGAGCTTCTGCTTCCTGTAGTGGCAACCTAAATGCTTGCACCTGCTTCATGTCTGCATTTACCCAGGATGTTCAGGCTCTGGTCCCCTGTTCGTGTTGTCCTTGTGCTTATAGGCAGCTTGAGTAAGAATGTCAACCTCAGGCATAGCAGGCATGGACAGAGTCCTTTTAGGAAGGATACCCAAGGGCCTGGAGTGTGTGAAGGCAGATGGATGGAGATGCCTGGGTCGGGAATGGTATCAGCATCCAGCCACACAGTGTATGCAAGTGGAGTTGGATGTGGAGCACACACAAAGGTTTTCCTTTGAAAATACCTCTTGGGTTGCCTCAGTACAGATGACATTTCAGAAAGTGTAAAAGGGTCAAAACTGACCTCAGTGTTAGTTTGCTGAGGCCATTGAGCTGCTTTACTTCATGCAGTTTTTCCCACAGCTGGGGCAGGTTGAGTCTTAATCTGAGATCCTTTAAAAGGGAGACTCTGTTTGCTGAAGCTCTTCAGTGATCTGAAGTGCTGGAATGGGCTAACGGATTAGTGAGCTGATTTCAGGCAAGCTGTCATTATGTAAATTAAATGATATCTACTGTACCTTGAATTCTTCCAAGATCCCAAGTGTGGCGGATATTTTCACATGCCCATCTCTAGGAAGGCATTGGTACGTCTTGTTGTATCTGGAAAACATTAACAGATATTGCTTCTCTCAAGGAGTTTTTTTAGAACTGGACATTCGTTTTGCCCCAGAGCAAAGGAGCAGGTCAGTTAGTTAAATACAGTCTCCATGATTTTAGTCTCTATGATTATTAAATATAGTCTCTAAACTGATTTTGGTACATTTGGGTCATAATAAAATCAAAGTAGTGGGCATGTGTGTCCTTGGTCCCGTGAAGACAAGGATACACATGTCTGACTGGATCCATATTCAAAATTTAACAGTATATCATCTCTCTTTTCTAGAAGCTAATGGATGCACCTTGATTTCACCTTCTTTTATTCTTGGAGCAATATTACCATTTTCTGAAAGCTGAGTGTTGGATATACAAATTGCTGAGATGTAATATGTGTTAAAGATGTTTTAAATAGCTTTTGAATAGAAAATCAGTGAGTGGCTAGCCATTTTAACTCTCCTCCTAGCATATATTCTCTGCTCATGACCATAGCATCTAAGTCTTTATTAAGACTGCAATTCAGAACATGCTATATCTTTTTACCAGGTTTTCCTAATGATGAGGTAAAGTGAACATTATTGCACAGCTGGGAAAAACAAGTGACTCTCTTCAATAGACAATAGTTTCCTTTCTGTACATGCAGATAACTTTATGAGTAAACACTTAAAATTTACCACTGAATTGAAACAAAGTTGCATGTTTTAAAACATGCTACTCTTTTAAAAAAGAAAAATCTAAATATAGAGAACCTATGTAGATACTTCAGATGACCTCTATAGGAATCTGGCATTACCATAAAAATCTCTAGCCTTGCTGTTCTTAGGAGATGGGTTTGTTGGAGGTGCCTCCAAAGCATTTTTCGTAAGCAGCTACTTGCTATCAGTCACTCAAATCTTGTGTGCGACTGAGCTGTCGGCGACTGACTGGAAAATAGGAGAGAGGAGATGTAAGTTGCTGGTGTTACAAATGAAGAGTGAAATCGGGTTTATTTTGCCCACTTTGCAATCAGCCTTTATGTATATGTTTAGACTGCAAAACTAATCTGGTAGTTTTCAGATCCAATCATATTAATGAAGTAGCAGAACTACTTGTGTGATTCTGTATTACAGTCAATTTAGTAAATAGAAGGAGAATAAAATACGTACATTTTTTATAATACTCCTTTAATTCTGCAGGAATTAAATCAGTAAAAAAATGTAGATTGAACTGTGTTTTAATTGGTTTATGTTTAAAGATTCTTTGATCAGCGATAACAGTAATATATATTAACATGTTGCATTTTAAAGTGACGCTGCCTTTCATTAATCAAGTGTCTGTATGGTTGATTAATTTGAACAAGGTTTAAATTGCTATGAAAATTTATCATTCATAGCCATGATCTCCATTTACATATATGTTAATTATTGTAAATGTAATCTTTTTCTGAATCCTCTGGGCTGCATACTAAAAAGACACAGTGATCACAGTGAGTGACTACTTTTCTATTACAAAGTGAACTCTTACCAGTATTCAGTAAAGTCTGTTTCAATTGTTAAAGATAGACTAAAAACATTAAAACACTTTTTGCTAAAGGCAAGTTCAAATACTGTAGATGCCATTTCCTTTTCAAATTATTTCTTTATTCAATGGCTAGAACATTTAAGAAAATGAAACTAAGTACGACTAACCACTATAAAAATAAGTTCTGTTTCTATGGGCTAAAAGAGAATCTTCCTTCATACTCTGTAGCTTTCTCCATATTAGCTACATTGTTAATAGTCATGAGAGAGGTTTTTCCATATGTCTTTTGAAAAAGAGTGACTTGAAGAAGTTATAAAGTCTTAAAAACTCTTTGTAATGCAATTATAACTAATTAAATTATAGAAGACAGACTCTCCAAGGTTTATAGCCTTTTAACATGACACAAAATGTCTCTGTACAGTGGCTGTAAAATAGCCATGTTTGTATTCCTTTGGCTCACGCAAACCATACTGATGCCTCTGTTTAATGTAAATAAACATACTTGCTCTGCCGCTATTTTTAAAAATGTTCCAGCTCAAGATGACAGTAATTTGTCTAAAACTTATTGCATTTGTCATAGTTAAGAATTTTATCAAGGTTTAAAGAGAGAGCATGTTTCACAAAACATTTCCCACAATGTTATAAAAAGAAAATGTGTTGTCAGGAAATGGTTTTCAGATATGAAACATAAAATATCTCTCAACAAACAAGTATTATATCTTTTATTAAAAAAATGCATATCAATAAAAACTGATTACTCTCCATTAAATTGGACTTTGGTCTTGATTATGAATTCTTTTTTTTTTTTTTTCCCCATTCCCAGGAATTGACTTTTTTGTTTGTTTGTTTATTTGCTTGAAACATTCAGTCAGATTTTATTCACAAATTACTTCAAATAAATCAAATTGCAAATAAAGAGGGCTAGGGCCTCCAGACCCTGTTTCAGGAAATATTTAAGCCTATGCATATATTCATCTTTGTTAAAGCAGGGTCTCTCCACTTACTTATCTTTAGTGTATGGCCTGATTTCATCTTCTAGAGTGTTAAACTGTTCCTTACACTTTTTTTTTAATACTGCTTTCCCATGTGTTTTTGTTATTTTTACATTTTTAAATTAATCTTTTAATTAAATAGTTGAGAAAGAGACTGTTCTTAGGTGCATATTAAAAGATTCCTTTATTCCCATTAACTTTCTATAATTTTCTGTTTAAATGCTTAGTATTTACATAATATATTCACCACAGGACCAGCCTCATTTCTTAGTCGCAACTTAATGCAATTAAAATGTCTATCTGGAAACCTTTGCAAGCATAGCACCTTTTCTCTACCTGACTGAGCAGTTTTCAAGGCACTTATTTTGCAGTTTTCTTTTGGACAGTCTGATAATGAAATAGAGTTTGGGGTCCCAATCTGTAAATGGACAAAGTGAAGTTCCTTTGTAAAAAGCAAATCAACCACTTTGCCCATGTACTTCTGGCCAACATCTACAAGAAAACATCCATATGTGTATTTATATGCAATGTTTTCATGTAACATCTTTGCAAAATCTGAATTGTTTGGGTGAAGGCCGAGCAGACGGAAGGCACTTTTTATTTTTTTCCTTACAGTCCTGGTGACTATGATGCTGATAGCTCTTGTGGCACAGACTGTTTAAAATTTGTGATACCTAAATCACTTTTGTCTCCCATAATACAGAAATATGCACACATATTTACAGAATGATTTTGACAGAATTCATTGCAGCAGGATAGGTGCAATGGTAGTCTGGATGTAGATTTAGTAATATGAGATACACAGTTTGTTGCATTTGCTTTTAGAGATAAAATGGTGATAAAAGACTTCTGTAGATTATTACCAGCCCAAGTTACCGTGTGGCAGCAGTTCCTTCTGCAACATTGGCCTGTCTTTTTTTTTTTTTTTTTTTCCCTCTCTTCCTGAAAACACCAAGAAATTAAGATGTAGATAAAAACCTTAAAACAAAACAAACAAAAAAAAAAATTAAAAAAAAAACAGATTAGTGTGCTAGGTTGTAGTTCTGGTGATTTGAAGATGATGCTGAAAAATTAAGAGAGTTCTGAAAAAATGTTCAGAATTCATTTGAAATCTGCCAAACATGCCTCATCAGGAGAAATGTAAGAAATGGTTCCAGGAAAGGCATGAACTGTGGCTTGCTTCCAATAAAAGAATCAGGGTTCACCCAAAGAAATTGTCAGTGCACAGTATTAAAAGAAGGAAAAAGAGAATTGCTTTTTTTAAATGATGCAATATTACATGAGATGTTATTGTGGCAACAAATACAAAGGTGACAGGCAAATTCACAAAAGGAAAAAGTTCCTCAAAAGTTACTAGAAATCTCTGGGTAGTTTTAGCCTGGGAAGCCTCAAGGTGGGTTGTTGGAGGCAAGGAAGATGCGTTGAGTTAACCCACCCCTGGACCCTAGCTGTGATACTTATTATTATGTAAAGAATTGGTGCAATATTTATTTACTTTATTTCATCTAGTAACTCCTAACTAGATGCTTCTTGCTGTCCTTTCCTCAGCCTCTAAGATCAAGTGACAAAGGTGACAGTAGTCAGTGGCATGAGATTCCTTTTCTGGAAATGCAGGAGACAGTGCTTCAGTGGGAGCTGTGGTCTCCAAGATGCTCTTTTGCCCTTCTGCTCTGTGCAGGAGACCTGGAATTGAATTCCCGTGTGGGTGTTGCTGAGGACCTGAGCAGAGCCGGATCCTACCCCATGATGAGATGAGTTGGTGCAGCTGGACATATTCCCCATGCAAGTAAATGGTAGCAACCAGTTTCTGAAAAAATCAAGGAATGTTGCAAAGGAAATCTCTACATTTTGGTTTATGACTGGTCTACTTCAGGGTCTGTGCCAGGAAGTTCCTTATCTTCTGCTTTGTGAGAACGCTCACAAAGTACTCACTTGTGCACAAGTTTGTAAGTGGTCCAAAGGACAGAAGACCTTGTTTAGTTTGAAACCTGACTTCTGGAGAATTCAGCTTAAGCAAAGATATGTATTTTCAGGAAGTGAATTATTTAGCTGGAGCTTTCTGAAATGTAGAACTAAAATGTCGTCAGACTTGAGAAACTTCAGGTTGTTCATTTGAAGTTCAGTGAATTTAGAAAAAACTGAAATAGAGGCTTACGAAGACACATCAGTGTTATCGGCACTAAAGGCTGACTGTCAATTTTGCTGACATATTTGTGTGTAGGCATGTGTTTTAGAATATATATAATATGCTTGGGTTGATAAATTTCTAGTCGATCAAAAGGATATAAAATAGCACAACTTGGTTTAACTAGGTGCACTGGAAAAACCAAGCTATTGACTTAAATTTTGTTGACCATTCCTTGTTTTGTAGCTTATAGTTGCATTGATATTGACGGTTATATGGCTTAACAAATGACTCCATTTTAAAATTTGCATACGATGTTTCTTCTGTGAACAGGAATTATTAGCAGTTTCTGGGTAGCAGCAGTGATGTTTAAGGTTAATGCATCCAAAACATTTTTATACAGTTCTCAGATGGATAGAATAATTTATGGACATCTTTTTCATGTCATACATAGCCTTTTAGCTGGAATTAGACTGTGCAAAGGTGGGAGGTGCCTTGATGCCTGTGGACGAAGTGGAACTGCAAGTTTATTCTGCCTTGAAAACCTTTCTCCAGATAGCACACTGCCATTGGATCAACCTGCACTTTTCTGTATCTACAGCTACGTAGCTTGCACAGTGACAACCCCCTTTAATGTAACCTGCATTATTATTCATGCAGACTCAAAACAGTCCTGTCCTGAAGGGCTTTCAGGCCATAGATAATGCAAGTCCTGGTAACTGAATGGGTCTGTGGGCATATAAGGACACAGTGATGAGCAGGGCAAAAGGCAGCAACCTCAGTCTGGTGACTGGGACCCAGATGTGGTGCTAAGCAAAGCTGAGGCTTTCGGGAGTGTTTGTAAGCAGATACAAGGAATCTGTATGTGCTTGGTCTGCTGGTACTGAGAAGCAGAATGGCTTGGAAGACAATAAAAAGAGGGATTTCTTACAGAAGCTGATATTGAATTAAAGTTGGGTAGAGTAGAGGTGGACTTGGACTTAGGCTTAATAAAAGTGCAGGCAACACAAGCGAACAGTTCTGATTTTGTGTGACAGAAAGAGGTGTCACTAGTGGGAGGAACTGAAATGGTGATGTAAAGTGTTAGGATCTTTGCAATGTCCTTCCTAATGAAAAGAAGCAGAAAGGGTCACATCTGCTTTAGTCACAGAAAGGCAAGGTGCATTGATTAAGATGAACTTTTATATAATTTGCTCTTATATGGGAGTAAAAGGCCATATCTAAGATCCGATATGTAAAATGAATCTGCAAGATTTTGTTGTAGCTTCAATACCAAAGTATTGGCATGAGGTCAGATGATGCCCTCCTCACTCGTGTACGTGACAGCGTCTCACTGTGCTCTACAGCAACAGAGAATATGGGTTATTTACTAGAGGAGATTTAAACTTCCTATGTCTTGATGGACTGCACTGCTGTTCCCCAGGTGTTTTAGTCGTGTTAGTCTCACCAGCAGGAGCAGTATTGCTGTGGGACTTGCAAAGAGGCCGGGCTGAGGTTGTGTTTTGGTAGACTTCTCTGCGCAGAGGAGGTTTTGGAGAGGAGTGAAGGAACATGCATAAACCCTCGTAGGTGTCAGCCAGGCCACTGTCAGTAGGAATAGATGTGCTGAAGATGCATGAAGGGGTGACTGGAGCTGTGGGAGGAGAAAAAGGAGGGGACAAGGGGGAGGGACCACATGCATAGCTGTAATGTGCTTTACTTGTTGGAGACTAAGCATGGAAGGCAAGGAACCATATTCACCTTCTGAACCCATTTCTCCTGTTCTCCTGAGGGTTCTGAGCACGCTTTGGAAGGACTCACTTGAAAAGTACTCTAAGGAAACAGTCACTATGTTAAAAGTGTATTCTTTTCAGTTCTTTTATAATAGAATCTGCTTTAGCTTCTTCAGGAGATTGTGCTTGTTATTAAATCTAAAAACAATAAAGCTAAACAAGGTAATCTATATTTCTTCTTATTAAGAACAAGAACAAAAAAATGAAATCCATCATGTGGATTCTAGCTAATCCACATAACATTTAAAAATGTAATACTTTCAGGACCATTTCCTTCTTTCAATAAGAAGGTCTGTTGCTGTCTGTGACTTAATTTGAATAAATACCTCAATGTTTTTCTCTTTGTTAATAATCATTTAAACTTTTTTTATTGGTTTGTTTTTACAAGAGTTAAAAAAAAAAATAGCAGCCAAAGAGCAGTGGAAGGATTATATGTTTCACTTCTCTAAAGCCTGGTTTCTTTTCTTGGAGGGTAGTAGTCTCCAATTTCTAATACACCCTAAAAACTGGGTTGCCGTGGCCTTCTCACAGCCTCTAAAGGCGATTGCAGGGCGCTGAGCGCAGCCGCATGCGGCCCCTGCTCCAGCCCTGGCTCTCCTCCCGGGGGGAGGACTCAGCGCTGAGCAGCTGCCCCATGTGCCCCTACAAAAGCAGCGAGTCCGCTGGGCAGCCAGGAAGGGCAAATCCCAGGAGCTGGGTTCCTGCTGCGCTGCAGCCCCAGCTCTGCCCTGCTGGCTCCGTGTGCCCGTGCACGGAGCCTCCCCGGTCTCCGCAGCGCGGCCGCACGCCGGGGCTGCGCGCGCTCGGGCACGTGCGAGCACCAGAGCACAGCCGGCCTGGGCTGGGGCTAGCCCAGATCGCTTGGAGAGCCTCCTTTCAGTGAGGAGCGGGGGGCTTCTTTAAGATTTTCATTCAGATTAGATACACCCACCATCAGGAATGGAGCAGCAGTGTTGTCTTCTGTTGATGTTTCACTTCTTCCTGCATGGTCAAATTTTGCCAGGAAGACCCTTCCCCGCCCCCACCAAATAATAAAAATCTCAGTGCATTCTCCAACCCTACTTTACATATTTGCCTCTTCTAGGACATCTGTACTCTGCATACTTTTGCATTCTCCCCTCACCCTTTTCTTCTCAGCTGCTCCATGTTTTTATGTCTCTCAGGAGGGGTTAATTCTTTACAGCTGCGTCCTGCTTGCCAGGAGTCTCACATGTGCAAATTATTAATCTTTTCTATTGCTACAGTAACTCCCAAGGCTTTAAACACCCCCTACCTAAAACTGGCCCTCTTCCAAAAAACTTTTCATATTCCCTCTTTAAAAGATAATTTGGTCCCCTGCAGGGTTTGCACTGTTATTTAGCACAATTGCCTAAGTAGAGTTCCTTATTTTCACATAATAATTTACAAATTGGAATTTAATTTAGAAATTAAAACCCCAGAGTACTGAATTTCTCTGCTCGTTGTACAGTTGATATGCTAGCGTGTTGTCTTTTTATAAAGAAAATGGTATTGTTTTCTTCTGTTTTGCTTTTAAAATTCAATCTTGAATAATATGTGCAGTTTAGTGATTGTAATGATAATGATGTGAAATGCAATCTGTAATGTCAACCAAAGTAGCTACTCTTTCTTTCCATGAGATACAGAAGCTGATTCTTAAATATGGAATGACTTAACTGAGTGAGTACAGACAGAATGTCCTAAATTTCTGCTTAATAGGAGGTTGAAGATGCTAAGTTTATTTATCCCACTTATTATTTTTTAATTTAGAATTTTACCTC
Organism: Tinamus guttatus; assembly: GCF_000705375.1. The sequence goes on from NW_010580511.1 coordinate 424,073, forward strand.
AATACAGACTGTCCATGGTTTATATCAAGACAGGTATGGACATACAAATGCATATATTGTGTAGTTCTGTTGCACAAATATGAGCACAAATGCAGACGCATCTACCCACACACATATGCACGCACATATCCACACACACCCCCTTGGTCTGGCCTGGGATGACTGATGAGCTGGCATTTTTCACTATCCTCTGTATTTTCATTCCAATGTGTTGTCCTGACTTTATATATATTTCTCAGCTACTGATTGGATATTATTATGACACTTCCAAGCTTCCCAATAAATAATTTATTTTGAAAGTTAGATATGTCATAATAAAGCATTAAGACACTCCAGGCAGTGCATTTCTGGGTGATTATATGCCTCCAGTGCTATTATAAGGCACAAGCAGAGGACTGAGTGATTTTAAACACCTGACAAGTGCAATAATCCCCAAGAACTGCATGGCCTGGAGCATCTTACTGCTGTTATGAAACTGAATTTATAAATAAAAATCAGAAGAACAGCCAAAGCTATTTATTTATTGGGCATTATAGCACTGGTATGACGTTACTGAGGACCAATCAGTAATCTCTAGTTAGGTTGACTGTTTAACAGTCATTTTCCTAATGTGAACAATAAAACTAATACTTCTAAGAAACATTAAACATTTTGAGTTTAATGTGCACAAAGGAAATTTAAAGGTAGGTTAGCTGCAATTCAGACACATGATCTGTTTAATATATACAGAAAGCCTCCCTGTAGGCCAATTAAAAACCTTCCAAACAATGCTGACTATTAATTCACATAGTATTTGTAACTCAAGTGAGTTAAATTTTAACATCCCAGATAAGAGGAGGAGAAAGAGATTTCATTAGGACAATAGCCAGATATGAATTGCATTTTGTCCTCTAAAGGAAATTTTAAATAAACCTTTTAGCAGCAAAGAGGTTGTGGGAGATGTAAGAATGCTGTTTGTAGATTATTTTCACATTAGGAGTAAAATTCCCGGATAAAAAAGTGTAGCTCTAAATAATATAATATGTATAGTTTGTAACTGTGGTGCTGCAGGAATGTGCAGCAGCATAAAGTGGTAGCATCAAAGCTGAAGTTAATTATTGTGCTAAAAGACAGACATAAGTGTTTTTGTTTGTTTGTTTTTTCTTTTTTTCTGGTACATACATAAAAATAGAACTTCAGAAATGTCATAGCTAATACATTTAGCTCCTGGACATTGAAAAACCTTCCTGTGATTCCCAACCTGAGACTGGGAGTCTGTTAGCATAATTAAGAGCTGTTATATTCTTGTGCACAAGCACAGATAGTGGTGTCTTTTCTCTTTTTCTCTATGGAAGTGAAATTGGATTTGAATTCATACCACCCTAAAAGAAGTGGCAGTGACAGGAGTGGAGGTATAGGAGGGGTTTGGTGCTGCCGTGCTGCCACTAGCATATGTACTATGTTTGGCCTGTTTCCTTAGCCTGTTGAGGTCCTGCTGACTAGTAGCACAGCCACCTGGAGTATCAACCCTTCCTCTCAATTTAGTATCTTCTGCAAACTTGCCGAGTGTGTCCTTTGTCCCATCATCCATGTCACTAACCAGGAGGTTAAATGCTATTGCTTAACCTTGGGTACAACATTTCCATGTTGCACTGCTCCCTTTGTGCAGTTCAGTTTACCAATTCCTCACCTGACTGTGGGTCTTCCCTTCCCTCCCCTATCACTCCTGCCCTAAAGCTCTCCTGGCCAGCTTGGCCAGCCTCTTGGCAAAGGTGTGTTTTGGTCAGGTGTGTTCCTTCTCCTCTTAGCAGTCCTCGATCCTCAGAGAGACTCCCATGGTTGTAAAAGCCACATCCCTGTTGTGACCCCAGCTGTGCAACCAGTTGTTGGACCCACAGGATCTATTCACTTCTTCTCAAGTCCCCCTCCTCACTGGCAGTATTGAGGAGAAAACTGTCTGGGCCCCCATGCCCTTAACCCTCACCCCAGAGCCATGTAGATATTCAAGATAACAGCAGCAAGAAACCTAAGATGTATATTAAGAAAAAATGTGACCCAAGTGCCATATGCTAGTTATGCTCTTCCCGACTCCATGTGTGGATTCCAATTTCTCTTAAGTCAGATTCAGTAAATATAATGGAAGAGCCAGTATAATGCACCCTGTGTATGTGATACACTCGCAGTAAAACAGTCACCTTGTCCTGGAGAATACTTTGAACAAGAGCTGACCCACTGGAATATCAGAATTGCTTAATAGCAATAATCTGTGTTTGCACAGCTAAGAAGTCTCACTTGTGCGTTATGTAACAACCAAGGAGATGTGCACATATACATGGGCCTGAATAAGAATGGCTGCAAAACTGTGTCTTTATGTCTAATATATATTAAAAAATACTCATGATTGTTTCAGAACATTGACCATAAGGTAACTGTTCACCTAATGGCTGCAAGATCAGATACTGCTTTTTCTGAAATTTCTGATTAACCATGAAGAAAATGATATGCCTGTAAATTATTTGTATTGATATGCAACACTGAATTCATTCAAATAACACATTAGGGTAGAGCGCAATCTAAGAACACAGAAACTGCAATGCCAGAGCAGACCAAAGGTCACGATAGCCTGGTATCCTGTCTCCAAATACAGCCCGCACCAGATGCTGCAGAGGAAAGTGTAGCACCTCTAGAAGGAATGTAATGGAGCAGTTTTCCCATGAGAAAGGGTATCTTCCTAACTCTCATTACCAATGGTTGTTTTGTGCTATGAAACATTGAGAGTATTCATTGGCCTGGGAATTTTTTTTGTAACAGCTACTGATGTGGTTAAAAAAAAAAGTCATTTTTTTCTTATTGATATACCTAATAATTTCACTTTTTAGCCTGGTAAACCATTTTTCTCTGAATCAACTATGTTTATAACAGTGAGTTCCTCAGGTGAATTTTATCTTCTGTTAAAAAAGAGAACTGCTGCTTAAAACTTGAAGATATCTATTATAAGAATCCTTTATCTTTGCTCTATGCATGTGCCATAACTAAATGTGGAAACCAACAAAATTCAAAGATTGTAGCGCACATTCCTTTCAGTTTACTTTTTCAAAACTGATAGAATAAAAAAGTTATATATTAAAAACACTGCTGTCCTAAGAGCATGGAGGTGTTCAGAGAATCTTATTCCTGTGGAAATCCCACATTCTGCAAAAAGACTTGTATTGTTTAGAACCTGGTTCATTTGCAGTCCATGGGCAAAGATGAAAGATTTTATGACATTGTTCCGTAATAGTGAATCATCATCTGAATTTAAAATTCAAGTGGGTAGAAGGCTTTTTGCATTATTATCCCAGGCAGAATGCTTGACTTTCTACGTGTTTTAGGGCAGGAGTTTCTATGTCTTATGAAGATGGACCTAGATGTGATTGTGAAGGACAGTTTTAGTGTGGCTGCCTTAGTCTTGTGTCCGTCCCTCTGTACACAGGCACGCGCACACACACACACACAATTTCCTTAGCTCATTCCAGTCCCTATCATCCAATTAATTGCCTCATATGCAATGTTGTTCATAATGAGGGTGGGCAACAGGGAGAGTGTGCCGGCAAGTTTTTCTGCTCTGAAAAGCAAGTCCATCCCTCCCGCAGTGCGCCAGCTCAGTGCTGCGAAATAATCCCTGGCTCTTGTTTTACCCTTCCCTTGGGGTACCTGCTCTGCTGAATGACCCCATCGCGCTTGGTGCATTGAGATTTTGAAACTAGCTGCTAACTACTGTGGATGCATTTCCTGACCTTACTGGTGGGAATTGAACCAAAGTCTCTCAAGTGCTGTAGGATCTAATTAATATGCATCTTATTCCAGGAAAGACTCATTACTTTATAGATATTTATATAAGGGGTATGTCTGCCATAATGGTTAATAACTATGAATAAAGTTTCATTTCTGATAGAGGAATAAAGCTTTTGTTTAGATATGGATTTTTAGTTTTATTAAAAAAATTAGAAAGTATGATTATGATAATCAGGTGAGAGTTCCAAATGGTCATACAAAGTTTTATTTCTTGCCTTGAGTAGTAGCTGGAATTGCCTCTCCTTCCTCACCTAAAATTTAAAACAGGAGGGGGAAACTAATTTAAGAATTAATTCAAAACAGCAGCAGCAGCAAAAAATCCAGATAAATTCTTTACTGAATATATAAAACTTAGGGTGTCTGAGTACTTCCAAGCCAGTATCAGCATGGCAAGTAGAAGTTAGTTGTGTCTGTAGGAAGTGAGGCTTGGAGCACTGTCCACCTGCGCTCAGGTAGTGGGGCAGAGTCATCAAGCTGTGTGCTGGCTCCGAGTAGAGGTTCTGGGGATGACAACCAGGGTTGACTTTGGGTCTTTGATTCAGATATTGGGCTAACTGAGGCTGCTGAAGACTTTATTTTCTTTGTGTAATCCTCCTGGTTTTGCTTGGCTGTATTCCAGTTTGTGCTGAAATGATTTTCTGCCTCTGTTTGCACTGCCCATAGCAATAATGGAAATAAATGGAAATAGATGAGACCACTTGTGATAGCTGCACAGTGGTGAAGTTGTGCTCTATCCTGTTCCTCCTTACACACGCATGCCCTCATGTGCTTGCATTTCTCTCACTTAAGGAGCACCGGGGCAAAGGGACAAACAGTGCAGCCAACACCACCAAAGCTACCTGGTTTATGACTTTATGTTACCTGCTCTCTGCTACTGTGAAATTAAGATAACAACATAACAACACAGAAAAGGTCCTTCTGTGTCAGGCGGAGGCCTGTGTAGTTCTGTACCCGAATGCCCAGAGAGGCAAAAGTAGTATGTTGTTACCCCTTATATTCCTCCAGTCTATAAGAATTTTTAGGTCAGGGCACTTTCTGAGCTGCATGTGTTTCCTGTAAAAATTCTTGAAATAAATTCTCTCCCACGCACTCGTGCCATATTCCTTCATGAGATCTGAGCTTCTTTTGGCATATTTTGCTGGTGAGCTCCACATGTTTGCTCATCATTGTCTGAACCTCTTTTTTTCTGACTCTTGGGTTTGTCTGTTGCTCCTTATGCTTTTGCACTGGGAGAGGCAGTGAACAACTCATTCTTGGGAAACAGTAGCCTTTCACTCTCCTATGGCTAATCATGATTTTGTAGACTTTTGTATCCTCTTTTTTTTTTTTTTTCTTCTACATGTTAAGGTGTCCTAGGGTACTCAGTTGTTCTTTGCGCAGATGCACTTTGTTGTTCTTGGTCTTTTCTGGTTCAACTATATATTTTTTGAAATAAGACCAGAGCTGAAGAAGTATTCAAAATGTGCATGAATCATAGATTTATTCGAAGGCACAATGTTGGCTTCTGTTCTTGTAAATGTGCTTGTTTCTTGTATGCAGCAGTTTGTTTTTGCCTGGTTGTTTTTGTGGGTAGTATAGAAGGTATTTAGAAATAATATGTTGTTCTTGAGTACATCCTTTTCTCCATGCAGTTAAATCACTTTGGGCTAGGACAAGTGAAATCCTGCACTTCCCAGGTGACAACCTGGGGAATGGAGCTTGTCACCAAGTGAGTGAAGATCTTCCTTTCTGTGGATGCCCAGGCGATATCTATCCAGTGGCCTGATGTTACCTCTCATTTACACTTCAGGATTATGTGTTTGTCTAAGAAGCCATCCTTGGTGTTTTTAGTATGTAAGTAATGTTTCAGGGTTTTCTTTAATACTTCTAATACTTACATTCTTTTCACTTTACTGGGGATGACATGACTTATTCAACAGTAACAAATTAGGGCCTACCCTGGGAGTATAATAAGAATCCAACTATGGAAAAGAAGGGGAATTTCAACCTTAGGTGTTCAGATTTGATTAGATCTCATTATAGAGTGCCTTAAGTGAAATGGTTTGGAGCTCTGTCTTGCTCAGTTTCCCATATCCTGAAATTTTGTGTCACAAAACCCACTAGATTTGTGTAGGGACTAGTACTCCCTCTACAGAGAGTGAAGCCTTAAAGGGACACGATATTTGAATTATCTCCATCTCTCTAGTGCTAGTCAGTCCTGATTATCAGCAGGCTTATGTGTAGCAGCTTGGATTGCTTTCCCCATGTCATGCCTTTTATAAGAATTTATAGAGGACTTCAGTCTTCAGTGTTGTCAGTTTGGCACCTTTCGCTGAGTACTAAATTCACCTTAAAAAAACATGTCTACACATTAAGGGTTCTATTCATGAATGACTAACACCTCATTTGCACTTGAATTTCATTCAGGTTAAATGGAAACATTGTGCAATGCTGTGGAATTTACACAAATTTGATATCCTTGAATACAGATTGCTGGTAATGAAACTGACACTTTGTTATGCATAATAAAGATGCCCAGAAGCCAAAAGAGGATGGAGAATAAGAGAAAAAAGGATCAGAGCTAGTCTGAATGAGCAACATACCCTTACTGTGGAGTGGGAAAGGGGAATGAGGAAATCAAAACAATTTTGTAATGTGTAGGTGTTCCCTACAGCTGAGCCCCAGAAGCAAATAAAGCTGAGCTTTTGAAACTTGCTATATCTGGTCAGAGATCCAAGGTTTTCACAACCTTAGTTGTGAAAAGTGAGTGTAGGAATCCATACTGAGCAAAACTGAATATCCCTCTTCTCATTTGAATTTGTATTCCCATGAATCGCACACAATTGCTGAAGGAGTTTTCTCATACTGATCTTTCTAAGAATTCTCTTTTCATGTATCATAGGTTTTTTTGAGAGTGCAGAGAGAGAAGAATACTCAAGGGTGGAATCTAACTCAAAAACTGACTTTGTTTTTTGTCAGGAGGGCATTTGGAGCACTCTATCTCACCTGCTGAAAATGTTAAGCAGAGGGACTAGTTACCTAAGCTCTTTCTGTCTTTTTCCTTGCCTTATACAATGCCTAGCACAATCCCTCACTGATCCATCTCACACTCCTAGGTGTGACAGGAATATGTATAATAATACTTACACAATGTTGTTATGAAGTTTCCACAGTGTTGGAATCAGATGCATGTGATCTGGAGGAAGTTAGTTTAGGAGGTACCATGAAATCACGTTATTATTTTCCGACAACTTTATGTGAAATCATTTGTTAATAGCCTTCAGGAGAAAGTTTTTTCACTTACAAGAATGGTGGCTAATTATTATTATTTGTAAACTTGATAGTGATCTTATGCTCAAATTGCAAAGCTTTGTCCAGCAGCATCTATCTACAGCCAATATGCACCTTTTGGTGACGGCATACTGCAGACATGCTTGTCCTATTAGAGAGAGATCCTGCTATAAAGAAAGATGTTTTTGATAATGTCAGAGATTGACTGTTAAGTTTTTTTTTAAGTAGCTTAAATCATAGAATCATAGAATCGTTAAGGTTGGAAGAGACCTATAGAGATCATCTAGTCCAACCCCCCTGCATACAGAGGGTCACCTAGAGCACAAGGCACAGGGTTGCGTCCAAGCGGGTTTTGAAGATCCCGAGAGAGAGAGATTCCCTCCAGAGAGGGAGATCCATTTTAACCTGCTGGAGCAGGTATTCTCTGGATGACTGTCACTCAGATTGCACTTCCTTGCACAATGTAGAAGTTTTAGTACCCCCAAAAAAAATAGTAAAGCAGTCACCTTCACATACGGAAATATAAACTAGCAAACGAGAAATCAGTGAGATGGTTAGGAATCTTTTTACTACCTTGTACCTTAATGCTCTCATCTTCCCTCTACGCCAGGCCTTTTTTTTTTGCAAGATACATAATACATTCAATTTTCCCTCTTCACTAGCTAGCACATCTGAGAATTATCGCGTGGGGATAAAAAAGAATCTGTTATTTGAACACCAAGTCACCATAGACAAAGTCTGGGCTATGGCACCAACTCGGGGGACAAGTAGTTTCTCTACTTTTCAGCAATCAGCAATCAATGGTGTGAGTTTTAGGAATTTAAATGATTATATATGAGAAATCCATCTATTCATTATTTTTTGTTTAAATTTCCCTGCAAAAATGGATCTGGATTGCTATTTTAATTTCAGCAGGGCTGCTTGGAAAAGCAAATCTGAAAAAGAGGCTAGTATAAGATGTCATATAAGATGTAATGCATGTCATTATTACAAATTCACATAAACAAGATCTGCCTTTGGAAGTCTGGCTCCTGTGACTGCAAAATTACCAAAATGAGCTGTACTCTGTGGAAGAAACATGTCAGAAATGTAATCCTATTCTTCTTTTCAAGTTTCATTCTTCAGAAATATTAAATAAATAGACTGTAAACTGTTGAAGCTACCATGTGCTATTGAACTGCACCCTATAAGGAAAACAAGCACTAAAGAGCATATACATGACCCCAGAAATCTCTACAAGCCATTTTCTAAACAGCTCTGAAATCTTTGGCTCAGCTGCATTAACAACAGAAAGAATAGGAAAAATAGCAGGGAAATATGTCAATACACAAAGTTTTCTTGTTTTCTTTCTTTTTTTTTTTTTTCTTCCTCCCAAGCTGAACTTTTCTATATTCTGGAAATCCTGTCATGGTGACCAGTGCATTAATATTTTTAAAATAATAACTTGATAAGCTATTCAGGGCTTGATGATAGTATGCTGGTGAGTTTTAAGTTACAAGGTATCCTTCTTTGCCATGGTAAAGAATAATAATCAGACAACACTTAGGTTATCAGCTTCTTCTGTTACTGTGTGCAGCATGATTTTCTTCCATGATGATGCAACGTTGCAATGATTATATCAAAGCAAGCAAACTTCAAGCTGAAGCTGCAAAAAATACAGGTAAGGTCAGTGATGGGAACTGCTAAAATGTTGAGGCTTCTCTGCAGCTTCAGAGAAGCCCGCTCTGAACACTACAAAGCTGAGAACATTTCCCTAGTCTTTGATTTCTTATTTTTGAAAGGCAGTAATAGAGCCAGCAGGTAACCTAAGACAATCAGGGAACGTTTTAGCAGAGATGCTATATATCTGAATTTCTGCTATAACTTTATACTACCTATAAATTCCCTTGCTGTGTAAAAAGACAAAAAGCTGTTGTAAATAAAATTAAAGTCTCTAGAGGAAGGTTGCCTAAGAAAGTGTTTATGATGTGTAGCAATAATTTACCTATCTCTGGTCATAGGCAGAAATTAATGACAATGGAAAAAGCACTTAATGGTGCTTAATATTCAATGAAGAAAGTACAACAACCTAGGTGTAAAAAAGATGATTAGAATTATTCAGGACTTTGTTAATTAGCAGAGGTCTCTGCCATAGGTGGAGGAAGAAGACACATTCTTTTCTTCCTCAGTTGGCTATGTCTGAAAAGTGGGACAAGGAAAAGTATTATCAAGTCATCTGATCTTCTTAGATGAATCCTGTGCTTGAAAAGTCACACATTTGCACAGAACGACTAAATTGATTCTTATTGCTGTGGGTTTAAAATGCCCCAGGATTGACTTTGTTATATAAACATTTTCTAAGGGCAGTTTCGTGACTTTGGGTCTTTTTCTTCCAGTCTCTTTCAGCCCTCTCACTATTTGACATGTCAAGGTTGTTTATACCTTGCCTCAGTTTCCTCTTTGTTATAACTTACTGCTGCTTAATTGTTCTTTTTGCAGTTTTATTTTCAGCACAGTGTCTCTGAAACATAGCCTGCAAATTAAAATGATTCCATTCCCTGCAATGTGCAGAGGACGGACCATCATCCATGAATTTTCCTGAGGTTGCACTAGGAAGTCCAGCCCAGCTGCAGTCATTTGTCTGACCCCAGGCTCAAGGTAACACCTGCAGCCCAGTTTTCACTTAGCCCAAGAGCAAAACCAAGCAGGGGGACACGTGTTTTACAGCCCTCCCTTGGCAGGATCTCGTAGGAAGCGCCTGAAGCTTGATGCCGCACCAGTTTTTCTCTTGCCTAACTGATCCATTTTGGATGTCGCATCTATAAGATTTTTCTCCTCTGAAATGATTCACTTTTAAACTTTTTTCTCTCTGAACCTGCTGTCATATACCCAAGGGCCCAAGAAGTAGCAGTAAGCTGCTTTTTCTTATCCTAATATTCCTATCTGTGTGGTGTAAAAATCAGATAGCAGAGAGGGGATAAGTAGTGGAGGAGACCTTCATATTCACTAGAATTCTTCTTTTTACTAGAAAATGATGTCAGACTATGACATCTATTTGTTAATACACACCTTAGCTGACCTGAATATGTGTTTAATAGTAGTTCTTTTTTTTTTTTATACATTGCTTTCATTGTGGTAAGGATTTTATACTAGAACCAGATAACTGAACAGATTTTATGCCAGTAATGAGTATGTGAATTTTAAATCTTGTTTTTCACAAA
>NW_010580511.1:434399-592219 GCF_000705375.1 Tinamus guttatus
TGCCAGATTCACTTTTTTTTTTTTTTTTTGCATTAAAGGGAGAGAGATTTTTTGAATGCTTTAACACAAAACCTCTTTAGGAATGGGTATGCTGATGCAATTAAGGCTGTTGAGGAAAATTTAAATGAAGGTTCCAAGTTATCGAATTCAGTTCTGTTCAGTGTTCAGTTATAGTTCCCTTTTAGTTCCTAAAAGTTTGAATATCTGATTTGGCTTATTCTTTTAAATGACATACTAAATTCTTAAAGCTGTGTTTTTAAAACCCAAATGAGCATTTTTGGAACCATTTATCCTCTATGGAGTCATTTGCCTTACAGGATTCCTATTAGTGGAACTCTTTTTATCTTCAATACATACTGTTTTCTACAAAGTTTCAAGCAATTGCTCCTGTCAATATTTTTTCAGGGTTTGTTGGTCTCAGGAAACAGAGGCATCACAGCACACACACGAGTGTTATTGGTATGTCCATTAGGATAAATAAATGTGCTTTACATTTCTACTTAAATAGTGCTGTGCTGAGTGAGCCTGCCAGTACAGTGCATCAGAGCACTAAGGTAAAAATAGAGACCACAGTAGTATTGCTACCTTGTCCTTTCCTGCAGCGGTGTCTGTGCAAGCGCTGGCAAGGCAGGAGCGTGAGAAATGGTGCGGGTGCTGCTGCATCGCCAGCCAAGCCCATACAGGCAGACAAAAGGGTTTGGAGGAACCAGCCACCAGCAGCATGAAAGAGGTACAGTTACCAACTCTGGACACCTCTAATTAGAGAGATTTGGAGCAGGTATGAGGGGCACTGCTAATGTTGCTGAAATATATCGGAATAGGAAGGATGAGTTGGAAAAATAGCAGTCTTCATGCTACTCTGTGTCCCCTTGGGGATGGGTGACCACGTGGTGCAGGGGATGCTGCTGAGCTAGGGCAAGCGGAAGGCACACGACGTCCGCTGGTGAACAGACAGAGAAGCTGGGGCATTAAGTCCCCCTTTCAAAGCTACTCTTGGCCTTAATGAATTTTCAGTGTGTGGACTTGGCACCGTGTGGCTGCTCGTGAGCACTGACCCTTCGAGAGGGAAGTTTTGGCTTTTGCCAAAACCTGCTTGGTGAGGTCCTCTCATCCCACCTGTGAGAAGAGTAGTGTTTTACAGGGCTACTGTATGGTGTTAATGGAACCAAAATCAGAAGACTCATTTTGAAATGTAGGTGTAAGGCATAATAGCATATACAGTTTTCCTTTTAATAGCATAGCTAGGAAAGCTCATGCTTTATGGAATACTTCATTAAAATGAAAAGGGCATCAATATTATTTTTCTAAATAAATACGTATTTGAGTTTCATCTAACAATATCCTTGTAAAAATAATCACAAAAACATATATGAGCCAGAACCAAACCACTCCTTGTTTACCTGAATTAGAAAAAGGATGATTAATGATAATGAACATGTTACATTACTCATTTGTCAAAAAAGATCAATAATGTTAAACACCCCAGGAAAGTCACAAAGCTGCCCCCAATACTGTGCCAGTTTTGTGACCAAGCCTGGGAGGCAGTGCTGGTTTAAGGGGCCACCCCTCCCCACACTGTGCGATCTGCCTCCCCCGGGCCCTGCCGAGCTCTGGGCTCTGCAGCTGGGCTGCTTTAACACTCAGGGCTGGGGAGTGACCTGTGTTAATGGGAGAAAAAAAATATCGAAAATAAGGGTGACAAAGTTTTTGCATTCTTGGGTTATTTTGCAATTCAGATGACTTCGCAGGAGCGGGTGTAGCGACGCCAAGGCAGATCGCTGCGGCGCAGGGAGCGGCTGCTGTGGACACCCTCACTTGTCCTGGGAGCAGTTTTTCTCCTGTGTTTTTTTGTGTTTTTGTCTGACTCGGTGTGGACTCGTGCAGGCAGCAGCCACCGAGGAGCAATTAGTGCTCATGTAGGGAGGGCTCGCATAGTCGGATCGAGTCATCACTCCATGCTCGAGTCAGCACTGCGGCTGGCTCATCTCATGAGCGGAGACTTCATTTCTCCATCAAAAGTCTTGAGATGATGGGAAACGGTGGTACCATGGAGCCCATGCAGTAGTTTAGAAACAAGTAACACAAAAACAAGTAACTTGTGACATGTGATTTGATGGAAACCCTTTCTGGCGTTACATGAACACATGCTCTGCAGGTTCAGGGATTGCTTTATTCTGGATAGAGGAGTGGGGTGCAACCCTTCACGTATCTTCCTGATTTTGTACTGATTCCCCCTCTGATCTGGGGTATTTGCACCAAATTGAGTGCCTTGATATTTACACACCTTGGAGAGAAATTGCAGGTTTTAATTAGTATTTATAAAATGTTTTGGGACAAAACTGTGATATGTTATTCAGTAATGTTTATGACTGTGAGGGAGGTGCCGACGTGCGCATGTTGCGGTGAATGCGCTCATTTGTGCTTCATTATCTGTTACTGTTGTTATCTGTTTACATTGATTATTTAGACTTTTTGTTTGTTTGTTTCATTTTCAACAAGTTTTATCAAAGATGTTTTGATGTTTCACAGCCTTGGCTTTAAGGTGGATTGCAGTGCATTCCTATGTGGAAAACATTTAATCATAAGGAGGGACTGACACTCTGAATTAGAGGCCTGCATGCTATTTACAAGGATTTTTGGTCCATATGCACAAGAACACACCCATATCAGACCCCTGGATCAAGGGCATATGCGGAGAAGGGGTCTGAGTTCTCACTTGTGATCTGAGATGAGTGTGCCTGGAAAATGTCATCAAAAATGTTTCATACTGAGTGAAACCCTAACCCTGCACATCAGAAAACTGGGAATTGGGATGCACAGGAGCCCAGTGCTGGGCAGGAAAGGCCAACAAGCACTTCTGATGCAGCCTTGTTCAGCTAATCCCTATGAACAGCAGCCAGCAGACTGGAACAGACCCAAAATTGTGGCTATGCTCCCAGAGGAAGAATTCGCTGGTAGGAGAGTGTCTCCTGGCTGAGCATTTAGACTCTGAAGAGTGGGATATCCCATGGCGGAAAATGTATAGAGCAAACCCTCCTCGAGGTGGCAAAAAGGAGCTGCTAGAAGGAAATCTGAGGGAGGAAAGCCCCCCGGTTCAGGGAAGCTGTGCAAAGAAGAGGAAGAGGGCCTTGCTTTGCACCAGGCTGTAGGTGGTGACGCCTTCGGTTGTACTGAGACAACAAACACTGTGGAAAGAAAAGAGAAAACAGTGTTGAAGTGCAAGGGTGCAAATGCAAACCTTCTATCTGATGAGGTGATGATGATACAGGAACACACAGGAAAGCGCTGGATAGGGCGGGTGGACTCGAATCAGTGCTCTCAGGAACTGCAGTGCAATAATCTCTTCCTGGACAATATATATCCCTGTACTTAAAATACACAAAGCCTGTAGCAGTATTACTGTTGCAAACTAGAACAGAAAGTAAGTACTTTTGTTACCAGGAATTAGATCAGCTACATGATTTTGACAGAGCTTTAACTGAATGGTTGACCTGTATTAAAAAAAAAAAAAGAGTGGTGTTGACCACAAGATGTATTTGAACTTAAGCTCAATTTCTAATATATTAAGTCCAATGATTATGAATTTGTTCAAATGTAAATTTCTTCATATGTAAATATGCAAGATGTACCCATATTTTTTCCTGAAATACAATTATAAATCTCTATCTCGGGTTTATAAAACATACAAACCTAAATGATTAACAGTGGTTTGAAATAGAACTGACATTGGTTAATTAGAATAGGAATGCACTATGTTTTAAGACCGGAACTAAATTGTTGTACAAGGAGCTAATTCATTATATGGAAGAAAGGAATAATTGCTGAGGACAGCAGCCAGTATGGCAAGGTCTGTTGTAATCTATTTTCTCTTTCTTTCCCATCTCCAAGGTTTCGCTTTTCCATGTGACCCTAAAGAGTGGACATGAAAGGCATGTATTTGCTTGAAAGGTGAGAAATAAAATATATGTCTTGACTTTAAGTGGTTCTACACAACACTGGCTCTTGAGTCAGATTCTGTTGCCTGTCTACATATGGTACTCTCTCAGTTCCTCTGCTATTGTGTTCAATGTCACTTTTGCTGAAGGGAAGTGGCTGAAATGTCACTTTAACCAAACATCTTGAGATTTTGGAGGCAGGACTGAACCTGAAAAGAGATTGATTCTCATGGGAAAACCCTGCCGTTAGACAGGGAGATGTAAATCACAGCTGGCTTCCAAAAATTGAGAAAACTTTTTTTTTTTTTCCCAAAATTGGGTAGACATCTGAGCCAAGTTTTGAAAGGAAAAAGAATCCAGCTGTACCAGGACATTTGGTTGCATGGGTAACCAGAGCTGCTACAGGAGAAATTTTCCTGCTCATAGCAGTCAAGAGGGTAAAGCTGCCATGTGCTTTCTTTATACCAACACCTTTCTAAGGTGTTCTTCATTTCTCTCAGCCTGTGCCAGTATTACATAGCAATTATTATTATCCCTCAGTTTAAGCTTCTAATTAGTTTTTGTTTCCTCTGTACAAATTTTCCCGCATGCAGAAAGGGAACCATTTTGCATATCTTTTAATAGGACTAATGCTGAACTGCAGTCACTGAAGACAACCACCATTCCCACTAGGATTTGCCTGCAGAAATGAATCCGCCTCTAATAAGACTGACTGCCACTTCATATGGTTTCAGTGAGCTGGAAGCAAGGCTGCTCTCCGGGAAGAGCGCTGCTGCTCTGCATTTAGGGAGTGGGTTACAAAATCTGTGGGGACTTGGAAGATGGAGATGATTTAGAAACCTAGCACTCAACAGAAGAAGAGAGATGCAGAAGACTAAACTGTGTTAGATGGGTGGGGATGTCCACTGATGATGTTGGAGTCTGCACCTATGTGGCCTCTCCCAGGAGCACAGTGACCAGTGCCTGCAGCCTGCCAGCTGAGTGGAGGACACCAGACTGTACGAAAGACAGTGTGACCAGTGCCTGTGCCTTCTCTTGGCCTGCTCTGCTTTAGATTATAGCTCTTCTACACCTTGCACACTTAAAGCAGTCATTACTCTTTTTCTTATCTCCAAGCAATATAGTTCTGCATTTTATATGGTAAAGTCAGTATACTCTACTACTATTTATTTCAAGAACTTTTTTTGAACCTTTTAATTTCGAAGACCAGAAATCCTTTTCAGATAGTACAGATAGTAGTTCATTCTTGTTTAAAAGCCTACCTGTATGGATGCTGATCTGATCCAAGGTATCTTGTTCTTGCATCAGTTTCTGGATCTTCCTTCAGAGCTTTTTTTTTTCTAGAACTTTTTTTTTTTTTCCTTCTCTTACTGGGAGTCATTGGCTTTAACAGAATGTTTTATTATCGTGAAGAATCATTTGAATATTCTCTTTCTTTCAGGTTTTGGGAAGTTTTATTTTTTCATTCAAAAGATGCTGGACAGATTTGCGAATAAGCAGCTGTTAGAGAGTATGTGAAAGTGCACTAACATCATCTGATGCCCATCGAACCAGAGAGAGATCTTCCCTGTGTCTCATCCTAGGAACACAGGCCTACAGGTGGGTGTCCTCTGCCTTGGTGGTAGTTTCAGTAAGCACATTTAGAAGAAAGTAGTTTTCTCCCATCTATTCAAGCCTTCTTAATTAACTGAAAATATTTTTTCCCATTATTTTAGCGCACTGGTAGCAGTTTCTACTCACCTACCCATACACACAAACCCATATATTTATATACATACGTGCAGAAAGAAGTAACAGCATTAAAACATTTTTATTAAACAATTAAATGATCCTGAGGAAGCAGTCACCTGCTACTGTATTCTGACAGTTTCAGCTGTCTAATAAACTTGAGTTATTATGACTGATCTCTACCGCTTTAAGCCATATGCCGTATCCAGCATCTGATGTTTTGAACTTATAACTTCCTGTATTGAATACTTACCCTTTAATCTTTTTTTTTTTTTCCCCACTAGGAAAATATCTCCAATGTGTAAAGTAGTTACAAGTGTAATGTTTGCGCCTTGTGCCATCCTTGATATCTGTTACTTTTCTCTAAAGTGGGTGAACGAAACTGGTCCCATTTTGCATATACGTAGAAACTGGAGCCTAGAGGCTGCATCACCTTAGGTCAGCTGCTTGCAGTAGTTGCTCTGGGAGAACTGCAACTCTAGTCATTAAGGTAATCTTAGCCAAATCTGCAGGTAGTTGCCTAAAGTCACTGAGTGCTGTCGCTGCTGGTGACGTGACTGCTGGAGCAGGTAGTCTGGCTGCAAGGTCTCCTTAGGACGTTCCTGCTTTCCCTTGGTTGTTTCTTCCGATGCCTTCAAGGAGGTTCGTCACCCACTGATTTCTTCTGGTGGAACAATTTGTGGGGCTGCTCTTAAACTGGCCACTGAAACGGGCCAAGCAGAAGATCGGTGGTTTTCCCCAGGCCATTTTCATGCTCTGATTTCCTGCATGGCTTCATAGGCAACTGATGGAAGGGGGCAGCAAGCTGCGTTTCAGGGTGTGAATGAGCCACTGCGGGTAGGGGTGGGAACTTCCTGCCCACCAGGGAAAATGGCTCTCCTACTGAAGCAAACATATTATTAGGCAAAGGCTGAATAAAAATAAAATATGGAGGTCAGGATCTTTGCTACTATTAAATGATCATGATAATTGCTTTATCTGTGCCTTGCTGTCTAAGCCTGTGCCTAACTTTCCTGGGGATATACTCAGTAGTCACCGTTTTGCTCACTCTTCTGGTTACAATGCTTGTATATACACTAGTAGTTACTCAGATGATTTAGTTTCCTTCCCGTTGAAGGAGTGACGGTAGGAGAGGAGGAGGTAATAGTGGATTTGATCTTTAAATTGAACTCTGCAGTATAAGAGATGTTGCAATGCTTGGTTGATAGCAGAGCCTGAAGTGCAGGACAACAACTCACTCTTTGCCCCTGAAATGTTATTAGCCTTCTTTACTCCTCCTTCCAAAATAAAACACAAAATAAATAAAGCTTCCAGCATCAGTAAACTTGCTGCTGTTTGAACTGGCAGGAAGCCAACTCATTTGGACTGTTCTCCCTGCTGGTATAAAACACCCAAGCAAGCAGCAGAAAAAAAGGAGTGGAGGTCCCTACATGTAAAACAGCGCCTTGCCAAGTCTCTGATTTGAGCAATATAACAGGAAATCTGGAAATGTTTGTTTAAAAACAAGCCATCTTTCTCTGTCTTTTATAACCCTTTTCTTTTTTAAGCATTTAGCACTGCTCCTTCAGAATGTGTAAAAAAACAAAATCCCATGGATAGCCCATTCCTCAAATGAAATTTTATTTGGGGTTCAGAAAAATAGGGAGAAAAAATGCATACATCGATGCAATATTTTTCTAGTGTTTTAGTTGCTTTCATAGAGGATAGTAGCATATGAGCTTTTTTTGTTTGTTTGTTTTTCAAAGGGTATTTTCTGAATACCCTTTCTTTATGTGGGGATTGTTGATAACCTTAACAATTAAAACCATTCGATGCAAGTTGTGAAAATGTATACCGAGGAGATTTGCCCAGTGTCAGCTATCCTGAGACTTGAACCCAGGTTGCTGTCTGTACATTTCAGCCTGTGTTTCTGGATTTACACAGGTGAAATGTTGACCTAGAAGAATATGGAACAAACCACTACAGCTTTAAGCTGTGGAGGTTTATAAAAAAAAAAAAAAAAGGCAGAAACAAAGGCAAGCAGATGGCTAAAGATGAAGGTCACATCAGATTGAGAAGTTTGTCAAAATGTGATGACATAGGTAATCTGTAAACTGTTATTGCACCTAGCTGGAGGTGCTGAAAAACATTTTGAAATTACAAAAAACACTAGAGTCACCAGCACACAGGCAGGAATGATAGCCTGGAGTGGTTCTGCTCTATGGATGAATGCCAGATGTGGAAAGCGACATATCTGGAATTAATGATATTAAACATGCTTTTCTTTTATGCTCAATAATAACTCTATTATGATTGATACAAACCGCAGACACTTTATCTAGTACAAATGGAATCGTCTGTCATTGACTATATTAAATCATCAATTTCTGCATGATGAGGATCGTTTAGGGTAACTAATCATCTGTCTCGTTCTGAAGTCTTTAAGGCTGATCAGATAACGTTTTGAATACTGCCTGAGCAACCATGACAATCTAACCCTTCCATGTAAGGATTGAGAGGGGCCCATTATGCCGTCAAAGCCTGTGGAAATATCACAGCTCTTTCTCTACATAATACCCTGCTGTAAATAAATCACTCTCCACCGCAAACTTTATTGATCACAAGCACTTCCATGCTTGTGTCTAGTGAAGTCTCTACAGAATAAAATGCTGCTTTATATTTTGTCTTGTCAAAATATTAAACGGCTCTGTCAAGCGGAGTCAGGCTAGCAGTGATGGTGTAATTCTGCTGTAGCCCTTCTCATTCCCTCTTTCTATCTCAGCTGCCAAGCTTACAAAGCAGGATTTTTTTTTTTTAACTTTCCAATTATAGTCTCGTAAGATTATGAAGCCTTAAGATAAAGTGTCCTAATTTAGAGTGGTAGAGTACTGAACCACTAGACAAGAGCCTGCTAGATAAAACATTTCTCACAAGAAAAAGATAACCTGGCTTATTTATATACACAACATTAATGGGCAATAGGAGATAGCCTAGAATATCTCTATTATTTTACCAAGCGAGATAGGGAGAAAATATTAATTCAGGCTCAAAGTGTTTATTATTCACAGACAAAAACTATCCCTTAATTATGAGACAAATGTACCAAAGGAGGAAACTGAGAAACTCTGGGTTAGCACAATGCATTTTCATACCATATCATTAGTTTGTAATTCTGCAAATATGATAATGTGTTTGTGGTGATACACAAGCCCCATCACGGTTGAAGGGGGAGAAGGTGGCTGTCTTTGCTGCAGAGCACAGTGCGTTTGCCATCGGAGCCTCTCGCTGTGACAGTCCTTAGGCACACGGAGCCAAGCGTTGCCCGTTTTCAACATCCTGGAACTCAACTGAGAGCAAACCTGGGCTCTTGCAGAGCTGTGCTGAGTGCAGGGCAAGCTGTAAGGAGGTCTAGGGCCATCCTTAGGTGGAAGCCGGAGCACTTTCAGGGCTGCTCTAATTTGTAATAGTATTCACCATCCCAGGGCTGCAGCAGCTTCAGCTCTGTCATGCATTCCCATGTGCTTCTTACTCCAGGAAAGGCAGAATAAGAGCCAAGAGTGGTGGCGTGAAGCTCTAACCTGTGCTCAAAATAAGGCTGAAATATAGAAACAGGGAGCTGACAGTGACTTTCCTGACTTCTGTGCTTCTCTGGGAATCAGGGAAAAAATGGTCTCAAAAATCACCATGTTTTATTCCCTTCCCTATTTGATTTTCATGCAGGCAGAGTTTCTGTTCAGGAAGTATAAACGCAGAGTTCACAGTCAACGTTATTTCTTTAGGTCTTTTTTTGTGACAAATCAAAATCCATATTAGGTGAAAGAGAGAGCTGCAGAGAGACCATCCGCAGAGGAGGATGGGCAATTGCGAAAAGAGGTCGAGAGCAGAATAGGAAAGAAGGAGAGGCAGAGCCGAAGGTCGGGGAGAGGACAGAGGCCATGAGTAGGAGGTGGACCCACTCATCCCATACGTGAGCTCCTTTCACGGAGGCAGCAGGGAGTAATCTCACTGAAAAGCACCTACCGCAATAAAGTCCTGACTCTGCTTGTGCCTTATAGACACAACTGAAACGGAGATATTCAGTCTCAAACAGAAAGCAGGCAAGTGAAGTTACTGATGTGATGGGCACTTGACAGGGTGAGCTCATGACTAGCAGAGGGCTTTTTGGCCTAGTGAGCAGCATGTGCGTCACGGGGTTCCCCAGCCCACACGTGCGATCACTGCCAACAAGTCCTTCATGTGATTATGATCAGAGAAATTTACTTTTAAATTGATCTTAGCCAATAGGTATTCCAGCAATCTAATTGCCTTGGGCAATATCTGAGTCAAGGTGTCCTGCAGGACTTTCTGAAAGTCCTAAAATATCCTTATCCTTGCTTAACCCTACTCTTGCCATCTGCGAGGATCTCGTATGAGATTTCAGTAACCTGACCTCATCTTTTGCTTCTTTATTATAATTACTGTTGTCCAATTAGGGGAAAAAGTCACAAGACTCCTACACCTGTAATGACAATAATTAATGACAGGAACACTGGTTATGAAGAAGCAGTTGCTTATTAAAACTTTTGATAATTTTTTTGAATAACAAAAATCTTTCTAAAAAATAAAGTTTTTTAATGAAACACAAACAGAGGAAGCTGTGAAAGTCAGTAATTTCCTCATTAGCAACCATTATCGGTCTGAACTAAGGGAATAAAAGTGAAGGGGATCAGTAGCTGAAATCTCTACCTGCTCCCAGTGCTTTGATCTTCTAAAGAAATAGTATTTTTCCTTCTTTAAGGCTTTTGTCCTTGGAAGCCAAAAGGTTCTGCCACTTATCTCTTCACTGAATGTGTTTGTAGAGTTTTTTATAGCTTTAAAAACTGCTTCATTTTGCTTTTTTTGGTCAATATCAAGGATTTTTTTTTGTTGGTTTATTCTCTTAATGTAGAGCCTCATTAATGAACTTATGGAAGGAAAAGAGATCCCAGTCGATACAGCACCCAAAGCACACTGAGATTAATCTAATGCCTTCTCCTTTCTTGCTGTAACAGCAATTCTCTCAAGCATGTGATCCAAGTTGAGCAAAAATGTCAAAAAAACAAACAAACGAAAAACCCAAACAACCAACCTTCCTCAATGAACCTGCAAGATTCAGCAAATACTCAGCCTTCCGGTGAGAAACGAAATGCTAGATCATTTCTATACTTTTTATGTTCACATTTATATTACATTTATGTTCTTAAAAACTGTCCTCTTGTGGGATGTCATTGCTACTTCTCTCTGGCCTCTGTACTAGGTTTTGAGCCAACTATGGTCTTTCTGTGAATTTTCTCTTGAGGTTGATTTAAAAAGGGAGAGACTTGAAAATCAGAATAGATGGAAGTTATGGAGAAAGAAAACACTACCATAACTAATATAGGGTTTTATTTATTTTCAGATAATCTGATATCGTCCTAGGTCAGAGCTACAAATGCATAGCAAGGGACATAATAGGAAAGTTACAGCAATATTTTCAATATGTGAAAAATGATATATTTTTAGATATATATAAAAATCAGTAATAAGCTCTAGAGTTGTTTCATCAAATGCGAACAGCAGTTGGCTTTTTCTTTATGCAAAAGGAGTCAATGTAGTAAAAAAACCTGTGTGACCATCTTCAA
The DNA here is from genome assembly GCF_000705375.1 of Tinamus guttatus. The sequence goes on from NW_010580511.1 coordinate 445,681, forward strand.
GTTTGAACTAAGCTATTTTGCTCTGAGAGATTGGAAGGGAAAAAAAAAAAAGGCATAGCTCAAACCAGGTAATGATTAGTGACAAGATCATTCTTAGCTACACCAGAGATTACCCTGATCTCAAAGGAGATGTTTTCATGTCTGAACCCTTTTAGCATCAACCTCCTTGAATAAGACAAACAGCTACTTTACTTAAAACATGCTTTCACGGAGCAGTCTGAGAGCCTTTAGCTTTTCATTGCTTTTGTGTGCATGGTTAGTAGCAGGAGGGAAGGAGGGCAGGGGAGGGAGAGAGAGAGAACAGATCCCCCAAGAGTGGTGTGGTTTGGTCAAAAGCGCTAAACCTTGAAAATCTTTGCATACTAACATCTGAAACAGGTGGTTCTCGGGCTCATTTTGTGAGCATAAGTTGCTGTGTGTCGACCTTATGCTCCTGAGCCTTCTCAGATGTGTAGCCAGGAGGGAGCCGTCTGGCTGTGTGTGATTTTTATATATCTTTCAGCTAAATCAGAGGTCCTAATGCAAAATGCACTCAGGGACAGCAGGGGGAATTGTGACACTCCCTATAGGACTTTTCAGGCATAAACCAATAAATAGATTATACTGATCTGTATAGTTTTTTCATCTGTGACCGTTAAAATGTGGGTAAAGTCTTGATTTTATTATTTAATAATAATCTTCATTTAATCAGCAATCCAAGCATAATTCACTGGAAATCTCATAGACTACCGTGAATAAAGTTTTGCAGTACTGCTTGCTAAAGGCTGGGAACAAGCAGGTATCTAAAAGAAGAAAATGGAACGTACATCAACATAGTGCAAAAAAACTGGAGATATAAACAGAGAGGGGGACAAGTAGAAATAGCAACAGCAACAGGAGAACACAAGCAAAGGAAAACGGCATGTATGGAGCAGTGAGAATCAGCACTGTCCCCTTTTCCACAGAGCAGCGATGTTGCTCACCTTGCTATGGATCCATCCAGGTGGGTGCTCATACCTGACCATGGATATGTTTAATCAAGGATGCCTGTTTTGGGGTATATGGCCAGGCAGAAAGAGTAAGAGCTTCCTTTATAAACCTGTGCATGTCTAAAGGAGTTCTGACCATGCAAACTTGCATTTTTCATTCACAATATTTTTATCTGCTCTTTTTACCAGTAAACACCTACAGAGTAAACACCAGAGTTTTTTTCTGTTGTACCCTTCCAGTCTGTTTTGTGTCTTTGGAAATGCTTTGAATTCAGAAAAAAACAACTACTACAACAAATTACTTCAACATTAAAAATGAGTTTTTTAAACATTGACTTTCAGGAGTTTAAAAATTATGATTTCTCAAAATAATATTAACTCATTGGCAGCTGGAAAAACACAAATGCACAAAAATGAATAGCTTGTAGGGAATAAGTGGCCATGAGCCCATGGTTCTGCTTTGGTGGTACATTTATGTCTCGCATTGACTCAGAAGACCTGTAGGCAAAATTTGGCCTGTTATCTGAGAAAGTGGAAGTAGACCATTTATTGCAGTTAGAGCCTCAAAAACAGATCCACAATTATCAAATAACAGAATCTGTTAGTTCTGCTGCCTTTAGTAAAACAACAGATCTCCATGGAAATAGGATTACAGGGGAAACCATATTAGATTAGGGCCCATCTAGCTCAATTTCCTGTCTCTTGACAGTAGCCAATTCAGAGGAGGGTGAAAGAAATGGAGTCCTGAATGTATGTATGGTTTTCTCTAAACATATGGAATCTAGCTATAAAATTCTCCTGCTTTTTTTCCCAATTCCTTCTCCTGTTCACTTTCCTCTTGAATATCTCTTGGCCTTTTCTCTCCTAAGCTGTGATGTTTTCTGAATTTTGGGCTTAACTGGGGAAGTTGCTGAATGTTTGAACTATATCCAGAGTTACATGGGACTGTAATAACTAGGTGTTGAATGTAGAAACACAGTAGTTCTCCAAGTGTGATTTTTTGGGGGGTTTTAGATTTATCTGCCCACCTGGAGTGCTGTTGTGGCTAGAACGCCCAACACACACCCATAGTGTTGCCACTGTGGGTCTGTAGACCAGTAGTGAACAACATCTCACAAGAACATCTACTGCAAATAGAGTCAATAATCTTTCTACAAAGTAAAACCATGATCCACAAATAATCTAATACTCTAGAGAGCAGATAGGTGCTATCTACCCTGGGTATGGAAGACTATGCAACATTTCCTGGATGTATCAGTCTAATGCTGCTTCATGAGCCAGACCTCAAGCACTGCAGAAAGAAAAGCAAACATAACATAGCTACAAACATAAGTCCTTTCTATAGCCAGGCCCTGATCCTTGGTTGTGACTGATGGTCATGAACTAGCTGGTATGAAGTGCCTGTGAGAAGGTAACTATCCACAGATGCTGCTTGCCTCGTCTTTGGATCACATTCAGTGAACCAAAAACTCCCACTGCTTGGCCATTCTGGAAAAACCTACTTCATTCCCTCCAGGACATGCACCTTGTATTGCAGAACAAGATGTAGTAGACTTTGCCTGAATATTTTACTATAGATACGGTATATTTTACCAAAATTTCCTTTTCTTTGTAGAAAACCACATGAAACAACAAACTTTGGCTATCTGTAATATGAAAAAATAGTGAATCTTACTTTAGGGCACCCTTTCGCTTTTGGGATTTCTCCCTCTCCCTCTCCTGGCAGAAGCTCTTCTTATGGGCTTGTATGGCACACATTTGAACCGGAGCATATGCGAGGGCTGCCCTCTGTGCTTGCCTTGCAGCCTCCTTCACCCAGCGGTTTAACACAGAGCGCGAGACCACAATGCACATACTGGGAGTGCAAGTGCAACTTCCCTGCCCAGGCAGGGTACTGATTAATTGTGCGCCACAGGACATCTCCTATGCTGCCAAAAAGTGTTGTTGGAGTAGCTATAAAACAGTAAGTTGAAGAGTTAGTGACAAATCAGTATTACCTTCTGGGCTCAGGCCGAGGAGAAAGGGCAGTCCCTTATGGATTTTGTTTTGTTTCCCTAAATAAAACCTCTAGATACAAAAGGTAATGTGTTGTCTTATCAAAGTATGTTTCTTTTTTGATAAAAAATAAATTAATGCTATCTATAGCTAATGATTTAAAGGTAAGTCATTAAAGAAACAAATTATAATTCTAGGCTTCCGAAGACTTATTTGGATTATAATGAATTAAAACATAATAAAAAATAACCTGATTAAGGCTATTAAGAAGTTATAGCTTCTTTAAGCCATACCTCTCTTGAAAAGGGCTCAAAGGAGGAGTGGCTGTCAGCTGAGAGGTTTACATTTTGGGTAAAAGCATGAAAAAAAAGCCACAATACTTTCACACCAAAGGATAAGGGAAAGGTTTACTGACACTAAATGTGCTGAGAAGTCTTTTTATATATATATTTTTTCTTCTGTGCACCTCCAGCTTGAAATTGCCCAGTTTATGAATGAAATAGGGAAAAATTGCTGAGATTTCTTAATGTCTTCAGGTGTGGGAATATTAGCAGGTGTTTGTCATGGAGTTATTAGTACATAAGCAATCAGGGGATTTTAAACTGAGAAACAAGGAGCTGGTTATTGTCTGTCGGGCTTCTCAGGATGTGTTGTATCTTGCTGAAGCAAGGGGAAATTCATGTGAGAGTCCACTAAACCCATGCATACAGGGAGCTGATATCCTCTTGTACCTCATTCATTTATCAGACCTTGTCAAGTAAACTAAGTTAACCCAGTCTGGCAGCAGTTTCCAGGAGGCTACAACCATGTGAACCTGGAACTTTGCCGACAAGAACTTGCTGCTAAGGAGTCATGTGCTGCTCCAGCTGCCATGCGAGGCTCCCAACTGCAGGCAGCCCTGGCTGGGGGCTGGACAGGTCTTGCCTGCAGGGCTTGCCTGCTTTTCTAATGAAGACTCCATTGGCCAGACCTCCAAGCGTTGAGGTAAGGTGTTTTTTTCTCATCTAAAGCTTTACAACATTTTGTAGGAAAGCTGTCTAAGATTTCCAGCATGTGTTTTGGCTGATGCCACGATGCATGGTGACCCCAATGATCAGCTCTAGGGACATTCCTGAAATATTTTCAGTGGGTGATTAGCTTCTTTACACTTACAAATATCTCAGATAAAATGTTGGAGAACTTAGATGTTTACTAGACACCCCTAAACCAGTCCTTTTCTGCTTGTATGTTTTTGCATTTCCTATTGGAGGCCACCAATGAGCATTTTTTTTTACAGATGGTTTCTAAGACCCTTGGGGGAGGGGTGCAAACATAAACTGGTCCATTCTTTGGCTTCACTTTCTGGCTTTTTTCTTTTGTGGCTGGTCAGCACTGTGGCTGTTCTCCCTCCCCAGCCCTTACAGCTGTGCCTGGCAAAGTTTGCTGAAGCTGAAGGGTGAGCACAGATTGTGCCTCTTCCTTGACACTCACTGCATTGTTCCCAGCTGGAATATCAGGCTATATTTCAGAATGTTTTTGATGCTGCTTTTTAAATATGCTTCAAAATGCCTCACTACCTTTTGCCAGCAGTAGTAGTGTGAGATAGTTAGGTAGGAGATAGAAGCTATAGCAGAAGAGATGATCGGTGCATCCAACTTAAAAGCAATACCTCATACCTTATGCACTGTAAGTAAATCATTCATAAATGTGTTTGGCCAGTTGTGCAACATCTCATGCGAAGGAGAAAAATTACCTTCTGACTCCCCCAGGCTGTCATTTTATGCCCTAATGTATGAGAAAACTTCAGTGCTATTTGCTTAAAGAATCCTTCTTCATTTTTATTTTTATTTTTATTTTTTTTCCTCTCTCCTATTTTAATCTATTGAAATTAAATGTCCTCTGGGTGCCCAGCAGCTGAAGGGTGCACTAACTTACCTGTCCTTGGTTCAGGTATTGTGTGCGTGTTCTGTGTAATTGCCTGTTTATTGAAACACCGTATGCTTTTATCTCCTGAGGGCAGCATCCAGGAATGCTACATATATGCTTTAGACATAGATACCAAAAAGACTCAGAAATGCCAAAGATAAGAGCACACTTTCTTGTAAGCGTGACAGTAACAAGTTACAAAACTTCTTCATCTTTAGCTCTCAATGGTAGCATGCTGCTCGAGCTATAGGAAAGGCTGAGCAAGGGTAGGGAGCCCTAGCGCTCCGGCTGTGCCCCTGTAACTCAGATATTTACAGCTGATATAACTAGTCCTCTCTGCTGTTGTGTTTCAGTAAAAACGGTTGCAGTAGCTGCTGTTGAGGCACCGTGTGTGACTGCTTTGGACTGATCACATAACATGTTTTATTTTAGCAGTGTTATGCACATGAATTACTAACTTAAACCATATAGTTTGTAGTTCTCGTGATAAATTAGGCTTATTAAACTAAGCCTTAAAATATGTCTCATGTGAAACTCATTCATAGGTTTCCACGTAATATTTTTTTTGACAATTAACCTGAAAGCACTGTTGGCCTAGGTTACACTGAGACAGAGGTGTGTTTCCCTTCCTATGGTGCAAATCTCCAGTCTGTGCCTGTGTGCCCGTGAGGAATGCGAATACAGAGGCAAAGCAGAAATGCCTTGTGCCTGTGGCGCTGCCCGAGCCCCTGCATGAGCTCTGCGGCACTGCTGGGCTAGCGTGGGCAGAGAGGGGCCGCGCTCTCACACCGTGTCTGGGCTGTTAATCGTTTTGTTTCTCTCTTGCCAAGTGCAGGGCCTCTGGGATCCTCAGCATTTCTGGAGCGGGGCGCGTATTGAATGCAGCGGAGCCTGTTCTGCGCTGAGCAGGTCAGTCAGGATCCTTCTAGCGGGTGGAGCTGCCCGCCTGCTCTGGTGGCAGCGATGCACTGAGGTGACACCCTCTGTGTGGAGAGGGAGATCCTGCAGTTTGTACTTAACAGCATGTATCATGTGTACTGTAAAGATCTTTCTAGAAGAGACCAGAGGTGATCGTATGTGGACACCATACAAGGCTGTCTGTAATCAGCCTTCACGTCCACAGAGCCAGGCCTGCACGTTCGCAGTCGTGATGAATTGGAGAAGCCCTCTTGGTTTTGTTTTGCAAAAAGCACACAAAAACAAGTGTTTGAGCCAGTCTTAGCCATAGAGTGGTATTAATAAGCCCTTATTGCAGCCCAGTTGTTATACTTTAGCACCATGCTATAAAAATGCTTATTAAGAACATTTGAGAGCCTGAGCATTATGCTTGTTCATGTAGGAATGAAAACAAAACAAAAAAGCTAAAAGATTTTGTATAGGACAATGCCAAAGCTCCTTAATTCTTATATTCATGGTGCACGGATTGTTCTTTTTGTTTATACTGCATGTACAATAATGTCTTTGCTAAGGGGACCAACAAGGTCATCTGTCTGTTTTTTTGGTTTAAATTTTGTGCTGAGACCTGAATTGAGCCCATTGGCTTGTTTCACTTAGGCCAGCAAAGATGATAACTGCCTCTGTGTTTCTGTGTTTTTTTTTTTTTTTTTTTGTAAGTACCCCTCTTCTCCCCTCAGGGTACTAGCGTAGACAGGACATCTGAGACCTGGAAAGTTATTTAAGAGGGAAGAGACTGAGATGATGTTGGAAATATGGTATGTCCCATTGAACATAGTCACTGTCAATAGAATGGCAAATGTTAAACTGTTTGTGTGGGTATTATTATTTTAAAGGCTTTTGAACCGTCCCTAGAAATTCCTACTAAGTATGTATTTTTTTTTTTTTAAACTAAGATTATGATCGGAGAAATATGAGACTGATGTTACATAACAGTGACACAACAAAATGGCATAAGGTGACATAATGATATAAAGGAAACCCGTTATTTTCTAATCTACTGGACCTTGAGTATGTCAGCCAAAAAATGAGTGAAAGAGGATAGGAATCTGTTTTTTTTTAACTGAACTTCTGGGGAAAAAATATGCTGCCAGTAAATACCCCCAGGAGAAGGACGCAACACAGGATTAGAAACCCTTTAAGTGAAGGATAATGCTGAAGACAAAAAGATATTATGAACCTATAGTTAATGGGGGTGTGTATGTGTGTGGATTTCCAGGTTTCATTAGAGGGCTAGATATTGGTTCTTTTCCCCTAGATTTTGAGTAAGAAAAATGCATAAAGTATCTGTAAGTAGAAATTATACAAATATACAATATTTTAAAATATTCAAGATTGGAAAGAACAATAAGAAAGTTCAGTAAAAAAAATTAACACATTTATTTGAATAGTCAAGATAATGCCTCAGTGTTGACAAATATAACATAAGACGGAATTGTTTGAGCCACTCAAATATTTTTCTGTTGTCAGTCCAGGTAATACCTGTGCCTTGTGCTGGATGGGTCGATGAAACTCCTTGCACTGGATGGAGCAAGGGTCAAAAAAACAAACAAACTGCTGAGATGAAAAAGGAGTGGGACAAAAATAATGGCAAAAATTATGTCATTAAAGAAATTAGTGGTATGTTTTTGACCTGGAGTATTATGTTCATTTCTGGTTCTCTTGTGTGTAGCCGAAGGGGATGATTAAGCATAGAGATGGGCTATGAAAATACTTAGATGCATGAAAAGATTTTTGTTTCAAGAGGGCTTGAAAAGGAAGTATTTATGTAGAAAAGTAACAAGTTAAGAATGACTGCAATGAAACTATTCATTTTTGCGGTATGTAATTCTCCTCTGATGTAACTTGGTGGCCAAGATCTCAGCAGAATGCAAACTTTAGTTTGACATGTATAACAAGATTATCTGTTTTTTAAATATATTACATAATAGTTGAAAGATTTTTGGATGGTTATAGACTTCCATGGGCCATAAGCGAATTCTAAATGAGTAAAGAGAAAACCTTTTGTATGGACAGATTATTTCATAAATGCTTACTGCAAAGTTTCTGCTACCTTCTGCTGAAATGCATCTAGTACGGGCCCCTGTCAGAGAGGATATGTGAGGAGATGGACCACTGCTCTGATCCAGTGTGTCAATTCCTATGTTGAATCAATGACATAGAGATGAAAGGTTCAATATCCTATTATCAGACTCTTGAACCATCCAATTCTTCTCCTCTTCCCTGTTCTGCTATTGATTAAATTAAATGCACCAAGGTAAATGGGGACAGGAAAGAAATTCCTTATCTTAGCACAGCTCTTTGTCTATGTGCTTTAACCTGCATTATAAGGAGGCAGGAACTACTGCTCCAAACTACTAAACAATCTGTAAACTGGATTTATTCACAACAGCTTATCCATGCAAAGAGGTCACTACTTGGTTATTATTTTTAATGCCATTAAACTTTTTGTTATTTTTGGACATATGAGTATGCATTTGCCGCTCATTACATGCTGCAGTTCTGGGGCAAGCCTAGGTACAAAGAGACTGAAGGACAAGCCCCTACCATTCATCTGTACACATGTACCATGCCGACTGCTGTATGTTGTGGAAAGATTCTCTGTAGATTCGCCAATCTGAGGAGATAATGAGCTTAAAGCAGTGGAGCCTCTGAAAACAGTTGGCAGTTAGATAATGATGGGTATGCTACAGAATCCCGGGATCTTGGTGGTGGAGGATGAATGATGCATATAATGAAAAGAAGGCTAAAGCTGATCACCTTCTCTGTTAGTATAAACACGTAAAATGCAATTCAGTGTGATGATGGTGGTGGTGCATTGCATAATAAATTATGCCTAGATCATAAAGGCAATTTTTTATGATAGAAAAGTTTAATAGAAAATGTATGTAAATGAGTATAACTTGCCAATTGATGCTTTTTGACTAGAGTGTTGGAGGAGAAAATAATTTTTTCTCTGGCACATTTGCAAGTTGATCTGGAAAATGTGGTGGAGTTCTGCTTTCCAGTTTTACTCACATTTTCAGATGCAGAGGAATAATAGATTAGCTACGAGAGAGACTTTATTGCTGTGAAAATGCAGAGCCTTGTGTGGTGAGTTTGGAAGTGCTATGGGCAAAAGCCAGGGGTGAGGAAAACAGGGTGGTGGTGGTGTGAGCTGCTGATTGAGGAGCAGCCCAAGGCCTAGTCTAAAACTTTTGTGGACTTGGGATTGGAGCTGGTGGCTGGAGCTCCCCTGGAGGGACAAACAGCTGGAGAAGACAAATGCTGAATAGTACCAGAGTGAAGAAGGAAGGGAGGACTCCTGCGATTCCCTCTGTCTGGAGGGTGTTGCATAAAAGATGGATGTGGAGCACATAATTATGTTAGAAAGGGGGAAAGGGAACTAATAAGAAATCCAGAACCAAGAGATAAAGTAGTTGGGATTTTCAGGGGATAGGAAAGGACTTTTTCCATGGTGCTGGTCATAAATTGAGTAAATTGTGTGTGTGTTGGGGATATTGAATAATTTGAGTAAAATACATTTTTTTCATTTTTAAAAAAGTATCATAAAGTGTATCTGTAAATTTTAAAGAAGGATTATTTTGCTATTCATTCGACAGTCACTAGAGCTGTGCAAAAGATTGGAACAAAAAAAGCTTTTTTTTCTGAAAAATGTGTTGGGGAGAGAACTTAGATTTTACTACTACAAAAAAATTCAATGAAATTTTCTACAAGAATTTCTAAATGAAATTTAAATGTCATATACAGCCAAAATGCTGATAAAAAAGTACAAAACTGACATTTTGAAACATAGCAGCTTGAATCAGTGTTTTGTTTTGACATTTTGATACAAAATGTAGATATTTGTGTGACATTTCCAAAGCAAGTTGGGATTTTTTTGGTAACTCTGTCCGCTGGAAATGTTTAATGATTCGACAAGCAAATGTCAAACTGCTAGAATTCCCATGCAACATAAATTCCCTTCCCTGATGGGCTCTAATTCACGCCCTCTGAAGAACATTTGAGCCCATCAACATAACAGAAATCCACATTCCTACGCAAGAATCTCCAATTCAAAGTTGAGTTCTCATAGTTTCTAATAATAAACCCTTTGGCAGGTTCTATTAAGAAACAGTGGGTGTAATATTTTGTCAGTTAGAGGATTTGTGTGTGTATATGGTTTTCTCTTGAGGTAACAGCAAATTAGTGAGAAAAAGCATAAGATTCATGTTTCAAGGGGAATGTAGTGAGATATTTCTTTAGCCAAAACTGGAAGCAATTTTTTATTTGGTCGCATGCTGTACTTCCCCATCTAGACACAAGGAAAGAAAAATTAACATAAAATAACTTTACCTGTGTCCCAGCTCACTGCATTTCTAGTTACAGCATAGAACTTAGAATGGAGGCAGTATAAGGCTGTCCTTGGCTGGAACCATGTTTGCACTTATCTTTGTATGTTAATTATGTTAAGGGACAGCAAAGCTGGAATACTGGTTTCCTAGAATTGCAACGTTGCTGTACTTAAAAGGCTGAAAACACAGCAAAACACTGTATTTTCCTAGAGAAGATGGGTTATCTACCTGAAAATTTTGAAAAGTTCTTCCTAGCAAGATTTGGGTGGAAAAGCAGCTTGTGTTTTCTTATGAGAACTGAGTCAGGAGCTTCTAGAGGGTTGGGCCCTGCAGTGCTTGATCAGGTGGTGGCATTTGGCTCTGACCATTGAAATGGGGCTCTGAATCTCCAGTCCCTCAAACATGGGTAGCAGGATTTAGGAAGGCTACAACTCGAATGTGGTGGATGAAACTGAGCCACTCTTAACACTTGATGATTTCCAGGTTTTGATCCACCACTTCTGTACAGCTACCTGAGATTCACATAAATGTGTGTGTTGGGGGGAACAGTCCTAACGTGAATGTTTTCTTGGCAAACAGAAGCAAAAATATATTACTTTATTACTGTTATTCTTCACGGCTTTATTTTCAGATAGTCTCATCCAGGACTTGAATTGTTGCTTGTGTCCACATCCATAATATATTTATTAAAAAAAAAAAAAAAAAGGGCAACATGAGGGAACGCTAAGGCTGCTAGTAGCAGGAAAAGCCACCTTAGCTGTGCTGTACTGAATGGGTTAATAAAAAAAGGTGGAAAAAAAAGAAAATGAGCCCGTCTGTTCTAGAGAGCATGCACTTATGCAAAGAGGGTGTTTAGCTGGGGGTGAAGAGATGAGGACTTGGCTAGTTATGAACTTGACGAATAATCATGGCAAAAATGATGAAGTGTTCGTAGTGCTATAGTAATGACAGACGTAAGGCAAATGTGTTATGATTAGATTAAATTACAAAGAGAAATGGTAAATGTTGTGCACAATGCTGTGTTCCGTGTGTAAACACCGCATCTGTCATCGTCTGGGGTTGCTATAAGCAAGCAAGAGTTAAAAATACAAGAGCAATTTTTAGAGGCAACCTCATGACTGGCAATCAGTGCTAATAAGATTCCTTTCCTCTCGCAAGATTCGCAGAAAGCCCTCAATCCATGCCGAGCACATTCAAAGGCAAGGGACTAAGCGCTCCCCTCGCAGGTTCATTATCATTCGCAGGTTATCCCAAGCCAAGTGAATCAGGAAAGCAAATGAATTAGTGAGAATTAAGGAGCCTCTGTGGTCTGAACCCTCTCCAAATCTCAGCTAAGATGAAAGGTAGACGCTGATGTCTCGTGTCCCAGGGTCTGCGGAATTGGAGCCCCAGCGCCGAGCGGCTTCCTCCAGAGCCTCGCGGAAATGTGCAGGCAGTTAATGTTGCCTAACGTCTCCTGACCGTGGGTTCAGCCATGTGGGAAAAGTTTTACGAGGCTGCAAAAACCAAACCCCCTCTCGCTCACAATTAATTACAGGAGAGTTGCTATAGCACCTCGCTGCCAATGAGTCCGGCGTGAACGCGCTGCCTGCCCGGCGCTCCGCAAAGGGAGCCGCGTAGCGTCGTCGCACGTAACGGTATCAAATAGGCGAGGTAAAGGACGGATCTATAACACATTGAACCACTAACAGTACTGCTTCATTGGAGGCAATATCTTAAATGAGGTGATTCGTACATGACATGCATCAGGATCGGTAGTGTTTACTCTCCCTGTTTTTATTTGTCTGAAATGATGTGTAGCTGGCAATCTTTGAAGCATGGATTTGTTTTTAGTTGTTACAACACAATGATCTTCTCAGAGAAGCTATGGCCTTAGAGTACAGTATGTCGGAAAGATTTCAAAGGAAAGCCGTTTGTTTTCATTAAACACTTGTTACTGCTAATTATGTTTGATCACTGTAAAGAATGCAGTTTAATTAAAGAAGCACGCCAGGAAAAATATTTGATTTCCAAAGGATAACAGTAGATCTTTGCATTTGTAAGCGGGGGAAAAATATCAGTTGCAATTGTGTGCCTGTATATATGCACATGTGTGTGTAAACAAAGCAGTATTGGTTTGGGGAGACTAGAGCTTTGACAGAAAAAAAGAATTCTATTCAAAAGAATTCTTGCAGTTCTGAGAGGGGAGTTGTACTAAAACAGCTTCTATCCTCTCAGATGCTATCTTTATGTGTGTTTCAGATTATTTAACATAAGTAATTACCTGCAATAAAATAACATTTGGCAAATGCCATTAACCAGTGTTTTCACAGGCTAGGTTTGTATCAACATTTTCATCAGATATATTTTTCTGCAGTGATTCGTAATGTCATCTGTTTCATGAATGTGAAGAGTTCATAATGAAATTACATGTTTTTCATAATAAATGTATGGACTTTTTTTTTTGCAAATGATGTTTTTTCAAAGCTAGTTTGAAGGGAATTAATAGAAAATGAAGGCCGATAACTGTATGTATATAACTGAAATCTTGAATTCATTTGCCAATGGACATAATTGTTCCTTTAAACAATCACATTGGAAATTTTTCTAGTTTTCACTTCCCTTCTTCATATAATTCCTGACTCATGACCTCCTATCTACCATTCAGGCTTGATGTGCACGGTTGTATCTCATTTATAATAATCATGATCTTTACAGAGCGATCGATTAAAATATTATGGTTCTTCTAAAATCAGAATGCATATCAAAAGGAGCCTCACTTATAAAGCAAAAGATCAGCCGTTGAAGAGACTTCTCAGTGTGAATAAAATGTTGTAAAAGCTGCTAATATTCAAAGACAATTAATCATTAAAGAGAAAAATGTTAATAAGTTTTGAGCACAATTGAAAATGCTGTTAGTGGCTCTGGACTCTACTACACTGTATGTACCATTTAACATGGTTAGCAAAATGAGACCCTGTCCTAAAATGTCAGGGTTTTCTTGAAAATAACTACCTGAAAAATAATATGTAGCTTAAATAAAAAGCTAATGCTGTTTAGAGAATCATTTTCCTTTTCAAATGAACACTGTTGCTTGTAAAAAGTATTAGAAAAACTGCTATATATTTTAACCCTCTCTTTCCTTTCATATTTTTTCTTTTTTAAAGCTTATTATTTAAGCTTTTATTTAAACTAAACCTTGACAAAATATCTATCTGAGGTATGAAATTGAAGCAATCTTTTCCTTGTACTTATTATTGAAATATTTCTTTTTTACTTGGTGTAGAAGTCAAAGCCACTATATTCTCTGCAAAGAAAACGCTCTGAGACTTAAAGGAAGGATAAGGTAAACTACAGCATCATGTTAAAATTCAACAAATCTCATTTTTAATTCTGTAATATTGCAATGTTATTGTTTTTCCAGCATCTCTTCTTATTTGAATCAAGCATTATGAATTTCTACACAAAATGGATATTTCTTTTTTTATAAACCGGATGAAAGGAATGCTTCAATTGATATAATTCTGCCCACTTTCTTCCTAAACTCCTGTATTGTAAACTCCTGTATCCATTAATTGCATTTTAATGCAATTTTTATTGTTCTATTTTTGATCACTTCTCTAATGTTAGCTTATGTTCTTTTCAGATCAATTTTGTTATCAAAAGAATTAAAGATAGCAGATGCAGATAAAAATCCTTTTCAAAAAGGTTTTAGCATACAATAGAAGGAAAAAAAATAAAACAATTAGAAAAAATTACCAGCCACTATCAGCCTAGAAAGAAGCAAACTGTGCACTACCATCAAGTGTGTGTGTGTGTGTGTGTGTGAAGAGCTTCATAACACAAATATTATTTAAAATGGTGTGGATGTGCAGCAGCCTGCAGCAATAGCAGCAGCAGCCAGTCCCGCATTAGCAAAGCAGCAGGCCCTGCCCTTGTGCTGGCCACAAATGACCAGTGAAATCCCAGAGGCATCTTGAATTTCTGCATTCTCATTTCATCAGCTGCAAAATATCTGTCACTCACGTCCCACACTGGGCAAAGTGACACCTGCCAGTCTCAAGAACAAGGACAAATTAATGTTCCTCCACCGAGTGCATCTCCGGAATGAGTAGCCAGCAGTGGGGTGAGCAATCAACAGCTCGAGTACATTGTTAAAGTTTGCAATATATTTCTGGGGTTTCCTTTCAGCCAAGCTAATTTGCAGCAGCTGTTGTCATTCTATGTTGTTATTGAACATGTGCTAGAGCAATTTACCTTCTAATGAATCTTTTAAAAATATTTGCAAAATATGTTCAAAATTCTATTGCTGAAGATTCACAAAACTGCCAAGAGACATGGCTTGATTTAAAAACAATACATGGGGAGGGCAGCTTTGTGGCTGCCTGACGAAAGTGCAATGCGAACATTCCTCCTATCTACTCCCTTCTTACTGGAAAGTGTTCAGAAATATTTTGGATACTAGATACTATATCTTAAACCCCAAATAACAAAAAACATTTCTGATGTCTGTCATCATGTCACATCATGTTATGCGATATTATATCCGCTTGTGATGAGATGCAGTGTGACAGGATGTAATGCAATGTAACGTATCAAAAAATGTAAATAATCCACTTTTGGGGATTAGATATCTGCTGTCAATTCCTATAGCAGGAATCTGAACTGAATTTATTGAGGCGGATGGAAGCTCAGCAAACGCCAAACTGTCCGTGGTGTTTGCAAACCAACACACATCACAGTTCACTGCCTCTCCCAATTATTTTTGGGTAGTTTGGCACATACAGGGCTGTATTACAATGTTAAATAAAAGTTCTTGTGATGTACAGTTCTGTGACTAAATCATTGTGTTAATTAGAACAGGAGTCGTTGCGGTCTTGGTTCGCCTCTCGCTGAAGAGCCCTTTGCATATTTCTAAGCTGCTCTTTGGGAATAGCTGCAACATTCATGTGGCAAAATGTAGCTCGGTATTGTGAACACATAATCCAGTGTGTGCAACATACTAAGAGGAAAAAAAATGATGCTTTGGGCCAAGCACTTGACTAGTCAAGATGTAGTGCAGCTTCTTCAGCCTTTACAAGATTGAAGGCTATCCTTTTTGCAGCTTGGTTATCCCCTGTTTATGTTCCCATAGTGAACCTTGTGGGAATGAGGAATTTTCCTTGGTGTTGTCTCTGTCTGTGTGTTATTGATCTGAGCATGTAGATCCTGGAGGGATGCAGAGATCTGCTCTTCTGAGGAAGCTCACGGCAATGTTGCTGGCGGTGCTGGAGGTCAGGAGACACGTGATTGAAGCAGTGAGGCCAGAGGCACCGTCCCCTTGCAAGGTGCGTGGCAGCGGTGGCCCTGGCTGGTGCTGCAAGGTGAGTGCTCGCAGTTCTGGTTAATATTGTCTGACTTGTGTGGGGTCAACCCACGTGCACAGGGCAAGGGCTTTCTGGGTGCTGCGCCCTGCCATCTCCTGTAATGAAAGAGACTGGGGTTGCCTTTACATCCCAGCTCGAGGGGAGGTTATTGCAGGGCCAAGACGGGGATAAGCCATCAGGTCCCGTGTACTGTCCACTGCCAGGACCTGTGCCTGGTGTTGAACTGCAACACCTGGTGTCCTGCTGGTGAGCTGTGGCACGGGAGCCCCTGCCCTCCTGCCTGCTCCTCTGCAGCAGCTGCCACCATCCAGCCCAGCATTGACCCATTTGCCCATCCTATGCCCGAGTTAAAATCCAAGCCGATGCGTTTCAACTGTAATTAGGTGTTAATGACTGTTTTGGAACTTGTGTATTATTTTATTTTGGTGGAAGATGAAAAGCCGTGTTGCTCAAAGCCTCTTCTGTGATCCGTACTCTGCAAAATTCCACCTGGCCACGATAGCCGCTTCACCCGCACGGGAGCTCCACTGCCCATGCATGAGTAGCACGGTGAGCATGTTTATTCAGGATGCTCAAAGCGGGGTTAGATAACGTGATGCTTATAAAGCCCAGCACTGTATATGCTGGAGGACCGCCCGCCTTGCTAGCCCTGGCACGGCCGTTGCCCGATGAGTGATGGGGAGGTGGTGCTGTAAATTGTGCCCGGTGTAGACAGGGCTTAAGAGGTAAGCAGGCAACCCCCCGGCTGCAAGCGCGTGCCTAGGAACCGAACCTTTTATTTGCTGTCATAGTGATGACTTTTAATTGTCCCAATAAACAAGCTTTTTAAAAGCTTCTAAAATGTTCTCTAATAACACACTTTGGTCTTTAGCCATAGAAATGCAGAAATAATTAGAAGTGCCATTGTGTACAGTGCCTTCTGGACTGGGCTGAAGGTGAAGGAGAAAGTATCATGCTATCCTTGTCAGCTGCAAGGGTAATTACTGCTGGCTGAAATTACTCAACATTTGTTTATAAGCTCCCCAGAGCATGCTGTAAATAGATTGTCTGTTATAGTCCAATCACATTAAAACGCTGCTCCTTGCAAACTGCTACCTCCTGTTTTCTGTAAGCCAGACAGAGAAAGCCTGCTGCTCACTTATTGAGCACCCAGCACCGAGGAGCTGTGGTTAATGTGATTGTTTTCATTAGCTCTTCTCTGTCCGATGGCACGTTTATAGTTTGCTGGGCTTTAGGACTGGCACGTTGATTCCCTTTCATTTTCTGCAGTGAGAGAGAATATCTTTATTACTGGAGGGCATATACCACAGTTGATGGGAATTCTGGAGCAGCAAAAGCACAGGAATAGCTGTGGATGCTCGTTCTCCTCCTGGGCAATAGGGTTTTTCTGGCTGACTTTTAAATGCTTCTGTACCGATTCCAGTGGTGGTCACATTGCCTAAATTGTCCTTTGAAGGATGAGAAGTATTTTCATAAAAGGTTAGAAAGAATGTATTTTCCTTAGCACTGAATTTCACGATACAGCATTCTCCTGTCCATTATGACCTGAGTTGTATGAAATAGTGATGCAGCCACAGCCTGTCTCTTTGATTTGCTCTCAGCATGATTTACCGCATCGTATCACAACAGCCCAGATATTTCCAATAAATACGGGGCCAAATTCGTCGCTGACATATGCAGACACAATTCTATTGCTGTCGATAGAGTTGCGTTTGCTCCCACCAAGGTGAACCTCGACACCGAACTGAAGATTTAGGGGAAAGAAATGCACTTCTGCAAAACAAACAAACAAAAACCACTATATTTTGGAGGGGAAAACAAACAAACAAACAAGAGGCTGAACAGATCTGTTACCAAGTATCAGGGGCAGAAATTTGTAACCTCTGTTTCATGAGTAATTCATGAGAACACACACAAAAGGTATTACAACAGCGCTCATTTTTATTTACCACTGATTATTCTCCCAAATCAGTCCTGATTAGAAACAGACCAAAGTGTGTCCTCATCATACTACATTTGTCTGAAAAAGCTAGGACAGTAAGCTGCCTTGCACATTCCCATAGCTGGAAAAAAAGGTCTAGACATTAGCAAAACTTAATCAGATTTTCTTAAACACAGAGACTACCTTGGCGTAAATTCTTACTGAGGACACTGCAGCTATGACAATTTACACCAGTTATTGAGCTTCCCTAGAAATAACACAACAAAGCAGCAATGTTAGTGACCAGTAGAGAATTATTAAAGGAGCACAGATAATTGGAAGAAAATAAATGACCTGGGTAGAATAGCTAGTATAAAATGAAGTGCAGGAGAAATCACTGCACTGGACACCTTCCAGCCTCACATGTCCTTGGTGCCATTATGCAGATTTTAAAATTAGGAAGAAAGCCTCTGTTCTCTGCAAACCCATCACAAAGGGATAAGAATTCAGGTTTGGATATCCACATTTTCTTCTAACTGGAATCATTGCCTGTGGAAAACTGTCCTTCTGGGAAAGATGCTGGAGTGCTAGAAATGATGATTCAATTGCCCATTAAGATAATTCCTGGAAGTACTACTTTCTTGAGGCTGTGCTTCCAGGAATGGCAATCACAGCATCATCACACTCGCTCTGACAGAGCAATGGGTATCTCCAGAAGTGGACACAGCAGGTGAATATTTCTAGTTACTGCAAGTAATGCGCTGCAGGTTAGATTATTCTAGTTATCTTTATTTACCAAAGCTAACTAATGAAGTAATCCTTTGGTGATGAATAACAGCAATTGTTTTACAATAGACGGGAGCCTTTTTGCAATCCAGGTAACATTTTTTTTTTCTTATGTTCCTATTACAGCTTTTTGTGCTATTAGAGAAGCAGTGAATCTTTAAAGAGAAACTTCCTACAGCTAAAAAAGACATTAAGGGGGGGAAAAAAGCTGGGAGCCATAGTGACAGGTACAACTAAGGCTGTATCCTTCGGTTCCCTGGAAACCAGTCAAACACTATCTCATCTTGCAATGGTTGTGTCTGATCCTCTGCTTCAGACATCTTCCTAATAATGGCAACTACAGAGGTGACTCTCTGCAAATAAGGGCTTACAGCAACTGGACATCCATCATATATCTCCAGAGCAACATTAGACCACCCTAATGGGTACTCCCGTCTTCATTATGATATTAATTCTCTAAATTTCCAAAGTGATTTCATTTGTAAAATGACAAAGGCTGGCTGCTCAGGAGACAAACTGTTTTCATCCCCCTCCTGCATGCTTACAAAGGCTTGCTCTCTTTAGTCTTTGGGGGAAAAGAAATTTGATAGCCTCAGATCTCTTGTGATACACAAGGCTGCCTAACAGCTACACCACCTGCCAGCACGGCATGCCTGCCAATCCAGTCTGAAGATTTCTAAAGCAATGGTTGATGAGTAGGACAGAGATGTTGGTTTGGGGAGGGGAGGGAAGCTATGTAGAGAGAAAATAGAGGCTGTATAAAATAGCCAGTGTGAAAGTGAGGCAGGATTGAGGGTAAGGGTGAGGTCAGAGCCAAGGCTGGAAACTGAATCAATCTGTACAAGCTTGGTTTGGTTGGATTAGGTAAAAGCGTGATTTTCTCCCTGGTGTATCAAAGCCTTTGCTGTGGCTACAAATTCACTGAGAGCCAACCAAAGCAAACTTTTCACATAGAAACAATTCTTTGCATGCCTCCTGATCTCCAAACTCACTAGGTTTAAGTAAAATAAAGATTAAGTTAATAAGGAAATCAGTAAACCTATTGCATCTCTAATGCTCACCCCAAAGAGCAACTAAAAGGTCTGTCTGGGCTATAGCGAGGAATGAGGAAGCCCTTTCAAGGACAGCAATAACCTGACTGGTGAATGAATTCTGGAGTAATCAAAACAAAACAGTACCGAATGCTCTGAAAAGCATACAAGACACCAGGCTTTATTCTCCTTTACAAGGCCACCCAAATGGCAGCCTGCAATATGCCTGGTTCTGGCTTTACTTACCTGGTCTGACTCACACAGGTAGCCATGGGCAAGGAGACTCGTGCCAAGAAGTCCAGCTCTTATTTCCAGCAGAGACCACCTTCATTACATAATGGGTTTGAGTCGATCCTGTGAGTACCCTGCTTACAGTTCCACTCTTTGACGTTCCTCTCTTGATAGCTGATGCTGCTTCTGCGTCCCTCAGCGGTTGTGCGGATGGGTGAATGCTCCTGTGTGATCGCTGTCCAAAACCGTGTGCTCCTGGACTTCCACAGTGGCCTGTGGTCAATGCCACAGGACTGTGCTGGTGACTATGCTGGGTGTGATAATGCTTGCCAAGAGCATGGCCTGGCTCTGTGTCCCACCACAGCCTTTTATTGTGCTTCTACTGCAAATGGGACATTTCATTGATTTCGATATATATATCAAATGTATATATATCACAAATGTGAAAATGCTCCCTTAAAATCTGATTTAAAACTAAATTAATTAACAACATTAAAAATATTGAAAAGGACAGTTCCTTCCTCTCCCAGAGAAAGCCCTCATGTATAGGCTAGAGTCAGGCTCTGTTTTTCTCATTCTTCCTGCCCATATAAGACTTGTGTCCTTTGGGGAACAGTCCTGTAGCTTCAGCAGAAGCCAGGTCAGCCCCTCTCTGACCCTCCCTTCTCTGCCCATCTTTCCTGACCACCAGCAGTCAGGGTTTAACCTGGGAGCCAGAGACTACACTGGAAGCTGCAGATTTGAGCTACCTCACACCAAGGAGGTCACTGAACCGTGGTCAGCTGACCAGTTTGTTGGTGAGTGCCTTAACCACTGCTGTAAACTTTTTTAAAAAAAAATAGAGAGCAAGTTCTGCTTTGCTAAAAATTCTTGATTTTTGGTAGCAAATGTTCTGTGCAACACAAAAGGAGCCTTGATCTTCAACTTGAGTTGGTAAGTTTTACTCCAGAAATCAAGGAACTTGAGTGTATTTTTGGTTCTAGCCATCAGAGCTGAATTTTAATGCTATCGTGATCCTGCCAGACAATGCCAGTCTGCTGTTCCTGTATCTTTTAATATAGGTGGGAGATGGCGATGCTCAGCAGCTCCCAGTAGTGCTCATTTCCCAGTTCCACAGTGGTGGTTTTTTTTTTTTTTTTTTTTTTTGTACTTGAAGTATCAGACAAAAAGACAGGTGATCTGAAGCGGGCTAGTAGCTGCCCTGGCCAGTTATTAATGTTCTTCTGACTTTTGTATTCTACAGATTCAAATTCAAACCTACTGTAAGGAACTCTGCTGTGATTGCTTACCTCAGGGATAAACTTGCCTCCATGGTTTATGTTTATACGCTATTGATGGCCCTCTGGCCCCCAAATTAAATTATTGATGAAAAATTCTTTGTCATTTATTTCTCAATGTCACATGAATACAAAAGTATTTTTTCAGAGTAGCTTCATGGAGGAACTGTTTTCCATTTGCATTGAACTTTACCTTTTTTAAAAGAGGCTCTAAGCCACTATCCCTTTCTGTCTTTAAACAAATACTGTAGTTCCCTGTTAAAAATGACTCCATCACAGTTTTTTATCAATTGAAACTCTACTAACCCCAAATGTCCTGCCTTTTTAATTGTTTTTTTCCCCTCAGAAATCACCTGCTGGTGCCTCTGTTTTCATGCCCAGTTGAGTTAGCCCGTGCAAATTCACCCTGGCATCATAAACTTTGTTTCCCTCTTTTATGGTTGTCTTCCAAAGGTGTGAAGCTCCAGCCTAATGTGTCACTTCAGAATGGAAGTGGAATGCCAGATTCATTAGGGAAAAATCCCTACCCCTTTCCTACTCCTTCCTTATGAATTGTCTATATTAAACTACCACAGAGTTGGAGCAACCATCATCCTGTGTTCAAGTTTCCTGAGCTTTAACTTGGAAGGAAATTAGCTTCTCAAGACCAGTTATAAGAACTACACTGTGTGTGTGTGTTTTTTTATACGTGTATGTTTTTTGTGAGATCTACAATCCACAGCATAGGAAACATTGCCTTTCTGGGATTCAGGGGGTAAAAGGACTGTGGAGGGACCATTTCAGCTCATTTGTGCTGAGGGAAGCCCGGAGCTGCAAGGAGTGGTGTGGTATAGAGATTTTGTTGTTAATGGTGTATGACCTTTCTTCTTTCATGTTACAGGCACAGCTGAGCCATGACCACCCAAAGTGGTGCATGCTGCTGGTTATGTAGCTGAGAGTTAAACTGATCCTGACTGCTTCCAGGTTGGAGGACAGGGAGAAGTGAAAATATGGTGCAAGCGCTATTCAGTCTGTTGGCAGACTCAGTTTCATAAGGGTGAAAGAATGTGAAGGTGAAAACTTTCACTTGCTTTCCCCCATCCTCCTTCCCAAACTGTCTCTTCATTGCTGAGCCTTCAGAAGGCACAGTACTGAGTCTGATGGATGCTCTCCTCTCAGATACTCTACAGGTAGAAAACCAGTTGTTTGACATTTTCTTCTCTTGTCAGATCAAACCAATACACATACTCAATATACCTATTGTGAGAAGTTTTCTTTATTGATGACTCCCACTTTCTCTACAAACAATATATTTTCTACAGTAACTACCCAAGTAAATAGGGTTCACTCTGGAAATAGAAGGAGCAGAACCATATGGGAGAGTATAAAAATGAACTGACCTGAACCAAGGTTCTGAAAACATTGTAAATTGTTTCCATACTTTGACAAATGTTCGCACTGGTTTGGAATGCCTTTGTTGTTGTGCCTTGTCCTCTAATTGTCTTGTGGCTCCCCAGAGAATGGGTCTACTCCTAAGTTAAATTATGACACGTGAAGAGAGCCTGCCAGCCTGGTCTGGTCTTCCCTGACTTACTGACCATTTTCTATTATGTACTCATAGAATCCAGTATATGAATAAGCTCAAAGTTTGTTCAACTTTGTTTAATGTTTGCCCAATGTATGCTTTAAATGGTATTTGAACCGGAATGATAGTGGAGTTACAACATCTGTGGACTCTGGAATGTGACTATAAGCAGCTGGTTCGATAACAAACTGTTTGGAGACTTCTTGGGGCAAAGGAGAGCGTTTCGGCCTGTTATGCTCTGATGTAATTTCATCCCCCTTCATGCATATGTATTGCAAAAAGTCCTAAACCTATTGCATATACAATATCTATGTAGGATAAATATTGTAGATCTATATCATACATCTTTCCAGCTCTGCCATTCAGGTATACAGTTATACTCAGAAAAATACTGTTGACATACATAATTTACCATGAAAAATAGTTGCCTTGCATCAAAAAACAAACAAAAAAGTGTGTAGAGTACAAATATACTCCAAACTTGTTGTGGTCTTATCTTGTATTTTGATAAGCTCTATGTACAATATTTGTTTTCTGCTATTTGGTATGGTAATAGCAGGAATTATGTCTCCTTCACTAAGTGAGATTTTTTAATATAAATGGGATTTGTATATGCTAATTAATAATGCATTGCATCTACAGGGACTTCTGAATACAGTCACCCTTAGACAGAAAGGATTGTATATAGGCTATTCCCTTCAAATCCCAACTTGTTAGGTGTCCTGCCTGCACTGGGCTGGGGCTGCCTTTCTAAGGTGTTTTTATAATGCAATCCAAGATGGCAAACACCTGGGAAGATATTCTGCTTTTGACCTTGTAAAAATCACTTACAGTTCTGAAAGCAGGGCCACCTCATGATAAAACCGTATTAAACAATAATGACATTTTGCCAGATTATGCTGAGAATTACTCTGAGGAGGAACATGTTCCCATTGATTGTTCATCAATCTTCAGATTGTCATCAAATGATGAAGAGCTCAGGTTCCCAGCACTGTACAGACCGAATGCACCCCATAGGTGCTGGGCAGTGAAAGGACACGTGGAGGCAGGAAGGGCATTGCTGTAGCTGAGAGGGAACTCGCAGCAGTGCGGACCGGCATAATGTGAGGGACATGGAGGCCAGAACACAGTATTCAACTCTGTCCTGAGAAATGATATTATCAGTGTTTGGGTTTGCTGAACCATTCACTCTGATTTTTCAGTGTAAGAGCAAGCTGATAGTAATATTATTTACAATTCATTATGAGAAGATTGTAGAAGATTGTTGAAGAGAGGAACCACTGACCTTCTATTTCCCTTTCATCTGCAGGACTATACTCATAAACGCTAGTCCACTTTAAGGACACTGGAGTGCAGAATTATACTAGGCTGCTTCTTCTACAATCTTCTTTATCTTTTGGGTCAGCAAATCGCTAATGGGCACTTGAGAGCACAGTTCCAGATACTTCTTGTGAATCTCGGAGTATGACTGATGGTTGATAACATAAAGAGAAGAATTCTCAGATCCATTTTAGTCCATAAGAAACTAGGCATTACTTAGAATGTACCATGTCTGACAGTTGATAGCACCATGTTTGTTAAAGTTATCTGATTGAAAGGGCTGCAAGCAATGAAGAACACAGTCAAGCTGCATGTGATAACCTCTCCATAGAGGAGCTGCATGGGCTGACACTTAGCTAGATTCATGCTTGTCATTTTAATGTTTCAGATTTTTTAAATGGAAAGTGCTAAGGAAATCCTCCCAAATTCCAAAATGTGCATGTGAAAACACAATATAATTAATGGATAGACCTTTCTCATACTGCTGAATTTTTCAAATAATTTTTTGTCATTTTAAAAGTGGGAATTGTTTCTGATGTCTGAATACATTTGAGGTAAGAATTTGTTTTGCAGCAGACCTACTGCAACTTTTCTCTTGATGCTCATTGAAGAATAATTCAAAATTGATTCCATTTGTTATTATAGGCCTAAAATACAACATTTTCTATATACTGTATAAACTCACCTTTTCGCACTCTGGTTGAATACAAGCAAGATAACTTTGCTTTTCTAATTTTTTAAAACTGTCTCTTAAGCATATACAAAGAGTTGTGATAAGCCCTAATAAATGAAAAAATCATATTTTAAGTGATCAGTAATGTGTCACTTTTGGGCCTCATTTTACAGATTTCAAGCGTTTTCTTGGCTGTGAGCTTCGTGCTTGTTAACAGGATCTCCAACAGAAAGCAAAAGCTATGTCAATGCATGCAGTGGACTGGATAGCTCTGACCTGCCATTGAGTGATGGATGTTCTAGTAGCAGCTGGGGAAAAGAGCATAACAGAGAGAAATATTAGTACATTGCATATTTTTGTGCAATCTAGGCTTTGAATCGCAAATAGCCTAACACTTGCATGCACTTCAGCATCATGTTCCTATGAGTGCATTACATAAATCTGAATTCCAGGCAGAGGTATGCAGACTTGCAAACCCTTCCTCTCTGAACTCTATTATTTATAAGATTAAAACCCCTGAGGTTTCAAATGGCAGGTTTATTGTCAAGTACAATGTACTTTTCATTCTGAATGGACAAAAGCCTTTGAGCTTACCTGAGTCTGCATGGAAACCTTCCTGCCTGCCCTCCTTGCTACCACATGTGTTAGTGGAGACCAATCTTTTCTCCAGGGGTGTGAGACAAGTATCCTGTAGGGCCCTCCAGCTGCCCCACTGGTAAGTGCCCATTGGAGGAGAGCTCTTTCTTTACTAGGACTGAGTAGATGGCCTCTATCCAGGGCTGCATTGGGGACAGAAAGCTATTTTAGGAAGAAGTTATCCATAAAGTTCAGCTTCTGGATTTCTTTGCATGGCACCTGTAAGTAGATGTTGAACCTGATGAAGTGTTCATTGCTCAAAGCCATTGTGACCATTGCATGCTATGTTCCTTCAAAGTGTTTGCACTAGGCTTCTCAATTATTTGATATTCTTGGAGTGTGAGTCTTTGAAGTCATAAATCAGAGGTCTTGCTCCCTGATTGGTAGTTTGAACTGAAATCTGTATAAACAGGATGGAGGAATTACGAAGATTTTGGAATGGCCTTTCAAATATTGCTGTACAAATCTCAGCATTTGCATCTGCTCAAGCAAGTACTTCCAGATATCCCAGCAAAGTAAACATGTAGGGCTTGCTCAGGTATCTTCAGAAGCTGAGGTTTTATAACTTCCCAAATGGAGGGGCACTAGCGGCCCCTAAGATGGCTATTAAAGACCATGTTCTGAGAAATTTCAGCTGAGGCATTTTAAAGAACCATAGTTGGTCTTCCAGAGTGTCAAATGTTTTTCAGATGTGCTGGTGGTAATGAAACATATATTCATCAATCTTTAGGGCGGGAGGTTTTTACAGCTGCTTACCATTGCTACATATGCACATAAAAATCTCTTTTGCTCTCAAATCACAGACAAGGGGAAAAAAAGAAATATTTTTTTTTTTAGTAAAGAAGAGATATGTTAGCCTCTTTGACTTGAACTGCTCCAGCAAGTGAGCTCAAAAAAAGCTGACCACCCTGTTTTTCCACAGGATTTTTTTTTCTTTTACTATATTAAGGTATTTGCTCTTTATGTCAAGACTGTTAGTACAAAGGAAGGCATACAAATAGAAACCAGTTGATGTTTTGTGAGATCTGGGTAACTAACATTCATTTTGTTAGTTTTTGTAACAAAGATAAGGGCATTTGGACTTTGGACATAAGAATGAAATAAGTAAATAATGGTTAACATAAGAAAGGGCATGCGGTTCTTGTTTAATGGATTAATAAGAGCAATTAACCTCCCAGTGCATTAACATTTTAGGATTCAAATGTTTTTAAGTGAATTAGTTTTACATGAAGTGTCCTTGTAAAGAATGATTGAAGTCAACTGATATTTTTAAAGAAAATTCAAACTCAAAAAGTTTCTATTTGCTCACATTGTCTGGCCAGTGACACTATGAATGACAAATTTAATATCAGCAAAACTAACTATGGTATGAGATGTATAGCTGATCAATATAATTTGAAAATGCATACGTAAATTATGCAGTCTGTGACCAACACAGTGGTGATAGCAACATATTCAAGAATTGGAGGAGAAGCTTTTTGTTTTATTTGTATTTTATTTTATCAACTCTTTATCTTGCTCTTACTAAGTCAAAGGTATCGTGAATCACAGGTATGCTTATGGTTAAAAGACTCTTAGATTTTTCATGTAAAGTTAATGCTGTCCATAAGCTTACTGCTTCTAGTGTTCAAGCATGCAGTGTCCTAAGTTAACTTCAATCACTTCCATGAGCCCTTTTAGAAGGAAGAAAACAATGAAGGAGCTTGTCTGTATTTATTGACTAGTCAAGATCTTGCTGTAACTATTACTTAAGCATACTTTGTGTAGGCAGAGAGGCATAACTGAAATGGTGAGCCAGAAATTGTTGCAACGGTCTGTCCTGAGGAGATTAGCTTTGAAAAAACTGATGTTAGAGATAAGAGTGAGCAATACAGGAAGTAAAGCAGAAAGTTCTGTGTTTCTATCAGCAATATATATATATATTTTTCCTGAGCTCAGACTGATGAAGTTGAGTGTTTTAGGGTGGTCCACAATGGTCATAAGGCATTCTATACTATGTAAATTATTCATAATTTTTGCACACACTTATGATACTTCTATCTGCTCAGCTGCATGATTGAGGAGAAGAGCTTCCCTGTTAAGTAGCTCGTACAATCTATGACAGCCTTGCCCGGCCCTTGAGTGCCGCTATTGAAAAGCAGAATTAAGGAACAGCCAGCCAACAGGAACCTTCTTGAGTGTCTGGTCACCAAAGCAGGCAGATACACACACCTAAATAAAATCTGAAAAGCTAATCTAATTCAAAACTGTTCTGTACCCACAGCCAAATCAGAGCAGCAGTGTCTCCTGGTGTGTTTTTGATAGACATGTAAACCACGATGCACCTGAAGAAACAGGAAGTAAATGGCCATTTACTGCTGCATGTTATTAAGTAATATCAAGCAAAATATGCAGCAAAACTCCTTTGACTACTTTTTTAATTGTCAGTGATACTCTGTAGAGGATCAGCAGTAACTGGTAAAACAACATTTGTTTGGGAAGTGGTTATTTTTTTTTGTTAATGAAGCAACAAGAATCTACTCCTAAGGAGGGAACTCGCCAATGGACCTGTCTCTGTGACAAAAATAATTTTTTTATGACCAGCACCCCCAAACACCACAGCTCTCACAGGACGGTTATGAAAAGTGACTTAGAGCTTACTGAGAGATCCTGGTCCTTTCCCTTAACTCCTGGAGCCTCTATTTGGCAGGTTCATAGGAGAACACCCAGTGATGCCCTTTGAGAACCACTTAACATTAAAAACATTTCAGACTTAACCAAGTAGGGTTTTATCTTCCCAGGCTCCTCTCTCAAAAATAAGCTCAGCATCCCTGACTTTTGTTTTACAGTGAATCCTGCTGTTAGAGCTACACTATTTCCCAATCAAAGTTTTGGAGATGGTTAACATAGGCAAACAAGCTATCCTATCTTGGAGTTTCCAGTCTTGGAGTTTAGGTGCTTTGCTTTCTTATCTTCCTTACCTCTCTTGCTATCCACAGATATGGCTAGTCAGGCTGGAGATCAAAGATTTTGAACTTTCATTTTCACATGCATACGAGGGAAAAAAATCCTATATATATTTATGTGTGTTTTGGGTACAAATTTTCACAGAAGGTTATGGCTTCATAACCTTCATAACCACAGTTATAACTGTGGCCAGGGTTAGTTTTCTGGCATGTTTTTAGAGGGCTAGTCTCTTTATCAGCAATGGAATCTGTCTCCAAGTGGCAGCAGAACGTGCTGCAGGATAGGCAGAGCTTCACTACGTGTTTGACTGTGCAAAGGCTGATGAGAGGAAAAACAGATCTGCCCAGAGGGCCTCGGTGCAGCCCTGTGTCACCAGTGGCTGCCAGGATCTGGCTACCAGCGGCTGGAGATGCTGGAGGTGGGTGCCTGGTGCCAGGAGCAGCCTGTTATCCTCTCATTTTGAGCAGGACATTCAGGAGATGATTTCTGAAATATCAAATGAAGTTCAGACTGTTAAACCCATTACCATATTATATCAGCTTAAATTTCTGGCTATTTCTTCAATCAACATTTATTGTATGACTGCCTTGTAATAAAGACTTCAGAAATAGGATGAAGCTGCACATTTGCAAAAGAAGCACCTGTGTTTATTACAAATCTGTGCACAGAGCACTCTGCATGGATACTTGTCAGTCAAACAGATGTCCCTGTATTAATTCTCTTTTTCTAATTGGAGGTGAGATGGCATTTATATCATGACTGTTATGTGACTGACATATGTCTGGGCTGAAGCAGGAGCACAACACATACCCATTGTAAACAGAAAACATAACAAGGAAAAAGTTGTCATATGAGGCTTTGCTTGTTCATTTTTAAGTTGAAAGAACAGCAAAAGCAAAATTCTTAGGAATACTGGCCATGTTGCAATGATAAAAATAGGACAATTCTGCTGCTTATTTTGTGAAATTTGTGGATTTATACACTTGTCTGGTATTGTGTATAAATATGTACACAAATTTGTAATTTATAAGATATATGTCTTTGGTCATTAATTACTACTTCTAGCTTTGGGCATTTTATCTAAATTTACATTAAAAATAAACAAGCTCTCTCAGTAAAATATTATCTGCTTACAGATTCATAGAATATGGTAATAAAACACAAAATTAATGCAAAAATTAAATATAAAAATACAAAAAAAGTCATTAATAAAAATCCCCCATAAAATTCATCAACTCTTTTCTCAGCATTGACATTCTATTTGCAGTCTAAGCCTTTGTGAAAATGTCTTGTTTGGTACAAATAACCAGCATAAGACCAAAAAAGCTAAACTAGATTTTTCTGAATAATGTTAAGATTATTGAATCAAAGTTATTATTTTATCCAGTTGACTTCTTAATTATTTCTTTGCATTTTCTCAATTTTTATTTAATGATAAGTCTTTTAAATAATGAAAAAATTCCTACATGCAAATACCTCACAAATTTAACAAATGCTATGTATTATCCAACTGCCATATTGTCAGGTCTGTAACGTTCAAGCCTTTGCTTTGATAGAATGAACTGGTAACAGGAGAAGCTGTAGTAGGTTGTCACTGCTGGCTAAGGATAAGAATAGCTGTATAATTATACATCTTCCTCTATCCAGATAAAGATTGCTTTGAATTATCTGCTTACTTCAGGGTGCTCTATTTTTAAAAAGTATAGGAAGGAAAACATGAAAACATACAGCCTTTTGAAGCAAATTAAAATTAAATGAAGTAAAAAGAACATTTCCCTTTTTCCTACTGCCTTGTGACTAATATGGACTTCTTGAAGTTTTACATGCTCGCAAAATATATATATATATATAGAAAAAAAGGAAGGAAAAAATGAAAGAGTAAGCTGGCCATATAAAGCAGCTGATGTAAAGATGGAGAGACATAGCCATAGAAACTAGTCACATAAATAGTCATGAAATGAAAAGTTTCAGATTTGTATTGAAGTAAAAAAAAACTACTTAGAGAAAGGCCAACAGGCCAGACTAAATAATCCTCGACTTAACGTCCAATTCTGAATCACATATTAGCTGCAGAGATTTTAATGTAAATATGCCATTACACTGTCATTACAGTGATCAGGCTGCATGGCTCACAGGTCACATCTCAGCCACTGTTAATTTTGCAGGCAAAAGCTTTTTTTCTCTTGAAATGTTAATAACTTTCTATTAGTTAATGTAGCGTGACTAAAATTCAGATTAGATATAATTCATTTTAATATCTGTGACTGGCTATCCCGATCATTTAGCAATGGTTTCCAGCTGAATACAAGATGCTAAATTGGGCTCATTTGCATAGCCCTGTTAAAGCAAAGCCATTCTCTAAATGTAGGCATCTTCAAATTAATTTAAAAGATTTTTTTTTTCTGGTTTTGTTACCAGGATAAAAATCTTTTGTTAACAACTAATTGAAGTTACTATGAGCCTAACACACATCTTTTCTCTTCTTTTCTCGAGAACAAATGGCTAGTTAATATCATTAACCAGTTAGAGGAAAAAATAGCCACAGTGATTTTGAGTGCTAAAATGGCTTAATTTGGGAGCTGCAGACAGACCAACCATCGCTATTTGGAAGCCCTGAAGGAGGTACTGTTTTTTACTCTTAAGTACACTTAGCTACATTGTTATATGTCAAAAGTTAACCCTGGAATGGCCTTGAAAAGAATCCATTGGGCTTATTTAAAGATCTGCGATAAAACATATGTTCATTTAAGGTATGGTTTAGCTAAAATAAACAGCTTTCAGGACCTTCACTGTTTCCTGAAAGAGTTCAGCACACTGGAAAATGTTGCTTGTTATTAATCATTAATATTCTCCCCTTAATATGCACATATAACACCATTTAATGGTAATGGGAGATACATTAGCTCCACAAGGAGAGAATGGCCCTCCAACTTATCAAATCCTATCTTTAAACTCATTTCAATAAACACTTTCATGAGGGTTTTCTGGGACAAGGATTTCATGCAATCTGGAAGAGGGATGGTCAGAAACCTTCTCCTTTTAAATTAAATGCAAACAAGTAAACAAGTCTATTACTTATATTGTATTAGTCAGTATGAATCACATATTTGGCATACAGTATATATTCATGCATCCAATTGAAAGTAATGCATTTTGAATACTAATTAGACACCAGCACATACAAGGGCATAAATCAACTGTTTTTTTTTGTTTTTATTATTTGCATTATCTCAGCACCTAAAAGCCTTAGCGGTGGAGGCTGGCGCCCCGTTATGTTGGTGTGTGGACAAACACGCACGCTCACACCCAAAGGAGGATCAAAAGAACTCAGAAACTATCAGAGAAGAGACAATTCTTTCTCCTAATTTACATACATGAAACTGAGAACAAGGTCAGGAAAAAATAGAATAATGAAAGTGTCATGGGCTGACACTGCATCAGATTATGTAACAGTAAAACTCTACATGCTTTGCAGTGAAGGAATTTACCAATCTTTAAATAAAAATAATTCACGGATGTGAGAGAAACCGGAGAGAGTGAAAATAGTGGTTAATATGCTTTCATGTTTCTTTACAGCTGTGGCGTTTGATGCCTTTGTGGTACAAAGCAAAAGACTCCTTTGCTGCCACCAACACCCCGAGATTGCTTAGCCCCATGGAGTCATCTTCTACCAATTTGTCAAAAATCTTTTGTAACAGTTCAACAAGAATAAATGAAAATAAACCATAAAGAAAACATATAGAATGACCTAGAAGATAAAACAATATATATATTTGTTGTTACATTTTTGTTAAAGAGCACAGGAGCTATTTACTTGAGAATGTAAACTGAAAGTAAGAAAACTGGTGGTCTCCCCCGTCAGTCTTTGAGCCTCCTGTCCCCACGAGCAAGCAGCGCGCTGTGTGCAGCACCACCTGAGCACCAGATGTAGCACAACCCATATGCTGTGGGGAATTGAGGCATGATACTGTCAAATCTGTTGATGTGCTTATATATACATATATATATATATATCTCTGCTAATATATATTAGCAGATCAACAGATTTGACACTATCATGCCTCAATATATATATATATACATATGTGGATTTATATGTATGGATTCTCCCCCTGCCTTTCCCTCAGCTGGAGCCTTGTTCAAACAGTTTAAATGTGATTATCTCCTGTGCTTAGAGAATGCAGTGTGTTCTGGAAGGCTTTGTCTGCCAAAGTCTTAAATGACTACCAGCACTTTCACTGGGAGTCTTTTCTGAGCCTCAGCTCAGTTTCCTGCTCTCAGCTGGTCATAAACCTACCCATCAAGCTCGTGGAAATGTTTATGTGCAGGAATGTTGGAAAGATGTGCTTTCACATTTTTAATGGTTTTGTCCCCTTTCTACATAGGAATGAAACCTTCACATGCAGGCTTAATAGATAAAAATGTTCATCTTTCATGATTAACTGACCATATAACCAATGTTGTTTCTTGAGTTTCCCTTTTGTGATTCTCTCTTAAAAATCAAAAGTTTTGCATATGAATATACTATATTTTTTCCTTTTTTAGAAGAAAATAATCATAGATGAAAAAATCATAGAATCCTAGCAAATATAATTTGACTTCTATTTACGTAAGATTTTTGCAAATGATAATTTGTAATATTAGAAACAATAAAGTTTAAATCAACAAATTGTAACATTTGTTCAAGATAGCCTAAGGTGAAACTGAGGTCTGAATATACCAAACTTAGATATCTTAGAACCAGAATGATGTTCTCTATGGATACAAGAAATCCTATTGCATCCAAATAACTCTCACCCTTTCAGAGAAGATTTGAATCAACAATTTTGTTTTCAGGCATCTAAATCCTAAATAAGAATTGTTCCAAGGGTTCCATTGGTCGATTTTTTTTTTTTTCCCGTACCCAGCAGGCAGAAATCCCAATAAATCTACATAAGCAGATAAACCAAAGTCAGTCTTTGCTGGCCAGTCATTTGTAAACACATAACACAGCATACCTAGTAACCAGCAGAAAATGCAGTGAAAGACTCTGAGGATGTGTCCACACTGTGTGACCAGTGCTGAGACCAGTCCAGACCGTAGTAAAGCAAAGACTGAAGAACCAAAAAAGTCTTGTTTGCACTTTGCTGGCTCTTCAATTCCACAGCGGGTGCCTGCCTCACTGGCACGCAATTCCCGGTACTCTGCCAGGTGCTCCGCTGCAGAGGTAGCAAACAAGTGCTGAATCCTCAGGTTTCTGATGTTCACTTGCAAGTCAGAAGCCTTAGAAGCCAAATTCATCTAACAATGAATTCCCTAGGTCTGTGCATAATTTTTCCAACCTGTACTAACTGCTGTCTTTGCCTCCTGAGGTTTTCCATGGTTGTGCTACCTCTCATCTGGCTTGTCTCCCAGATGATTGCAATGGGATTATTGCAAAGGAAGTCCTGATGAGCTTCTTACTTGGATGAGGAAAAAAAATACTTGTAAATATTTAAATTGCTTCCTCTTCAGCTGTGAGTAAAAACATTTACAAATAGTAGTTTTTATCAGCACTCACAGCCTCAAAATATGTCTCTCTTTATCTTGCCAGTGAGGGAAAGGCCTTACATTCAATCCAGATTTACATTGACTCGGTTTTGTGGTGCTGTTCCACTGTTGCAGTTGCTATTGTTCTCCAAAGTTAAATCATTTAAAAAATATTTAGTATATGTTTGATCTATTTTTAAAAGACCAACCAGATGTCGTCTTAGCAATTTACTGTGAATAAGGGAGGTAAAAGTAATGGTAGTCTGGGTGGGCTGTGTTGTGATGCAAAGATTGGATTTAAATTTGCAATGCTTGACCCCATAAAGTTCAACCTCTTGCTTCAAGGCCATTTCTTCATCTGCACAGTCAAAACAGGCTCCACCTGTTCACAACTGTACCAAATGCAGAGGGCCTTATTGTGTTTGTGTGTTAATCGAAAAGAAACGCTACACTCATCCCCAGGTGCATTCCTACAGGGAATTCCTTGGGGGTGCAGTTGGGTCGATTGGTTAGTTGTTTCATGATGAGGAAGGTAAAAGAACACCATGCAGTTACCCAGTCTGCTGGAACTATCTTCGTGCAGCTCCAAGAGCACCACATAATCCAAGAGACTTTTTAGTAGTAAGTCCTTTAGTCTAAGAAATAATATTGAGTTGGAAAAAAAAAAGAGTAAGCGTGAGGAAATCATGATCAGCTTGTGGATATTTCACTAGTAGAAGAAGAAATTGAATTTAGTGGATAAATTATGCATTACAAATTATTCCCGCAGGATGCAATTCATAATGTTGTTATATTGTAGAAATCTGGACAATCATTGGTCAGACATAGAAAAACTGGTTGTGGGTAAACCCTTCCTTAGGGCTTTTCCAGTTTAGGGTCGATGGTTAGGAGCTGTTCTTGCATGTTGTGTTTCCAGCCAACCTGTTACTGTCTACTTTTCCTCAAGAAAGGTGGCTTCTTTCATAATGTATAAGGCATAATACTTTGGGAGTTCATGTCTCTGCTCAAGAAGGGAATTATTATCCTTCCGCTCCTATCTAAAATCTGTTTCAAGTGTACAGGTCAGAGAAATCTTCAACCAAAAGCTAATACACCTTGTGCCTCTTGAATTTTTTGGTTTAGGAGCATAGGTCTTGCAGTGTGACTGTCTGGCCGCAGAAAAAAAGAAGCCACATTTGAAAAATAGCATCCTTTGTCTCCATCCTAAATTGTAACAGGAATATGTAGAGAAGAGCCTGTCTTGACCTTTTTTCCACATCTATATCCTCTAGGGCATTGAACTGAAGTAACTTGTGTCTCAGATCAAAGTCATTTCACTTAGAAACTCAGGTTGAGCTTGAAGGCACAGTCTCTTAAGTGAAGGTCAATGGTTTATCCATTACAGCACCCAACCCCAAATTATTTTTGCAATTAGTAATATTTATATCTGTTTTTATAGTGTAAAAGAATAAAGAAAGGATAGTCAGCATTTTCAAGAAATACAAGTTAAAGGTGTCCTATCATTTAAAATGATATATCATGTTAGAAAGGAAACTTAAAAGCTGGCATATGCAATCTAAAATTAAATACAGATTTTGAATTTCAGGCTGTGAAGCTAAAAAGATCAAAGGAAACTCTTTACAGTTCTTTGGAATTTGGTATTATACTTCCCGGGAGGTCATTTACTCCCATAATTTAGTCTGACTTATTTTGGCTTCAGTTCCATTAAAAGTATGTAACAAAAAGAGGGCCTCTCTTTACTTTAATTTTTAACTGCAACCTGTCAGTTAAAGGGAAAAAAAAAAAAAGAAAAAAGAGTGTCTGGAAGAGGATGATCTACAGAAGTACTAATAGCTTTCAAATCTTTTGACTTTTTGAGCCTGATATGGCTAGGAACTTATCTGAAAAGATTGTATTTTAACCCTTTTGACTGTTCTTAGACATGATGTGTGCTTTTATTGAAAGGGAACTTATTCATTGCCCTTGAATATATTCTGTATGTTCTGCCATTTCCACAATAGCATCTCTCTTGATTGCACTAGCTTGGCTTGTTAGCCATAATAATAGGAGGAACCCAAGTATAAGCTTGCTGTAGGCAAGCATCAAACCATGCCAGTCATAGGTTGGACAAGTAACCAGAAGTTTGTCTACTGTCTGGAGTGCTCAAAAATGAACAGAATACTTGCTGGGGTGGGGTGTGAAGGCCGTGCTGGTGGGGTTGAGCAAATTAAGAGAGCAATACTTCATGCTGCGTTTGAAATCAAGG
The DNA here is from genome assembly GCF_000705375.1 of Tinamus guttatus. Next base: position 481,320 of record NW_010580511.1, read on the forward strand.
AAAACAAGGGTAGATCCAAAATGATACAAAAAAAAGTTAAATGAGCCTTTGCTCTTCAAAAAAGGTTTGCTGTGCTCCTGATGTCTTTACTCTTTTGGACTTCATCACACAAACAGCATCAAAAAAAAAAAAAAAAGAAACGGGATTAAAGGACTATATAGGTACTTGGTGTGAGGCAGCAGTAAGCCTTGGAATAAAAGGCTAACTTAGGACATGCACAAGGTGTGAGGAAGGGGGCAGACAGATCCAGCCTCTGGAAGGCTGATCCTGCTGGTGCTGATGAAGGTACAAGCAAAGCTTGTCCTTATTATACAGAAAGACATTTACACAGATGTACTCATAGGAACAATCCAACCTTAGGAGTTGTGTTCAAAGCTGAGATGTTTATAGTTGGTTTTCTTCTGTTTTTTGACACATCATTTAATTCTTTTATTGTCTTTACGCTGTGGCAGCTATCTTGTATTTCAGTATGATTTGCACAGCAGATGGCAGCTCTCATTTGCTTACCACTTCTCTCCTTCTTCTTGGCTTTCATTTATTCTCTAAATTGTTAAGATTAGAAGCTTCTGAATCCTCTCCCCTCCTTGGTAATGCAATAGGATAAATAAAACTGCAAAAGCAAGAGTGGTTTTGGACCATAAGAAACAAGGCCTTGTCTCTGGCACCTGGGAGAACTGAGACTCTTCAAGGTTCCCTTAGCACAGGCTAATGGTGGTCTAGTGCATGCTCATAATTTACCAGCAAAATATATTCTTGAAAATATTTTCCCGTATAATTAATGCTCTAGAAAACATAGCTCTTTCCAACTGGCAGAACTAAATCTATTAGAAATGTTACAAATGCTTTTTGCAGCAAAAGGAATAGTGGCAACAGAGAGGTTAAATCTCCTCTTTTCATGCAGGTAACTGCTTAGAAGGGAAGTGATTAGAGGAGCTTCTTTTTTTGGTATAAAAGTTTTTTTAATCTTGTTCAAGTGCCTAAAGTGTTTGAAGAGCCAGATAAAAGCATGGACTTTTTATTTAATAAGTTATCAGTTACACGTTCCCCTGTTTATTTTGCTCTGTCATTGAAACATATTTTCTTAAAATGTGTTTTGCTTCACCATAATCAATAGGTAGTAACTATGCAAGATGTTTAGGATGAATTTCCATATTAGGTCCAAAAGAATATCCCTCTCTTAAATTTGCACAATTGCACAGACAAAACCAGAATTAACCTCTTCATTTAAAAAAATATTGAGCATATTTTGCAGCACTTGAGATAATGTCAGAATTTGTACACAAATTCTCAGCAAGTTACCTACTGAAAATCTCATTTTTTTTTAATTTGGGGTAAAAATGCATTTATTTACTTAGGTGGAATGTTGCTTGCATTATAAACAAAATATCATTTACTTTAAGTCACAGATGGTAAAACTGGCCCCCTTAACACCAGAAAGAATAAAAAGTCTCACTGCAGTCAGGTAAGTGTCTAGCTAGAAAAAAATAGCACTGTACCATGTTGCAAATGTTCTCTGATGGTATCAGATTCTTCAGGGGAAAATTATGTGCAGATATGCAGACTTAGGTTGTTTTTTGAACTAAAGGCATTTATACGCTAAAGACTATGCTCTCTTTTTAAAGAAATATTGTCCATTTCTAGTATCACAGGACTATCTATCTATCGTAGGACTCCCCACTACAGCTTACTACTGGGTAAGGAACAGGTCCCAAGCAGATAAAGAGAATGTGCACCAGAGAATGTGCAGGTCTTTGCTGAATATCAGTGGCTTTTTGTGCTTCTACCAAGCACGTAAGATTTTGATTAAAATAATCCAAAGGCAGAGCAAATATATTCAGTTTAAGGCTTAACTTTGATGTCTTAGGACCCACTCCTTCTCCAAGGAGCATGTCACCTAGAACCCTTTGCCTGCAAAGTCTCACCCCAATCCATGGGGCGCCCTTCATGGGGTACACGATGGACATGCGGGTTAAATTGCAGTGCAGAAACTTGCAGTATGGAATTTGCTTGATTTGAAAATGAATCTGAAAGTGCAGCATTTTAGTGTAAGCTCTAATTATATCTAATCTTCACAAAAACAGGTAGGCCTTACATTAACTCTCCTCTTCTTAGAAACAGATTCTCCATGTTAAATATTTCCTTTTTTTCACTATCCCTCTGTCCTCTTCATCTAAACCCAGCTGCCCTCTCTTCCCCCAGAAATTGCAAGAGTTGGAAGGCGCAGCAGTCCAGCTTCAGTATCCATTGAGATCAAACCTAAAGAAATGGACCCATCTCTATTCAAAATGAATTTCCTTTATACAAAAAATACAAAGGAAACTGAAGCTACATTTCTAAACACTGAAAAGCAAAGAATAAAAGGTGACTTTTCCCTTAAAGTGTTCGATGTTAACGTCATTTAGTGCTTTGGCAAATCCCAGGATATTCTAGGAGGACTAGTTTGGGGTAGCAAGCCATTCGCATATCTTTTCATTACCCCCTTATTTTCAAACAGAGGCCTACAGAAATTCCTGTGCTCTGAACTCTCACAGGGGGATGGAGCAAACAGAAAAGATCTTATTAAAACTGTCTTTCTCCAAAGATTTTTTTTTCCCCCTTTTTAGGCACTCTACCCTGGGAAAAGAAAGAACAGGTTGAGCTGAATATGTTCACTTTGCCAACTTCCAGTCCTTTTCTCTGTTTGTCAGTGGCAAGAGTAAGTTGTACCACTACTCTCTTTTTTTGTCTCTGGGCTGGATGCATGAAAGCAGGTGGAAATACTGGATGGAATTAATACATGGATAGATTTCTTGAGATCAGGTACTGTATATGCTAAGGCTTCTGCTTCAGCTGTCATTACTGTTTAGTTGCATAGGAGTAGTGCTTACCTTTGCCTTGCTCCAGTCTTTTGCTTGCTGTCACTCAACCTTCAAGTTTTTCATTTAACATTATGAGTACTGTGAATATGCTTCTGACTTCTTTGTAACTTCTCTCTTCTTTGTAGTAGAGTCTTTTTGAACTTCTTTGATAGCTTTTTTTTTTCCTTTCCCTTTCTGTTTCTTCTTCATTAAAACAGCTTTTTAATCCTTTACTTTCTCCCTTAGAGGCAGCTTTTTTCTCTCTCTCCTTTTTTTTTTTTTTTTTCTTAAAATTTGCTTACCTCTGAGAACTTCTCAAGGTGGATCCTCTCCTCTATCACTTCAATCTGTGGGCTCTCTCTTCAAAAACTGTTTAAATAACAACAGTTGAGTAATTATTATACATTTTTGAGTTCTGTGTGCATGATTTTGTGTAGAAATTACAAGCAGAGATTATCTTAATAGAGATATTAAAACAATAATAGTAATCGAGAGTGAGAAGGAGTGGCAAGAAGAGTGACATAATTTTAGCCAGTCAGTAATCTAGATCTTGCCAGGCTTACCTGATATCTTTTGATGAAAACTTAAGCATACTATATAAGTATAGGGAGAAGTGATGCTTTCTAAGTAAGTGCTTTGATTTAATACTACCCAAATTTTATTTCAAAAGCTGAATATTACAAAAACAAAGAATATGTATGGGCACATAAGGAAGTGTGAACTTGTCCAAGAAACAATTATACGGAAAACGATTGGTAGGTTAAGCATGTCTGACCACTCCTGTGTAAAGCTCCAGTGTGGATCCTGGAGCCAAAAATTGCCTTGGTGAAGAGAAATAGGACTACCAGTAGAAATCTCTATTGCATCTACTATGGTCATTGACCACTCCTGAAATACTCTGCCTTGTTCGAAAAAACATACCTGAAGATAGAGGTGGGTCAACAGGAGTCTAAGAAGACATACAAGTATTTAAAGACCAAATAATCTCTTATATATTAAGAAAAAACAATACAGTCTATCACTTCAAGTGAAAATTAAGGGCTGGTTTAATTGTGGTATATAAGCATGTATATGAATGTGATAATGCCTCCTCAGTCTGATTAATAAAAACACAACAGTGTTCAGTGAATCCAGTGGAGCTTGGAAGGTATTGACTGGAAAAAGGGTATAAATTTGTCCTGTTGAGCATTGTTAACCACTGAAATAATTTATGCAGAACTGTGGTAGTTTCTCCATCACTTAAAAGTTAAGCACCAGGCCTGGATTTTTTTTCCTGAAAGACACATTTAATTCAAGCAAGAATGTATTCAAGGAAATCCTGTGACCTGTGGTATACAGGAGGTCAGACAAGATGTTTAGATGGTCCCTTCTGGTTTTAAAGTCTATGAATCTAAGCAGGTAAAAAAGCAAAACTACCAAAGAATTTATAATCTTGTCTTCTGTGGGATTACTCATATGCTTTAAGTTGAGCAGATGTTTAAGTGCTTTGCTGGATGAGGGCCAAGCAGAGCTGGAATGGTAGCATGCCATTCCAGTGCCCTTCTGTGGCTGTGGCAGAACAGGACTTAAGGTTGGTACAGTAACAGCCGTTATACTGCTCCCAGTAATTGGCTTAGAAAGCAGTGTAGGTAAAATGGTACAACCAGGATTAATTTTGAAGGAAGTACTGGATTCAAATGTGGTATAGTTAATACATGAAAATTACTGCTGTGGGATCCACTGATACACAGAACAGGTTTTTGGATTTCTGTTCCAGTGCATCCTATCACAGCACTGGCGCTGAGTATAATGCTATAAAATCAGCCACTTAGCAGGGAGATGCTATGCTGAAGTAAGAATTACCTTCAAATAAACTGTATACAGAGGAGAAGACTGTTCTAATCACTTTCTTAACTGACACAGTTACAGAGGTATTAAATGGTGGTGTAGACAAGCTCCTAGTAACCTATGTTAGTGAGTCAGTGACTGTGGCTTTCTCCTTTTTGTTAGCTTTCTCAATCCCTACCCGATGTAATAATGAGTTTAATGATCTGATTTATGTGCAGAGATGTAGGATTATGTCTGGGCGAAGGATGCCTGAACGTTTTACACAATTCATCAGTCTTTGATGTATAGCAGATCAAAATGAAGTTCTAAAAGGAAGAACTGGAAAGGATCTACCAAAAGACTTATAATCTTACTGCACCAAGTTATTGGCCTTTTATCTGACAACTTTTGTTCTGCTTATCTTCCTCCCCTTACATGCATCATTGCTAGTGTTTGGTTAAATGTTTTCTCTTTTCCCATAGCTCTTCAGATTTCTCCATCTATCTACTACTGTTCTGCTAGTATGCTAATCAGGAAGACCTGGTGTACATGTCCAGCAGCCTTAATACCGTAGCTTACTGTTTCCTATGTGTTTCAGTTGGTTTAGAAGTTCCCAGGCTGTAATATACATGCCGTAGGACACAAAATATCTCCAAGTAGTATGTTAATACCATGCAAGGAACTAAATGGCTTCTCTTCTTCCTCCTGTCATCACTGTTTCTACTGATGATAGCAGCTAAGCAAATTTTGAGTAGGATTCATATTTTGAATTTTTATAGCTCCATTTTTTCCAATCTTTCCCAAGATATGTTTGGGAAACATCGTTTCCATTCATAGTGAAAATGAAGAGCACTGTAAGGTATAGCTTGGCCAAAATGCAAATCTCATATGAAATGACCCCAGTCCTTGCAAATTCCATGGTACTGCTCACTACTTGGGGATAACCTTGGCAATCTGGACTCAGGATCAGGTTTGTTGATCTTTCATATTTGGCTCTCCGGTCTCATTGCACTTCCTGTGCCTGTTACTGCTGCAGAGTGTAAAGGAATTGGAAAAATGCAAACTGTCTAAGGTGAGTGGGTGAATATGTGGTGAACATGCTGGCTACATTCTTCAGAAGGTGCCTGGTGCCTGGCCCGTGTTTGTGGAAAAACTGTGCTGGGGGTTTTCTTGCTAGCACATGCCAAACTAACCATGCCGCATCTACAGCCCTCCTTGGAGGGCCCTTCCAGGCCAGCATGTGTCAGGGCAACCCAGTGCGGAGCCTCCCTCGTGTCAGGGCTGGATGAACTGCTGTTTTTCTGCCTGTCCGGAGAGCCCCTTTCACTCATACTCTGTATCAAGAAAAGCATGACAGGCCATCAGGGCTGGCGCTTTTAAAGCGGTCGCACATTCTCATGCGTCTCCTGGCTCCTCAGCAGATAGCTATAAAAATCTTTGTTTTTGGTGTTTGTTTTTAAACCCCCTCAAGCGTCTTGCTTGGTAGGTCTGTATGCAATTATGCATGCATTAAGTACTAAATGAAAACAAAAAGCATTTAACGTTAATCACACTGGAAAGTCACCATGTTGTGATCATACGCAGCACCGCTATGGCTGCCCAGCTAGACATCCCACTTTCATGCAAACAACAGTACCAAATTGAATTACATAAAAAGAAGCTACATACTGACTCCCAGCAGTATGTTTTGACAAAACACTTTGTCTACTTAAATGATTTCAGATGCTATAGTCAAAAGCCTTGACTGCAAATAATGGGTTCATAAAACCTATCTTTAAAATTTTACCTGACAGTAATGCTGTGCAAATATCTGCACTTCTAGTTCACCTTCTCCACTTGTTTACATCAGGATTTTAATAGAGTGGCTGTCAAAGAACAACAGCTAAAGGCCACTGTTTGATAAGTTGCTGCAAAAATAGACTGTTTAAAATGAGAATTTCCTCCTTAAATTCAGCTATCACAAAAAGGTGATGTTTAGGAAAATGTTGGAGAGAGACAAATTCTAGGAGGACTGCAATAAAAACCTTTTGAGTTCAGTGACATTCTAACCAGCAACGACTTTGTAAAGAACTACATTTCCCATCTGTCTTCAGTTCTACTGAGAAACAACAAAAATACAAGGAGAACAGAGGAACACACAAAAAAGTCAGGAAATAGGTACCTACATACATGGATAGATGTCTCAGTCACTGCTGTATTGGTATGTTATGTTTGAAGAATAAACTGAGTACATTTCCTTAACCACCTGAAGAAAGGAAGGGATACTCTGGAACAGCCACTTTTATGGAGTAACATGCAGAGTAAATTTTCCATGGGGCTGCTTGTCCAGGAGAATTTCAGAGTCAGAAAGGAGGAGAGCGCTATGCAAAAGGCTTGATGTTTGTTTTGGTTTCATCTAATCTTATTCCATGCCAAAGAAGTTGTTGTTCTGTATTAGAAATCTTCAATCTCAGTAGGTTTTCCACAGCCAGAATCTATGGAGATGTAATAAATAGTACTTGTAAACAATACTTGTACCAATACTTGTAGCTAGAGATGTTTCTGATATTTTGTTTAGTAACTCTGAGTATAAAGCAGCCATGCTCCGGGGCGGCCTGCCTTTTCTGTCTTTGTATTAGTACTTCCTTACCATTGTGTTACTTCTGAAACAAAACTTGCAGTTTTGCAGAGCTTGTGCTGATGCAATCCAAGGGAGAGAGGAAGAAAAGCTGCAGTCTGTGAGCGTAGCTGAGTATGTGGAAGCCCGTTCTGCCTTCCCCTTGTTGTGCTCACCCATATTTCTCTGGCTTCTCTGCCTGCATTATGGAAGAATTCCTTTTCTACTTATTCAGGGCTTATTTTATGAATCTTTCAGTGTCATCCATTGATCAGAATACCTCTTCCAGATGAGCGAGTTGGGCTTACCCTCAGGCCTAATACAGCAAGTGTCCTGTATGGCTCTCCAGAGCTGCGATGCTAATAGCCATAACAGCAGGACTTCACTACAAATCTCTGGAGGTTCTACTGAAATCAGAGCCTTAATGAGCACATACAAATTTAAGCCAGTGCATAGCACCCCCTCAACACACACACACACAAAAAAAACGTTGAGCCAGATCCCACGCAGGTGGGACTACAGAGGGAGAAAATGGAATACTTTCAATTTTGCTAAATTCTTTGAAAAAAGAATTATGATTATTTAATAAAGACTGAATTTTATAGCCCATTAAGGGACTTCATCACCCAGAGGGGTCTCTGAAGCAGGTTTAGCAGGATTAATGTTAGTAAAATTAGGCAAAGTTCCATTGTTAGCTCTAACGACTCAATACACAAGCCTGTGAAAGCTTGAAATACGTATTTACGTGCTGAACAGTAATAACTGCTTTGTATGTCAGTGGTCACTCATTCCCTCCTTATGCTTCCTCTGAACTCGCAGTTATTCTCAGAAAGTTGATCCCATGCCTGCTGCTTGTGGGCAGCACATCCTTGAAGAGCTCACGACGGGGTCAACGTGAGCAAAATCCTGGCTCTTGTTGGGTCTTTCTGGAGGTGCAAGACCCTTCCCGTCTCTCCTGTCAGCTTTTGGCCTTCCTTTTCTTTCTAAAATCCCCTCTTGCCAAGAGGCAGATACCTACCTGTAGGAGACCTCTATCCTGTTACCTTATTGATACAGGGTGCTAGCAGCACAAAATAGCGCCCCCCCCTATTTCTTGCATGCTGAAAGGATTGCTGAAGACGTGCATTAGACATAGTGCTCAGCTGGCACCCACAGAATCCTTTTTTTTGTGGACAATACTAGAAGGCCTATAAGTTGCCAGCCTGATTATTATTAAATAATTTGTACTTGTGCTTCCACCAAAGACTGTAAAATGCTTTGGCATTAAGAGAAGCCTCTCAGTCTTTTCTGAGGAAAACACTATTTCTGGCCAGGGCCCTTTGGGGAGATATTGCTGCCACTTGGTTTTCTCTTGTCTTGTCTGGTTCAATTCCCAGTCTCACTTTTCCGAGTTTTTTATTATTATGATTGTTACTATTATTGCTATTACTACAGTAAAAACACAAACATCTGGATTATTATTGAGGATCTCTATATTCTACCCATGATTTAATGTCCTAGAGAAGAGTGTAAGAGAAACAGACTTTTTTTGCTCGTTTGCTATATGTAAGAAGTAAGTCATCTTCATGGAAAAAGGGATCTCAGATATAGATCTGAAATATAGATCTGATTTTTCTTCTTTCTTCTTCTTCCCTTTTTTTTTTTTTTTCCCCCAAGTAAAAACGGGCCAGTGCTTGTTTAAAAAGAAAGATTACAAGGTACCATGGTACTCAAAGATACTAGAAAATCGACCTTGCCTGGTATGCTACGGAAAGGTATTTAGGAGTATAGCCCCAAAACCTGTACTCTGAGCATAAATCAGCCACTCTGTACTTTATAGTAAGTTTTTTTTTTAAACCAAGAGTATCTGAGAGATGTGTAAGGAAAAATAAGATTGCATATTGATGGAAAAATGTAAAATATAGGAGAGAGGGTGATGGAGACTGACCCCAGTCACCTATTATTTGTGTAATTTTAATTACTCTCCCTTTAATTTAAGCAGCTGACACACACTTTCAGTGGTGTTCAGAAAGTTAATAGGGCAGCTGAGTAAGGATTTTAAGGTCATGCACGTGTCCTTTGGTGCTCATTTTATTTATTAGCTGCTGAATTAATATTCTTATGATTACGAAAATGACCGTTTATGTGTATAATGTGTCTTACAATATTGTACAGTGATAAATAAAGTAATATTTATTTCCTGAAATGCTTTCCTAGGCTTCAGAGTCTTCAGTAGTAAACTCACAAAAAAAAATGACAGCTTTTAAACCAATCTGTATATGCTTGTACACTATTTCTTAATTATGGTATGTAGTCATCAGTTTGCTGACAACAGTCTTCCTGGATGTCACTCTTTGATTCCAGCCTTCCCAACTGAAATTAAAATATTGACAGAAATCATTTTGCATAAGCAGTGAAAAATTCAAAGGGGCGTTTAAAGTAGAGAAGCTTCTACATTTGTCACTTCTGTGTTCCTGGTTTCCAGGTACATAAATAGTAATGTGAGCAAAGCTGGGGCTGTCATATGTATGTTTTGCATGTAAGTAAATGATGGCATTTAACTGAAGTGCGTTCTTTTCAGTCTAAACAGATGATGATAAAAATAGAGAGAACCTAATGTCTCTGGGCCAACATATTTTTGGAGGTAAATTGGTAGATTACCAGTATGTGGGGAGTTTTGTGTATTAATTTTAAAACTTTTCCCCCATTTATTTGTCCCCTTGCTTCTCTCGATCTGCAGGATGCCCAAGGGATGGAAGATGTGGACACTGGAATCAGCGGTGGAGGTTTCCTCTGAATTTGGTGGAGATGCTCCCAGCTCCCGCTGGCAGAAAAGAGATGCGGCCATATGCACAGTTTTACACCCGGAGTTTGTAATGCCAATTTGAGGCAGTGAGCCCACTAATGAGGTAGGTCAGATAAAAAGCGAAGCTGGGACAATGACTTACAATATTTCTCATAGTTCCTTGTGTGTTTTCACAACAGCCTTTCTTCTTTTTCTGCATAAGCACGTTTTATTGCTGCTCTGTTCAGAGGTTAGTTTACCTTTGAGGTCCCCAATACCCCTAGGTTTTACTGTGTATCAACAGTGTGTGTGATGTAGTGACACACATCAGGAAGTATTCTCCATTTTAAATTCATTGCAGTGGATCGATCTCATAATGTTAACAAATCTTTTTACATATCATCCTGAAATGTCTATTCGATTTAAACAGCAAGGTTTAGACAGTGAGCAATGGGTAATGAGATCATGGTCAGCATTAGGATCTGAAGAATTATAGAGATATGAGGAGGAGTGTGTTTTCCTGCTGTCAATAAATGCTGTAAATCCTAAATTAGACAACTTTGCAGTGATATCAAGACACACAGCAATGTAAAGGTGGCATAAAAAATTCAGGAGCGGGAAGGGGATGGGCTGCAAAGAGCCAGGACAACTTAGCGCAGCGCAGGGTGTGCATGTGTGGTCAAGGTAAATTCCAAACACACCAGATTGTCATCACTCTATATTTAGTGGCACAACTGCTAGAAAATTCAATCTTCACTCCATCAAACAAATAGATGGGCCTGTGGAAACTCTCATCATTTTAATCCCAGCATGCTAATGCCCCCTGTGTGAATATAGATTTCTCAATTAAACTAAAGTAATTCGATGAAAGAACAACTCTCCCAGGCCCAAGTAGAGCTTTCAGTAAAAACAGCCGCTGTTTATCGCTCAAGAAGTGTTTTCCACTGGCTGATGCATTGGGGTGGCTGCAAACTGTATGGGCTCCTTTGTGCAGATGCCCCCAGAAATGGGGGCATTGTGGCAGTGACAGAGGTGTGGAACGACTCGCAGGGCGGCTCTGCTCCTGGGATTCTATATCCCGCAGAGTTGCCTTTCCGAAGCCCCCTCGGAGTTAGTGCAGAGCTATGGAGCCCCGATGCTTTTCTGGGATCTCCTTTGATGTAGGTCTGTGCTGCCTTCGTTTGAGAAATCGCCAGACCCACGGGCTATTTTAAGGGACAGGACAAAACATGTGTCTCCAACCAAAGAATAGGAATCATAAATGGGTGAAATGACCTCGTGTTAATACAACCCTTGTAGCCTTATCTACTTAGAGTATTTTATATTTTTAACTACTAGATATTTATAAAAAGTCACCATCTCTATTGGCATTTGACAAAGGACACAGTTAAATGGACCTGGCATTTTCTTATTCATGTTGTTGCGCTACTTGAATTAAGGTTCAGGCATCATGTGAGTGAGTATTTTATGGATTTAAAAAAAAAAAAAGACCTAATTCTCATGTGGACCACAAGATCTAACATTTATTCCTGAGAAGTTTGACTTCATTCTTTTTTTGAACTACAGAAATATATTTTCCAAATCCTAATTACCTCATTTTTTGTGCTCCGTCTCACACTGATTTTTGCTTTGTTTACATACGTCTTTGTGGATGCACTTTCCAACATACATGAGAATTTTATTTTAATTACCTTTCTCTGAAATGCATTGCATTATTTTCTCTCTCTCTTTAGTTTGTTCATTTTTTGGCCATAAAAATTATTAACCCACAGAGATATGTTTCTTCTTTTGTTAGTTAATTAAAGACACTGTTGGATTTATCTTATGCTACCACCAGGAGGGCACAACGAGTGAAATATTGTATTACTAGACGGTTCATTTATTAGCATAAAATAATCAACACTTCTGAATACTAGTACTTCACTGTCTAAGGTTTGTCTTTTTTGTGATTTCATCTAGGAAGCAACAGTAAAGGGTAAAGAAGATGGGAGAGACAGACCAAGGGAGAAAGAAAGAGCAAGCGAGACAGCTGTTACAATGAGCAGGTTTTCTTATGGAAACACAAAGGAAATTTAACTTGTAAGTTAAGCCTGCCTGGAGGCATATCTAACTGGCACCTAGAATATAACTTCGGAGCAAGCTAAAGTAGGGATAAAGTAGGGATACTTGGCTACTAACAGAGATTGAATAATTACAAAACCATTAATTCTACCACATGACTTGCACTGTTTGGAAAAAACAAAAACAAACAAACAAAAAAAAACCAGAATAAATACCATAGGGTTCTGGTATATTTCTACTATTTCCCCATAATATTAATCATCCTAAATGTTATTCTTCCAAAAGGAATGATGCCCCATGATAGCATATATCAATACTTACAAATATTAAATGCATGTTGTACCTACTTGGAGAGAGCTTATCACTGAACATCAGAGACTACATATTTCCCCAAATACTTGCTCTTGATTCCGCTCTCCTTGGGGTACAGTGGAATTCACCTTCTTCCTTGGCCACAGCTCTGCTGTTGGCCCAGGCTCGGTGGAAGACTTAGGGATGACCTGCGGTGCGTCCACATTATTTTCTGCCTCCTTCTCCCTAGGTTTTTGTCTTCCCCATTTCTGAGCTTTTCATGATTATATGAAAAATTAATAGGATCCTGATCTATATTACTTTTTCTTTCTAATTTCATCAGAGTTTAGGAAGGTGAATCATGATATAATAGGAGAGGTTGAAGCTCCATGCCCAAACCAAGGAAATTCATTTACACAGGAGCCCCTTCTGTGTACAAATGTAGGTAGTGTGACCTATTTCTGGGAGATTTTCTTCTGTTTTTGGGAGAGACACCAGTAATTCATTCTTCCTTTCTGAGGAATAGAATAAAAAACCCAGACGCATTGATTATTAATCATTCATTTGGGGACTCTCCTCCCTCTTGACCAATGACATAATCTTCAGTGAACAATATGTATACTATAATTGACATTTGCACAAAAAAAATCAGGTTATATTGTATGCATCTGCACTAATAAAAATAGTCATCTTTCAAATTCTCCTTTTCAAAGTCTCATTGAGAAGACTTCGATATCTATATAGCATTTATTTTGACCTTCACCTCTCTGATCTTCCTGCACAGGGGGACTGTACGACAATACAATACAATAGAAGCATACTTTATTAAAATACGCATTTAGGCAGTGATTTTTCAGAAACTCCAAAGTTAGGTACAGGAAGTCCTGAAAACTGTCTGGGGGCTAAACCCCTTTAGGCTTTGCATAAGCTTCCAGCTTTGCATGCCACTCTGAAAGTCAGTTACATAATTATGTTCTAAACAGCACTGTTGATGAGTTGTGTAATTACAGTAACTCAACAGGTCATCCCAAATTAAGTCTAGGCTTCTGTTTGCTTAAGACCCCTGTTTTTTGATATCATAAATGGTTTAATGTTATCTGTTATGGTAACCAAGAGTTCTAAACAAACATCAGTCACTCCTACTTGTAGATTAGTCACTGTTTTGGTGTGCCCTACTTCCAGAGAAATTACGCATTTTGCTTCAGCTATTTCAAGAGAGGATTAAGATGTAAACCAGTTCCTACTGCACTTGTATAACTCTGTTTTGTTTCATAAAATATATCCAGATGCATATGAATATGGAATATACAGTAGATAAACATGTTCTTTGTTATTGGATTGCCTTATATAGAGCCTCTGGTTTGTTTTCTACCAATTCTAATGAAAGCATCTAGATCGTTAGCCAGCAACTGGCTCATGAGAACTGAGGTTTTTATAAAAATAATTTTAGAAAATAGATAATAATCTTTGGAGGCACATTTAAAAAAATGACATTTATTTGCTTTCAAGTGCACTGCATCAAGCTGCCATCTTTGAGGGTGATGGAATGATCAAGGAGGAAGCAGGACAGCCCAGGCAAAGACCAACAGCATCAGAAATGTGCACCTTTGTGTTCAGGGAGGTTACCCTGTGTTTGCAGAGGTGTAATAATAGTGGAATCACAACAGAAGGCTCTGCCTTTTACTTCTAAAATAATTATTAAAACGATACATTTACAGAAATTAACTGTACTTTAAAGGTATTCTCTTAGATGATCAAGCACTATCACTTTAATCAGTGACTTCCTACAGAAACAAATGCTGAAATGTATTAGAAAATATTAGTCCTAATGATTTTCCTTTTGAAAATATTACTAGTTCAGTAATTTTAATTAAAGAAGAATTTAGCACTTTTGTATTTGTATTCCCAATGTCAAACCTTTTTGTTATCACACTTACACCTCTGTTATTAATGTTAGCAATGGTTTGCAAAAGAGGAAAAGCTAGTTATCAATGAATAATTCAGGCTCCATAACTGTCAGACCTCATTATTTTAAATAAGGCTTGGTAGTTCCAGCTGTAACTGGCTAATTGCATCATTTAAACTTAAACTGTTAGAATATTTCACATAATTCACAATTTTAAAAACTTTTAATACATTCAAAATCACTGTAGTACATAGGGCAATTTGCTTTAAATCAGGTTGAGAGAAAAAAGAGACATTCTAATTGTAATATGAGTCCTCAAGTTGTTAAAATAAAAACTATAGTGAAATTGATATACTGTATAGATAAAATTAAACCCTGTCATTAGGCTGAAATGATATAAAATATTTGTAAAAACAGACATTGAAAAAAAAATAAAAAAATATAAATAATGAATTAAAATGTGCTATGATACCTGATGAAACTCTCTTGAAAGATAGTTCAAATGCTGTCAATGAAAATATTCCCTTTTCTTTGGCCATATACTCTGCTCTGATTACTTTTTTTTGCCAGTACATATGATTGCCAAAGCAGTTACAAATAGATTATGTGATGGTATTTTAAAAAACTGAACTAGTTGTTTTCCAAAGTCCTCCAGGGAGTTATTTTTATTTGTAAATTTTAATTAATGACTAGAAAATTTTAAAAACATTACTATTCGGTTTGTTTTATCTGATAATTGCTTGCTCTTAATAATACACACTTGATAAAATGAGAAGGAAATATACTGTACATGCATTTTTCCTCAAGTAAATTATATAATTCATTGCAGTCTCTCACTGCCTCTGTCTCTTGGACTTACACACATAGAGACACACACACACACAAACATATTCTGAAATAAAACTAGTTTTTCTAGGACAGAATCTGGCTCAGGACTTCAAGGGAATACTATAAAAGAAATCACAATACACTATCTAATTCTTGTGAAAAAAAAAAGCGGTATCTGCTGTATCTAGAATCACTCTGGAGTCTTGTTTCTCTCTTTATTTAATCTAAAAAATTAAAAAGACAAAAAACAAGCCAAATTTCAGCTTTTTTTGTCAAAACTATACATTTCAGCCCACATATCCATTAAGTACATCATTAAGGCTGTGGAGGTTACACAGCAAGGGCTTGGATCTACTCCGATATGTAGCAGCCTCGCATTGCTGGATATCTTGTAAAAGTCAGCCGTACATTTCTGCATCCTACTGGAGATCATTAGAGAATGCATACAGAAACTGTATGTGTTCTTGTGTTTGAGAGCAGAATCAGTGCACCACACAGATTAGATTCCCAGGTTTTCCACATGCTGAAACTGAGACATTTCTACTTGTGCAAAAAACACATCTAGCAGTAATTGGTCCCCGCAGAGATGCAGACTATCATATTCTCACATTCTTCTGAGATCTGTAAACTAAAAGCCCTGGTTTCATGGGAGATGTATCTCTTAAGAAGACAGACAGCATCAGGTTGGGTTTTGTAAATCTTTGCTTAAGGCACATTTAAAGACCATAAAAATTCTCTTCCCACCCCTCCATTCCAGCCTACCTTTTCGTGGGAGCATTGCACCTCCTGGGAACGAGTCAGCAGGAGTTTTCTGCAGGTAAGTAAGTCAATTAGATTTGAAATTTCCCATGTTACCTGTATTTGGCCTGAAAACATTATACACAGGCTATTAAAATCACAGGATTGTAATACTTGTTTTCCTCCTGTTGCTGTGTGTTTTATATGTAGTCACAGTGACAATGGTTCTCCCTTCTCAGAATTTAACACTTAAAAAAGAATCCCATAAATTCAAAGTATTGGTGTCAGCCTCCCATGTACTTGATAGAGCTGTTGTGGTCAGGAGTTTCAGAGCCCCACACCAGCCTCAGTGGCCGGTGCGGTTGTCCTCCGAGTTGTGCTGGCATGTCCATGCAGCGTGCCCCAGCGAGCTGACCAGAGTGCTCCTCTGCAAGGGCTGATCCAAGAGCAATGGCCAAGCTTCAGCAAAAACAAAGAAACACAAAAAATCCTCCACAAAAATTATGAAATACCTGTCCTGGTTGCCTATAATCGAGGATAGTAAGACCATCACCTTCAAATTGCATACGGTTAGAGAGCACTTTTTTGACCATGCCTCGCAGTGTCAGACCTGAGACTGGTGTTCAAAGGTGCCGAAGTGCCCAGGCAGACGCCCAGTTTTGGTGCTCAGGGCCCACAGGCTCTAGGTCCAGGGGCAGAAATGTAGTATATGCATCATATACAAAGAGCTTCTCCTCTTTGAGGGAGTCACATTTCTTTGGGAATTTCCATCTTGGCTGCAGTGTGGCTTATTGAAGGGTGTTCATTAGGGGGCTTGAGTTCAGAGAAGTCAATACTTGGAGTTAGTGGTTTTACACTATATATGTATTTGTCCATTTTTACTTGGGAAATAATGGAGCCCAAATATTATAGTTTATAGTATGATATGTCAAATGACTGAGAATAATGTTCACAACTGTATATACATACACGAAAAGAACAATACTAGGGCTGCAATTTTGTAAAGCTAAATTTTAAAAAAAGTTAAAATCATAATGATTTCAGAAATCATGATGTTATAGTGAGAAACATTCCTAATTTAAATCAATACTGATAACACTCCATATTCCTTCAGTGTTTTTGTCCCTTTGTTATCACCTGATACAAATGGGAAGCAGTAAAAGAAAAAATTAATGAAAGAAGTTGTATTTCTGAGGATGAAAATATTTGCTCTTCTAGTCTTGCAATGTCTAGAGACTTCTGTGGTTGTTTACTGCATTCACCTTCCATAAGCTGTGTGTCAGCTCAGCTGTCTGAACTATAGCTTCATTTTTAAATATTATGCTCTGAGAAAACACCAGCAAAGTCTCTGAATGCTTTATGTCTGTGGCCACATCAGATAGCTCAACAAACAGGAGACTTATACTTGTCTGTCTTAAAATTACCCCACCGTTGGTTTTACCCTTGTCAAAGGCTAGCTCCCTGCAAGGAAGCTGACAGTCGTGTTTCGGGTGCACTGGAAATGTTTCTTCAGTGAAAGGAATCAAATCTCGTCTGTGTAGAGAGCGTGTTCTTAAAGTCAGTGATTGCACTGACAAAAAAAGACATCTTTTTTCTTCAGAGCTGTAGGCATCTAGTTGAAAAATACGTGGTAACCAGAGATGTTCCAAAGTGCTCAGATACAGTGAGCAGAGAACTGCCATTGCACGTATTCCTCCCAGAGGGTCATCCCGGATGCCTGTCCACAAAGCAGCCTGAATGCAAATAATGTCAACTGTCTATGAAAGTAGGTGATTCAGGTCACTAAACAGCATACAGTGGTTAAATTACATTATTCCTTCTAATACTTAATGTGCATCTCAGCTATTCACTTGCTAAAGTGAAGACAGGCAAAAAGACTTATTTTACTTTGCTTGTCTTTAAAATCTTCAGCATACAGAACTATCTACCACTTTTGAGGAGCCAGCAAACAAATGGAGGCATGCAAAATTACAAAAATATTTGGAAAGAAAATCTATGCATGATCTAGCCAAAGAGGGAGATCTGAAATGAACTGCAAATGGTAAGAACATACTGAAATACATTGGCCATCACTTGAGCATGGTGAAAGATGGAAAGAAGGTTTTAATTGTGGAATAAAGATATAATGGCAAGAAAGAAACAGAAGTTAGTAAGAAAGAAAGAAAAGGAAAAAACACTATTTAAAGGGTGTATTTAAATGGAGTTAAATTTCAGGCTTCTATATTTCCTATTTCTCAATTCTGACCGATATCAGGCTTTGCTTGAGTATCATCAATATGCTTTGTATCTTTTGCCTGTAGTTACCAGCCGTTGCACTGGTTTAACTGGGCGAATTTGGCTCCTAAAGTTCAGACTGTAGGAAGATTTTGCAGGAGGAGGCATCGGGGCAGGAGCCTTCCTCCCTCTGTGTTTTGTTCTCTAAGGCCAGGCCTAGGCACAGATGGCGCCTGCAGTCACCCGGCAACTGCCCTGTCAGTTCAGCTATGGGGAAGAGGGGTCCATTGGTTCATGGACCCCCTCTGTTCCCCTCCTCGGGGATGGACTGATGGACTCCTCCAGGTTTGCCATGGAGGAAGGCTTCCCTCGTCACAAACTGCTGCTTGGGATGTCAAAGTAGGGCAGCAGCTAAAAATTAGCGCAGCATCTGTTGTGCTTACCAGCTTAGAAATCCATAATCAAATGTATTTCAAAATAGGAAGATGCTGTTTCTCTTCGCTGTTTCAGAGACAACTCCTCAGCTGTGGATAAATTACCATAGTTAATGCTTCCTACTGTGCTTGCAGCATAAGCCTTTTATGTGTAAGGAGTGACCATCTCACCTGTGAATATTCCTATATTCGTACTTTAAATAGGGAAACATTCAATGACATTGCATCGAAGACAATTCTTCTGGCTATTACAAAGCTACCGGGAATGCAGTAGTTGAACTCTGAGGATACAGCAGTGAACTAAGGTAGAGAACAACATTTTTTGACATTGCTGGTCAGAGCTGACATTTCTGTACTTGATCCACTGAATCATCTGAATCCTGCAAGAACATTCATCATGGAAATAGTCTGAGACAGAGAAATAGACTGAGCTTTCTCACAGAATCTATTCTTGACCCAATCTGCGATGTTAAGAAAGGGCTCTGATAGCTACATATATTCTGTTCACTCATAAATAATAGGGGTGCACAGTTTATTGGTCCTAGTCCTTGTGGTAACAGTGGGACTGTCACTGCTTTATTAGTTACTTTTGCACTTTCTGATGTTCCTGTAAAACAACATTCTGTTTCAAGAGATGTGCCTGTCAAGGAAATGGGGAGAAGGTGGATGATATGATGAGTGGCTTCCAACACTTTGTTTATGTCTCCACGGGGTGGAAGTATTTTGTTAACTCTGCTCTCACAATGTGGATCAGTCACCGCTGCCAACATAAATATTTTCAAATATTTCACTGAGAATTGCTGCAAAGTAGAGGAGATTTTCTGCCTATACGACCGAGATTGTGTCTCCTTTGATTTTGACTTGGTTTAATTTTGTAGAAGAAGAGGCAAGTACAAGATGAGTGATAGTGCAGCCCTCCAACTTGCATTATTGATACTTCTGAAGTGTCCAGTTCAAATGAGGGCAGAATATTAACAGAACTGACAGTATCAGTCTAGTGGCTGAAGGACAAAAATAATCTGCCTTTTTGATCTTTGCTGGTCAAGAAAAGCATGTTTTGCTTGCTCCACAAGTCTTTCATGTGAGAGAAAATGGACCGAGATGAAAACCCATGTCTGATCTGATGCTTTGGCAAACTATATTTTCTTACACCCACAGTAGATGAAGATTTCTGGCCTTTCATAATGATGGACAAAAGTAAAAGAGAAGTCCCTTTCTGCCATTTAGAAAGTCCCTGATAAAATTTATACTGGGTATGAAGCATGCTATGTATGCAGAATCAGCATCCTTAAATGCGTGGCCTCGGTGGAAATGAGATTGGTCAGAAAATGAGAGGCTCTGGGCATAAGCCAGACCCTCGGTTCTCTAAATGGATCACAGTGTGAGCTTTAGAAAAAATATTTGCTACACATGTCATTGCTTTTCTGGCAGATTTTGTTTGGAGAAGCTGGATCAGACTGAGCTAGAAGCGTGATAGATTGCTGTAAGCACTGACTTGGAGTATGTATAGCTGAAACTGAGCAAGTAATTCGAAATGATTTCTTAGATAAATTTAGTTGCTTTTTTCCTATGAATAAAAAAAATGGTGAGTAAATCATTGCTTTCATTAATTCACTAATTGTTCTAATTTACTCCACGTACGATTAATGATTTTCTATTACCTTAGAATGGAATGATCAGAAATAATTTGCTCAAGTATTTGGACTCAATTTCAAATGATATCAGGCTAGATTGATTGAAGGTTTGTCCCCATTTGGATAAGCATTGCTGTCATAGTGAAGATAAGAAAATGGGGAAAGCTGTGAGGCTTTGATATTTTCAGGAAATGGGAACAGTGTAGAGACAAGGAACAGAGAATGAGGATTAGGGAATTTTAGAAGAATAATCTTGTGAACTGCTGCTGTTTTTCATGGCAGAGAAGGAATATTTTGTCTGTAGTATGTTTACTTCTGTCATGTTTAGGAACAGTGCTGATGGTTATTGTCCAAGGGGCACTACGATAAGCAGAAAAGCCAAAACTTGTTTTCCCTGTCTGGGTTACAGTGCCAGGGAAGAGCAAGGAACCAGCGAGAGAGAATTTCATGGGAGAGGCTGTGGCCAAGTGAAGTTTCTCTTCTGTGAGTTTTACCTTTTTCATCCTGCTTGACATTTCTGAGAGTGAGCTGTATTACAGATTAGTAGCCCATGGCAGTAGGCTGGAGAGATGAGATTTTAGTGCGATATGGTACACAGGCACAGGGAGGGAAAAAAAGCAAAGAAAATGTGTGAAAAATTGAAATGACAAGGTCATGTTGATAGCTTGGTTGTAGGAGCTGCTGAGGTAGTTTGTTGCATTATGATTAGAGATGGGCCAACTAGCATGAATGAAATGAGAGCTGGTTTGAAGCTCCATCCACTCCCCTAACCACCCTGCAGATGAGCCTGAGGTAAGGAAGGGTAAAACAAATCTAGCGCTGATGGCTTCACTTTCCTAGCTTTAATACAATGAATTTCAGTACCTGGTAATTGACGTGGAGAATAGAAAGTAGGAATCTAGAAAAAACTTTGGTATTGCCTCCTGAAGGCTTTCAATCAAACTTGTGAGGAAGACATTTTTATACCATTCTTACCCCCTCCCTGCAGAGCAAAGGAGTTCATGCACATTTTGATAACCATCCTGCACTGGAATTTCACCACAGTTTTCTGGTTTTCCTTTTTAATTATGAAATGTTTAGCTGAAATACCCAGTGTCTGTCAAAGCAGGTATGTAACTGAGGAGTCGCATAAGAGGCCTTGCAGCGGCAAGTGTGCCGAGGAGAGTGTGCAATTCCCTGTCAGGGGATGGCAGGCGGCGCGGCCACTTCTCTTCTCTTTCTTTGGCTTTATCCTGTGGGAAGTAGCTTTACATTCAGCTTGCAACTACAAGGGATTCTGCGAAAGCTGAATTTCTGTGCTGGCCGCGCTCGCGCCGCCACATGTCACGCTCCCTGCAGAGAGGGCCACGTTCTCCCTAGTTTGTGCTGCTTCTGCCTAATGCAGACAAAATTCCTCCTGCTCGCAAGGATTCCTGGAGAAAGCGAAGGCAGAGAGCAAGGGCAAGTGGAGGCAAGTGATGTAGTTTACCTTGGACTCCCTGTTTTGAGACACTTAACCAGCTCACTGAGGTAATAGTTGCTATTAGGTGGTATAACAAAATCCAAATCGAGCTTGTTTCTGAAAAGGATGCTCGGCAGCATAGGATGCCTCG
Organism: Tinamus guttatus; assembly: GCF_000705375.1. The sequence continues at coordinate 503,021 of NW_010580511.1, forward strand.
CTTCCTTTCATGTTAATGAAGTGACTGCCCCTTTCTTGGGGACTGGTATTGGTGATGACACAGTGGGGGGAAATACACTGGAGCCCAGCTTTAGGAGTTACTGAAATAACTGAATAGAAAACTTAAAAAATAGAATAACCTAAACTTCCAAGCTCCATCCATGTGAGATGATAGACCAGACACTTGCAAACAGTGCTCAGTGAACTCCTTTATGTTTTTTTTCCTGACTTTGTAGTTACCACAGTCTGATTTGTTATTGAAATGGACTTACTGTGCGTGGAAAAATAACAGCCAGTATATGGCTGCATATATAAGACATATATACTGCTTTCTTCTTCCCTGAGTTTAAAGAAGACACACGACTTTGATGTTACTGAAGCTTGTGTCATAATCATCAAATGGAACTGGTGCCAGATAAGCCAGATGGAGCTTTCAATCAACAGACTGTATTTATTTCTGATATCTGTGACTTATTTGTCATCAATGCAACTTTTAATAGGACAAGGTAAGAAGAAAGGTCTGCTCCCAGGGAAAAAAAGGGAGCCATTAGGAGCTCATGCCTTGTTGTTTGACCTAACAGCACAAGGAGATGATGTGCAAATAGTAAAGTACAATATCCAGTTCTAAGGGGTTTGCTTGATGCTTTCTCTTGGAGCAGAAGGAATGAACAGCTCATTTACCCTCCAATATTATAAGAAATTTCAGAGGATTTCTATGTGTCTGCTCACTTTCTAATCATATTTTATTTCATTACATACTTTACTAGCATATTTTTCTTTCTTATTTCACAGAATTACAGTGTAGCATTGTATGTGTCTATTTGAGATTGCTTTATATACATGTTTGTGTACACTGAATAATATCCTGCCTGTAGTGAGAAAGAGACAAAAATACTAAGAGTTTGATAAATAACCAATATGTGTCACTTTTTCTTGTTTGAAGAATGATTTATAAAAAAGCCCTAAAGCTATGACTTGCTTTGGCCTTCCAGAGAGATGAGGAAAGAGAGAGAATATATATAAAGGAAGAATAAACTGTTATCCAAACTGTTACCTGTTATTTCTAGATGTCTCTTTCTCGCTCGCTCTCTCTTTTTTTTTTTTTTAATTTAGTGGTAGTCTCTGACTTTTTTGTTAAATCAAGACAGATAATCTTAAAGAATCCTCCACTCAGTTCCTTTAAGCATATGCATATATCAGGACTACTGCATGAAAAGGGTGTTGTTTTTCTGAAAACTGTTCAACCTAATGTTTACTTTCCTCTTCACTTTTCTTCAATCACATATGTCCTCCTCCAGGAAAAAAAAAAAAATCACTTTTGTGCCTATGATGTATTTTTCATTACTGATTAAGATGTGATATTCCAAAGACTCTTGCCTATAAAAAGAACAAGCAAAACTGCACCTTCCTTTCCTGTATTTATACAATTCACTCTCCGTTGTGTTCCTGCACGCCTCTAAAGTTCTGGTCTTCCAGTCACACCTGCATGAAATGGCAGGGCTGCTGCCTTGGTCTCTTGGAGTACTGAGAAGTTAGCAAAAAGCAGCTGAGATTTTTTCCACTTGATTTTTAAATTTAGATTTTTATTTCATAATGACAATTTTTGAACAAGATCTGACTTTGTCTTATAATAATATTATGGCATTAATAGTAGTGATATTACTCATGGTAATGAGTTGAATCAATTGTAAAGGAGGATTTTTTGTACTTAATGTCATAAATACGTATATGTCTCCGCAGTTGATTTTATCTTTAATTTTGCAACAAAGCTTACTAACAGAGGAAAGAAAGGGTTGAAAGCTGAGTTATGACAACCCTTCCATCAAGATTTCCAGTTCAGATACTGCTTCAGAGGAAGCTAATGTCTGACAATCGGACACTAGTCACTTGTGTGAGTTAATCTGGTGGGCTCAGTCCGATTCTACTCACATCTCCATCACCAATACTGTAATCGGCAAGTCTCTACACAAGAGCCTAGGAGCTGAGCAATCACAATGACTTAACCATCAACTTGACCTTTAAGATCCCTTCAGAAGAGGTTTGATCCACATTGATTTACTTTATCTCTCAGATGATCAGCCCTGTACTAAAACCGTGACTGACCAGAAGTCGTTTTTGATGCATTATGTTAGCAGTGTTCTGCAGCCTGACGTGAAAGCAGTGGGTGAAAGTCACACCTCGCTGAACTCGATGGACGGATTGCATTCAGTGGAACTTGGATTTCTACAGACTACAGTGCTTGGAGCCCACCTATGTCCAAGGGTAGATGAATCTTTTCATGGTCCCCACTATATTGTTATGAAAGATTCACTTTGCAAGCTGCTATGATGTCTTCATGACACTAATGTGCATTTAAAAGTAGCAGTTATTATGAAAAAAAAGTACAGTGATGACATAAATTATTTACTGAGTTACTGCAAAATGCTGTGTTGCCTGACATGATAATTATATTGTCCTGTCATTCCCCTAGTAATAAAAGCCTTTACTTGTTTGTAACTTATTTTTAGTGAACATGAGGAATACAACATATCAGAAAAATTAAAGAGTGAGGACAACAGTAGTTGCTACTGCAGTTGTCCAGTAGCCCTATGGTTGTGTCATAGTGCTAGTCATGTGCTACTGTGGTTTGGATTTTGCTTATTCGGATGAGATCTTTGAGTTTCTTTTTCTGTCATACATGGAAATGTATTTAAATGTGAGACAATCTAAAATCAAATTCTAAATGCTTATACATACACACTCCAGAAATTGAAGAGTTACAATGAACAAGTCAGAATACTAAAAGGGGTGCAGAAAGCACCTCCTAAAAATTCACAGACTAAGATCCACACAGTTATAATTATAAAAGACAAGCTTCTGAGCACACCTTTCTAGAAGCAGTATCATGTGCTACTTGTGACTTTGTTATCAAGTTTATAGGAACATGGTTAAAAGTGGTCAAGAAAATAAAAGAGAGAGAACGGTCTAGTATATTTTCAGGCATGATACCTTCTCCAAAGCTCTTTCCAGAAAACAAACACACACAAAAAATTCAAATATTTTATAATACATACATTTGCATAATTCATGTCCATTTTTGTACCTATGATTCTTAAGTCTATGGCTAGGTCTCTATTTACTTGCTATATGTCCCAAGAAGTGCCAGATCTATATGAAAACAATATATATCTCAGAATAATTTGTTACTGAGGCCCTTTGCAAAATGCAGTCTGCTCATTTACAAACTGATGCAAGAGAAAGGATGCATTTGCATTTTTTTTCTCCAGAGCGTCAACTCTGTTATCATCTTGAGGCCTTCCTAGGGGTAACCAAGCGGTGCAAAGGTCCTGAGCACTCATGAAAAGACACAAGGCAGCCTGCCTTACCCTGGCAGGAAGTCTAGAATGAATCATTCAGTTTATCGTCCAACTAGGCTTGCTAGAATGTTCTTGTATCTTGTTAGTGTAGGTAAATTCTGCAGGAACCAGTTTGCCACCAATGACAGTACTCTTGTCAGAGGAGCAATGTGGTATGGAGCTCTTATTGATGCTTTGCCTTTTAAAAGGAAGTAATTGAGAGCAAAGCATATTTCAAGGTCTAGTTGCCAAGATACTCAATAAAACAGAATTTGGAGGAGGAGGAGGGGGATGATTGGAAACTCCCTGTCATGCTACAAATGCCAGCTATCTGTTGTCAGAGACCTGGTGACGTTGAACCAAACTGTGAAATATGTGTAATTCTTCTAACTGCTGATGATGTAGCACCAGATTTTGTGTGTGTGTTTGTGTGTGTGTGTGCGCGCATGTGACTGCTTTTGACCATGACAGCTTTTCATAAATCTGGTGTCATTATAGAACACATGACTTGTGTCACCACTGCTACAACAAGAGAAATCCATCACAGATCAAAATGCCAGGAAAAGTCCTATTCACTATATAAACCCCACTTAAGCTTTCCAAATACAGCTTGAGTGGAATTTAAGTGGGCCATAGGCCATGTTTTGCTCCTATACACAGGCATGAATTTTATACTGTGAAAGCAAACTAAAATATGAGGCATTTTCTAATGTAATGCAGAGCTATCTGAAGTCACAAGGCCACCCAGCGCTAGATATCTTCGTCAATATTTTACCTTGAATACCATGTTGTTTTTTTCTAGAATAAAAAGCAAAACAATAAAACAGTCCAATATTATTTTAATACTTTTAACATTGGACCTTCAACCTACATACTATATTGTATATATCTGAACAGAGCTATCTGTGCCCTGCTAAGATCACAGGCTCCTTTAGCAAGGAGCCTATCTCCACATTTATGTATTTCCTTTGGTTGCAACCTACATTAAAACTATCCTGCTGTGAAACTTATAGTACAGTCTCAGGAAGCCCCACATCTCTACATTTATATATATATGTATATATATAATATTTTATATATATATTTATATACACACACACACACATATATATATTCATTTAGGTATGCATCCATCCCTCCATTATATAAATAAATTTTAATATCTACAGCATCTCCATATAAACATTTGTTTGCAGCAAAGTAATTGTGCTTCTTTGTCATAATGCTCTCTGCTTTAAGAAGCTTCTTCAGATAATACTGCAACATTTTTTTATTTCCTGTCTTAATGCAATGTTAACTGCTGTTTGCAGTGTGCATATTATAATACATAAAAGTATTGGACCCTTTAAAAATAATTATGCAGTGAAATAACATGAAGCCTGACTAATAATTAAAAGCCTAGAGAGACATTTATGTCACCTCATTCTTTGTGATAAGCAAAATACCTATTGTGATTGATTTCAGTACAGATCCCATCATCTGCCTTCTTTCCTGAACATTAAAGGTGTTTACTTTACTCAGCACTGAAGTCTATAAGTCCCACTTTATTTTAATGCAGTTATGCAGTAAGCTGTATACCTCCAGAGATCAAAAAAAAAAAATCCCCTCTGAGCTGCTCTGAATCGGATATGTGATCCCAAGGATTTTTTTAATTTCACTGATACTTATTTTTCCATATTTTAATAAAATAATAGAAAATAAAACATTCCCTTTATCAGGGCACATGTATCTAATTCCATGTAATATTTCATTTGAAATTCTGTCATTTCATTCTCTCTGATTCTGTTAAAAATCACTATCGTGAAAGAAAGTCAAACTAGAGATTACATTAGGCCAAGGCAAATGGTATTCACCTTTTATAGTCCCTATGTTTTATAATGAAGATACTTCATTGAAACAATGATGCATACTTCAACAGTTCCCTGGAGAGCAGTGAATCCTGTTTGGAGAGATTCATGAATATGTGCATTAGCACAATCCAACTGGAACTTGCCCTTAAAAACGAACCACAAGAGAAGCTGATCAGCTTCCGCTTATGTATATAATCAGAAGGTTATCATATTATCTCTCCCTCCACAGGGAAAAGCAGATGCATATTCCTTTAAAATGAGAAATGCCAAAGAAAACAACAATTTCCCTCTCCCCCTACTTTCAGCAACATTTACTGATTAAGTCCAGAAAGACCTTTTAGAACAAGAGAGGAAGAATATACGATGAGTTTCCTTTAATGAGGATTTATTTTGCATACAATTAGACATAGTGTAAACCTTTTAAAAAAAGTTACATCTGCATTAATTTAGTCAAGGCCATCAATAAACGTGAAGTGAGTTCAAAGACTGCTATAGATGGCAGAGAGATGAGACAAACATTTCACAGAGTCAAGGCTTGCAAAGATATACATGAAGCTCTGTGTCCTGAAGATGAATGAGGAACACTTGGCAGTTCTTGAAGCAGTAGTTTATTTAAAGTACAAAGAATTCAGTGAAAAATACTTCTGGCCAGCAGTTGGTGCCCGGCTTTCAAGAAAAATGGCAGACCACCACTAAGCTAGTGACAATGATAAAGAATAGCCACATAGATTTGCAGATTTATCTTTAGGTTTGCAGCAACCTCAGCTCTATGAAAAAGAGTACAGCTATGAGACTCCTTACCATCTTTGAAAGCAAACTAAAAGGATCTTACGCCTTATGATGGTGCCTATTATTAAGTGGTCGTCACACATACTGGACACAAACAATAGGCAGTATCACCTAAAATGAGCAATCGTTTGATCTGAGCTAGGAAAGATTAAATAGCACAGCAAAATGGGAAACAAAAAGCTAAATTAGCTAATGCCTTCTGGACAAAATGTGTCACTGCCTTATTACCACCTCTTCTGCACCTCCTGAGTCTGCAGCACCTGGATGCATTCGTTGTTGGTAGCTAATGGTGTTAAATACAAAGAGGAGTTTTGTTTTAAAGATGCCTTCAATATTATTTTGGCAAGGAAAAATCCTGATGCTACTGACTGGCATGTTTAATTTAAGCTGTCAAACAGTCATTACTAAGACATCTGTGAAAATGAATTTGGAGAAAGTCTTACAAGATGTAGCATCCTATCACCAAAACCCACACAGGTTGTGACATTTTTATTTTATTTTTTCTAGGATGTACCAGGAGTCCAGCCTTGTTCCTCAAAGCCCAAATATCCTGCATACAAAAGCTTTCTGAAGTCTACATTCTTTTGTGCAATAGGAGCAGAAATCACTGCATCTCTATGTACTTTTTTTTTCATTTTAAGGGGAGAGGCGTTATGCCTTCTAAATAAGATATATAGAGGAGGCATAATTATACCCTCTAAAGAGGATATAATCTCATAATTGTGCAGTAGAGTTATCCTCAGATTGCACCACGCACTGTATTTGCATGCCTGATAGATTAACACTGGGCTCAGCTTCTAGTCTCAGGGTATTATTTTTACTTAAAAGCTGGTTGAATGTGTGTGTGTATGCGTACATGGTTTTGTATGTGTATAAAAAGTGCCTTATTTACCAATGCAGAACTGCCTGTCTGGTTAGTTTTCATACACACACGTACACAGAAACCTACCACTTGAAACCCTCAACTGGAGGGTTTTTTTTTCCATGGCTAATAATGGCTCTTCACTGTACAAAGAAAAACACCTTTTTATTTTATTTATTTATTTATTTTATGTAGGACTGAGGAGATAGGCTAGCAGGTTTGTTTTGCTTAACTTGCTGTGGTGTGTCACATCCAGCTATAACACTGCAGCTATTACCATATGTCATCAAATAACCAGCATAAGCAGATGTGCTGTTCTTCAACAGTGACCCCCCTCCCTTCACAGACACAAGTTTAAAGAACAGGAGCAGGGTGATACCTATTCCTAGCTGCCCCGCTCATATACATGCCTTTGCACAGTGCAAAAAAAGAGTTTAAAGGGAAAGAAATACTTCGCATACTGAATAATTCACTGCTCCGACCACAGTTTGGACTGGGCAGCCCTGCACAAAAATATTTGCATGTGAAATGGCAAAAGCCAGAGAATTCTGATGTTTCTCTGGGTGCAGTAGGGAGGCAACATAAAAATTTTATGTACATATATATTTGTGTATATATATATATATTTATACAGATTTGTCCTTACTGTTTGCTGAGTTTTTGAACTTGTGCAAAAGAGTGGCTTTCACCAGTGTAACGGGGATCTGTTTGGTGAAGACAAAGCTTGTGCATCACAGCAGGGGGACTCGGGGGGGGCAGGTCAAAGGGTAAATTCCAATTGCTGAGCCATGTTTTTATGAGTTGAATCTTAACCATGTGATAAGCAGCATTCAGGCTCCAAGCACAGGGAGGATGAATAAGCATCTGGGGCAACCTTTGCAAACAACTGTAGTGACTTGATAGTTGGTTAATGAAAGTCACTTCCTTTCTTTCCAGTGGTTATTTTCTCTTGTTGCTCTAGGTTTTGAATGGGAAGGTCTTTGATAAATATCATGTCAGCTTGGAAAACACTGAGGAAAACAGACTCTTGGTTGGTTTATGGATTAATGATAATTCCTTCTACTTCATTCCATGTCTTTGATTCAGAAGATGTACAGAAGCAGAAAATGAAAAGAAAGCTGTTGCTAAATTTTGGTAGAAACAATATTGTAGAAGGAATGGGCATCTGTTACCTGAGACATGAGAGCAATGGAGGAAGGAGCTGCAAAGATGGTGTGTAAACTGGTAATGTTGGCAGCTTTTGCAGCAGCAGATGTAGCAGACTTCCCACCACCTCTTAGTGTCTTTCACCAAAATTGAACAAGGAATAATCAAGGCTTTGTTCTTCTTGATAGCTCCTTCTCCTGCTGGTAATCCTCCATTTCATTCATCTTTCTCTTAATAATCTTTTTTTTTTCCTTTTTTTCTTTTTTTTTTTTTCTCTTCGAGAGTTACAACAGTAGGAGAGTGCAAATCCTGCATTCAGGCAAACCAGATGATAGCCAATATCAGTTTGCAGAACAGATGTGTAAAAGGGTAGCTATGGTATGGCTGAACTCATGTAGATCTGCTTACCACTGTCTCTGCAGAAGTCTTATGGGTACTTCAGCATGATGGGATTTGAGGACACCGTCATCATTTTGGTAATTTGCTCAAGGTAGAACAATTTCAGGAGCTGAGAGAAAAAAGTTGGCTGCTGGCTATAGGTCAGGCCTTGCTAAAGCAACTTGGCAGCTGGTATACATGCTTCATGTAATTCAGTGCATTCATCCCAGGTTTGCTTTCAGAAATATTAATCTGTTGATTTTGTGCATGTTGTAGAAATACTGTGAGTGATACTGCAAATCAGGCCAAACAAAAATAATGAGCCTCTTAAATGTTGTGTTACTATATATGAAAGAAGGTTTAGAAAAGAAGGTCCTTTCCTTGCCCTGTTCTTAAATGTCTGAGCACTGGCAGTAGTTTAATATAACTAGAACCCACCCACAGTGTTTGACTCCTGTGTTTTGACAGACAATTTACCAGTTCTTAGTTGCTCTAAATAAACAAGAGTTTCATTTCAGTCACTGGAGCTACATCAGTTTATTCTACTTGTGGACCTGATCCAACACCTTCAAATAGCTACAGGAGGAAAAGATTTCTGTCTATTTAGTCTTCTTTCACAGTGCCAGCTCTCAATGTTTTCTCATATTTAGCAAATTATTGTTGCAAATACGAGGTTCAATAAATGACAGCAAATGTTCCATGCAAGCCTGACCCTGAAATAAGTAACCTCGTACGAGTAATGCCACTTTTAAGGAAATGCATGGGAGGTTAAGCTTATAGGATTACAGTGAAGTTTACACAGGTGTGAAGTACAGTCTCCTTCACTTCACAGTAAAATTTATCAATGGGAGTAATTGAAATGCAGCTGAAGCAGAATGGTGACCCTCCTGTCCACAACAAGCACACATTCCCTGAAGTCCCAAATCTTTCCAGTCATCTCAGAGAAGAGCAACATGCTTAGTATCCTGAAGAATTAGTCCTCCTCTGCATCCTCATTTTGTCCTAGAGGAATCAAAATGCATCAGTGGGGACATTTTTGTGCTGCTTTGGTTTTCATTGCAGTATCTTTCCTGTGCATTTGTATAATTGAGTTTCCCTACTTTGGTCTGGGTTCACTTGACCTCAGAAAAACCTAAAACATTATTAAAATTATTTCCACTATTTTCTGAGGAAAAATGATTTCCTTTACTCCTGGTGTCGGCATAATAATAAAATATTGCTGCTTTGCTGATAGCACATTGGACCAAAAAAATAAATCTAAATAGACTATTTGCAATAGTAAAATCTTATGCAAACAGAAAGCAAAATGAACTTTTTAAAGCAGAGATATTAACTAATCCACAGAAGAAAGCATTGCAAAAATCTCCCTATTTTAAACTAAAGAACGCTTGGCAGCACTGAGGCTTTCATAGAGGCAAACAAAAGCTTTCTGAGGGAAGTTTCAGAAGGAATTTCTTTATGTTTTGTCCATATTCTAACTGCCCTCTACTGCCAGAAGAGCTGTACTACGCAGAAAGCGAACTCTTGTCTACAAATAGCCAAAAGAAACCACCCCAGAATCAGCAGAAAGGCAGAATATGATATATCCTGCTACTGCTCGTCAGGCTCCATGTAGTAGGGCTTGAAAGCGACCCTCAACAGGGCTTATTTTGGATAAGAAGAAGGAAAATAAGTCTAGTTGGAGAAAGGAGGTACCTAACCATTTGTCACGGCTGACATCTAGGTTTTCTTCAGCTTGATGTCTTCCTTTGATTTCCCTACCTCTCTGCTGATGTCTATTTTTGTATTTGAGAGACGTGTTTCTCAAGCCTCGCTCCTTCCTAAAATGTCAGCAAGTTTTGCGCTTGCGTGGGTGCCTGCAACCCTGTCGGGAGGTGGCCCTACCTGGGGAACTGGCAATCTGCAATGACTGCCAACATGGAGAGATGCCAGAGGGGCCATGGGCAGTCCTGGAGCTAACTCCTTTGGAGGCCGGGGCAGGTTTCTGGGTGCAAATTGGCTCCAGTGGGAGGGAGAGTCACAGGGAGCTGCTTGCAGGCCCATGCCGAGACCCTCTGTGCTCTTCCTGCCTTTTGCTCTGAGTTTCTCAGCAGGACAATTTTCATTTTTAACAAGCTCTTATTGTTCGACAAAGACCAAGAGTGACTTAGTAGTTTCTGGGGGGTTATTTTCCTTGTCAGGCAGGCAGATTAACAAAACCCAGCTCTGCTGCATGCAGGTTCCCCGATTGGATTAGGAAAAATTCAGAAACCAGTGGGAAAAAACTTGTCTTCCAAACAGCCGTGGCAATGAAATAGAAGATGCTCCGAAGATGCAGTATTGCATCTAGATAGTATCAGTGCATTTAACAGTCGCATGGTACTTGTATGGAAATGTGTACACACATATTAATGCATACATATATATTACATAGTTGTGTGTTGATGGCGATGACTCTTACTGCCAGCCAAGCCGTGAACAAACAGGAGCCATAAAATTGGAAATTTGCCATCAGTCCAGCCCTTGGACTGCACAGCGTTGGCTGTGCGAGCTCCCACACGGCTCCTGGTGCAGCACACGCGATGCTGCCGTGGGTCACCGGGAGCCCCAGCGCTGGGTATTCAGTGCGATGGCTTGGTCCTGCTTACCAAGACACCTATGACAAATTGCACTTCTGTCGTTGGGTGTTTTGTGGGTTTTTTTCCCTTTTTTCTCTGGTTTACAATATTAAAGGCATTCCGTAGAACTGTGTGACCTCGGGCTGGGGGCGGGTATTAAAACACTATAGAAGCAAGAGTTCAGCTATATGCTCTAGTCTTCCTCTTGAGCAGACAGGATTATTCTCTGCAATATGTTCTAAAGCACTTTGTCCAGGCTGGATTAAATAAGGCAAATAACAGGGATCCTTTTGCTACCTTTGGGAAAGGGTTTGAAAACTGTTTCCCTCAGTAAAATATGGGATGGCACTTTTAAATGTCTTTGCTAGAAGTTACAAAAAGTTTGGAAAAAAAAAAAGATTTTTGGAGGGATTTAACCCTACAGGTCCATTTAGTGGCAAAGTCAGTTCTCGGACTTGTTAGCTGGGATGCCAGAATAAGCACTTCATCTTGAAAGTGAATATACCAACAATAGGGATGCAGATGAACTATTTTACACCATACATATATATATTTTGTGCATTACAAGCTCCATGTTCATTTTATCTTTGGTCTCTGATTAAATTGGTAGCAAAGGGGTTGATCATTTCCTTCTTCTTTTGATGGATTTCGTTCTGGATGCAATAGTTTTAGGTGACAAATTTGATTAGAGGAAGAAAACCTGACACTAAAGAGCTCTAATTTAGCGAAGACAGTCTGAACAAGACCCCGTGACTGCAAGCTTAAGCCAAACACATTCAAATGAGCAAGAAACTATGTCTAAAATACATCCATAGCTGTTCTCCAAGTAGTGTCAGATCTTAGTATCTTTGGATCAAAACTGGATAGTTTTAAGGAAGTTACACTTTAGTTGACCATAAGTTAATGGGTTTTCTACAGGGGTAATTGTGTAGAGTTTAGTGGCTTCTGATGTAGCTGTACTATATTAAGGTATACTGACCTCCTCCAGAAGGTCGGAGTTAATGATATACATTAGACCCCTCTAGCCATTGCTTCAAGAATCTACTATTTTCACACATGGCTACATCAGATATTAATGACACTGATGTCTCCCAACCTCTGTTAAATTTGACTGAGCGACGAGATGTGAAAGAGGAGGGAGTATTGCATTGCCTACCTTTCCCTGGCCTGTCCTGGGACCTTCACCTGAGCTCTACCATACTTCCAGCTCCCTAGTAAAAATGACATGGCATCACCACCCTGGAGATGGGTGCCATACCCTGTATGGTCCCATGGACCTTGGCTTGGCTCTGTGGTCTTGGCTTGGCTACACGCACTGCTTGCTTGCCCTCTTCCACACCCTCTCCATATGCATATGCTTACGTTACAGATTCATATGGCAAGTGATACACATTCTAGCAATATGCATTACTTCAAGTATTATTTGCAATACATAAATATTCTGTACATGCAAATACACAGCAATCATTAATATTCCCTCACACCCTTCTCCATTCTGCTTTTCATTAACTTATTACCATGCTATTACTTGAAGGAAACAAAGGCCACGGTTTGATTTGCTTAGCACGGCAATGTACAAATCAATGCATAGAAATTCTGAGTATTACCCATGGTTTCTAAACAAATACTGCAGGATTTCCATCTTAAGTGTTTTAAGTTTCAAGCCATTAGGAGACCTCAGCAAATGTAAGGAAAGAAGATACCATATATATAAAATGAATTTCTATACCGGTAGGGGCCATATAAACCTCAAAGTCATCTCTAGGTGAAGTTATTAAAAGCATCTAACAATGAGACTATAATTCTATGTATCAAATGGAATATATTGAATATATGCATATATAATTACACACACACACACACTAGACAATGTAGAAACTTATTCTCTGCCAGATTACAGTAGATGACCAAAAACTCCTTGCTTAGACTTTGCTAAATGCTAATAAGCCTTGCCATTATTATGAAGAAAACAGTCATACACAAAAAGACTGTAAGTTACAGTCCTGCTTATACCAAGCAGCAATGCAGTGTTCTTATACTGCAGAAGTACTTGTTCTGAGGAAGTAAACAAGAAGATTTAATGAATGCTGATTAACTTGAGTTTATGTCAAACAGGGCTTACCAAGCTAACTTGATGAAAACAGAGATTTCATTGATAAAAACAATATTGTTGATGCAATAGAGCCTATAGAGCATTTGATTCGCTTTTCTGAAAAACATTTGAATTAGGGATTTAGAATAATAAAAATGTGGTGCATATTGTGTAAGTTAAAAATCATCTGCTGTTTCTCAAAGTCTAATTCTAAGTAGTAAATTATCACTGAGTATTTATAGAAGGATCTAACCGGGGTGTATTTTCTTCCCACATTGTCATATTTTTTATCAATAACCTGTAAAAAAACATAGAGTCACATAATTTCTGATGAAGTTTTCAGAAAAATGGAAAAGTGATAAATGAGGCTAAAAGCAGGAGATTGATATAAAGTGATCTGTGCTGTGTAGTGAGCTGGCACAGTCAAACAATGCATGTTGCAATGCCAACAATGAAAGGTTGTTGATCTAGAAGAAAACACAGGCCGTATTTAGGAGGGAATTTCCAACTGCACAGTTCTATGGCAGTATCTCCGGAAAAGAAGAAATAATGTTCATGGCAGATACTCAGCTGAACATGAGTTGTTTGTTTGACAGTGTGGTTATTATGAGCAGAGAGAAACTTCAATATATAAAAAGAAAAATAGATGAAGGTTATAGTGCCTTGATATTGGAGCACCTGCTATTGAATCTAGCAATGTTGCCCACACTTTAAGGAAGCCACTGAAAAAAAATGAGAGAGGGTTTAGAAAAGAGCTATGAGGAAGACTGAACAGCTGGTAACCATGAATGTAACGGAAAATGCTGCTGGTAAAGCGATGTAACCATATTAACTAGATTGTTTCACTTTTGAAGCCAGAATCCTGATACTCTGCACCACATTCCTGTTGTCTGGCACTCTCTGTCTACTCTGGAGTGAAGCTAATATTGTTTCTAATGGAGAAAACTTCTTGGGGAGGTTTAGAAGAGCTGATGTTTTTGAGCATCACCACTGCTGACTGTTTAATTGCAAGTTTATTGGACCTGGTCCAAGAACTTCTTCACATGCTCCAGAAACAGAACACCTTTTCCTCTCTCTTTTTCTGCTGGCCACACTCTCCTCTCTTCCTGCAGGCTGAGCAGTGGACTTGGGCAATACCTAAATCACCTACACCAAATACAGACTCCTGTCCCACTCTTAGAGCCGGAGGTCTCAGGTCTTGTAGCAAAGAAGCTCCTCTTGAAATTCCTGGTACAAAGTATGCAAAAAAAAATAAGCCCAAGATATAGGTACATACAAAAAGTTGCAATTTGTCGCCTTGGCTAATAAATTTGTCTCAGTAACTGGAGTCTGGAACTTACGATATTTTATAAACATATCCAGGAATGAACAACAGAGATATTTCCTCCTTGTCTTCAGAAGCACATTTATATACAAGGTCTGTATCTGGACAAACATCCCTGGCATGAGAAAGGCCAGTGGGATAGTTGACAAGTTTGCATTTGTTTCTATCATAAAGAAGTATGAAGTTAGATGATGTGAATCAGAGGCAAGGAAGGGCCAATAGTACAGAAGTGCCAACTTGGCTTGAACTACTTGATCAAATCTGAATCTGGGCTTTGCTCCTAAGGCAGTAGAAATATCACTGAACTTATCAAAGATAAGGTCAAAAGGGCAGTTGTTCATAAATCTGTATTTATCTTCATGGGGAAGGGTACTATGGAAAACATACAGTTTTCAATCTAGCAGAAAGATATGATAAGATCCAATGTCTGGAAACAGAAGTGGGAAAAATTCAGGCTAGACATAGTCTTATATTTTCAACAAATTGTGGTAAATTACATAATGTGGACTAGTAAGCAAGGACTGCATTGAACTTTATATCACCAGAGAAAATTAAGAATGGGCGTCTCTCTAAAAGACATATTCACTTCAACCATAGCTGAAAGACTAGAAGCAGAAATCAATTCAGGGAAGTTCTGTGGCTTATTTTATGTAGAAAAGGAGGAGATGAGAATAGATAAGCTGTGATCCACCCTTTGCAGTCTAGTGGACTGCTGCCATAGTAATGACCATCATCTGATTTATCCAAGAGTTCGAAGACTGCCTATAACTCTGCTTCCAAGTGGATCCCACCGCACTTTCCTAAGCAACTGCAGAAAGTTTTAAAACTGGACAAAGTTGTTCATTGTCTCCAGGTCAGCAATGTGATACAAAATAACTGAGAATAAAATCTGCAAGCGTAGGTAGCCTGAAGAGAACTAGGCATGTTCTTAGACCTGTAAGTTATATGGTGGTGCCACACTTCAAAGCAGTAATTTAACCCGTGACTCTTAAAAGTCTCTCTGCTCAATTCTCTGCTTGCCCAAGCACTGAAATGCCAGTTCAGCAGATGACCTTAACCATCCATTCCTCTTCCCTGATGACCAAAATCAAAATGATATTTCCAGAAATGTTATATTCTTTGCATCACTTTTCACTTTTTCACAGCTCTTGCAAATCTCTCAGACACCTGGAATTCTAGAGCAAGGCCCAAATCCTTCTTCTCCCACAATAGCAATAAACTATCAGAATTTAGGATTAGAAATAGGTTGCAGCTGCCATTAATAATATCACATATAATGTGGAAGGGATAGAGTCAGCCTTTACTGCTTTTCTAAGAAAAGAAAAATTAACCCTCGCCTTACAGTTTAGTAGTTACCTCTCACTTCAAAACCTATTATTTCCAGTTATTTCTAAGAAGAAACTTTCAGAACTAGAGCCTGTCCATCCTTGCTGCCAGTTAAACTTGTAGGGATACTTTCAGAACTTTTGAAAAGCAAAAGTTCATCTTCCCTGAACCTGTGCATTGCCTAATAATGTCTGTAATCAATTGCTCCTCATTTCATCAATTTCTACATTTATTATAGTTTTATCACATTTTAGAGATAGCTAACATTTTTGTGCATGGCTACCAGACCTTCTCTAATGTCAGAATGAAGTTGGATGTATAAAGATTTCAAAGATTAGGATCACTGCATGGCTAACACAACTCATATTTATTTCTAAGATACCATAGCAGCTGAGATCAGATGAGATATTTGGGCCAGTAGGTCAGAGTTTCACCAAGGAAGAGGATGGCGTTTTCTCTGAGCGATCCTAGATCCAAATATACCGTCCAGCTATGGTGAAAAGTGTTGCAAAATCTCCCAAGTTTCTTCTATGGCAGACACGTTCTGCCTATAGGACACTTCAGTCTTAACAGAAATAGATGTTTTAAAAATAGTACATCAAATTGTACTGCTAAGCTGAACATGAGCTTAGATAAACTGAAATAATAATTTTCAGGAACATTCTCAAAAATGGTTAGCATCCTCACTAAGCTCGACAGTAAGCTCAGATCAGATTCTTTCCTGAAAATCATACTTCAGTTGCATCTGTTCATATGTGAGATGATAAAAGACTGAAAAACACATTGCGCTGCAATTCATCAGCAACTCCTCCTGAAGCACTGAGTCTTTCAGCTCTAACACGACGTAGGTGCTTTGCACAGCCCTCTCGAGCAAAGCGCCGTTCTCCCCGGCACTGCCTTCTCCAGGCTCGCACACCCACCCTGCCCTGTTGAGTGGGGCGGCCGTGGCTCGCTACAATGGCCCTATTCTGTGCCACAGGAAGGCCACTCATGTCCTCAACTGGTCACTGTCTGCTCAGCATCCTCTGCTGCAACCACATGAATGTCAGCCTTGTATTCGGCTCTGCTTTCCAAATAATTTCTGCTCTATTTTAAATTGCACCTTAGCTATACATGTAGCTCTTTGAAACATGACATTCCTCAGTCTCCAGCTTTGCCCCCTCTGTCCAGCACTGAGCTGTGATGGACATTAAGCTGCTGAGAAGGGAAGAGCAGTTAATGCCTCCTGCAGACCACCATAGCTTGTTTAACCGTGAAAGTTTCCTGGGCTGTGGAGAAGTGCAGAGAGCAGAATGACAGCCTGGTGCTCTGGGAGAAGCTGAAACACACCTGTACACCTGTACTTTGGGTGCTCCCTCTGCTCAAATTTCTGCCATACTCAGATATGTCCTAAGTCCTTCCGCAAAAAGTAAAGCAATCTTTCAGCTGACAGTTCAGCAGTTAGAGCATAGCGGCTGCTGTGAGAGAAAGAAGGAAAAGTGATCAGTAGTAAAACAGACAGTTTCCACCAGGAAAGTTCAAGCAACTTCAGTTTGTGCTGTGAAACAAGTAGAAGACAAGCACTTCCCATTGCCCTCCCACTTCTCATGGGGGGCTAGGAAGGATTGAGTCTAGGGATGGTACCAGAAGAGGGTGAAGGAGCTGATGAGCAGAATGGGACACAGAGCTGCAGCGAAGCCTGACTGAGACACACACCCTGGGCACAGTGGGGAGGGAAAAGTCAAACAAGTTCAGATTGGGAAGCTCAAAACCAAAGTTTTTGCACTTTCACACACCCTTTTGTGACAAAGAATGGTGATCCAAAATTTTATCACAGAGAAGTCTTTTCCCAGTTGTCCAATGAGTCTTTATTCTTGCATTTTTTTTTTTTTTCCCCAAATAAGGACCTTATATTTAATACTACCTTAGAACATACTAGTTCATTACGGGCAACAAGCTCAGTTCAGATTTTTCTTGTTTACCACTTCAGGCTAAATTCTGCCCTCCAGTTCTGAATCCAAGGAGAATAATACTTGTGTAATTGAATACAAAATGCAACTCTTAGTGTTTTGGTCTGACAAGCAACAGAAGTTTGTGTGTGTTGAATTTGTTTTCAGGTTTAGGCATTTTTTCACATCTGCGCATAAGTTCTACTCTCGTTAGGAATGAAATTTTTTAAAATGTATAGAAACTCATCTTTTCTTTCAGTACATACATACATGTGTGCATGCATTACATATATAATGTGGAGATAGAAAGAGGGAAGAAAAATATCTGAAAGAGATATTTTTAGAAAGGATATAACCATTAGATATACTTTGTAACTGTTGAAAACGTCTTAAAATCAAATGCAGTAAGAAAAGAGTCGCTTCTTTACTGATGAGAATGCTTCAGTGCCCCAGCATAACAATGTGGTATTGTAAGGAGGAGAGCCAACAGCAAACTTCCTTGACTTCAATGAGAAGAGGATCACTCCTTGCGGTTTTGAAGGTCACAGTAAAATGCATTTGTATTTATAGTGAGGAACCTTTTTCATAGTTATTTACCTGCCTATAAATCTTCTATTGTGAAAATTTGGCCATAATATTTAGAGTGTGATAAAATATACCTGAGGAAAGAGATTTAACAATGATAAGGAAGGATCTGTGTAAAATATTTTAAATAAGAAGCCTGGGCTATGTAAGCCTGTCTTTGTGGCGAGCAGTCATTAACACACCTTCTGCTGGAACACGTGTCCGCTCACAGAGCTACCCCTACATGCTCAAAGCCACACCAGGCCCCAGGAAAGCAAATAGTGGATGATGACTGAAATCTTTACCTTAAACACAATGTGAAAAGGGAGCTCCAAGATAAAGGCAACCCAAAAGGCTAAGGGCTTTTTTTGTGCTCTAAAAACAAATCTGTCTTGGACTGCAGGGTCAAGAAGTAGGAGAATGGTTGCAAATTTATCCATAAAGTTTACCAATAGCTAAAGTTTTAGAGACTGCTATTACACTTGAATGAGAAGACACTGTCAAGACTAAGTGGAATTTAGTCCAAATGTCTGAGACCTTGCATATGAAATCAAACAGTAATTACAGTTAAACCAGCCACATGGGAAGAGAAAAAAAAAAAGAAGAAATAAAAACCAACCAATGTGGTATCAACATTTCAATAGAGTCCTCACAAATGATCCCAGTAACTGCAGGCCCACACATCCATTTCTGCATGAGGTACCCAGGTGGAGACCACAACCAAGCCATGGAGTTGGCCACAGAGGATCAAGCAGGATGGGCCGAGGGTCAGCACTGACTTCTGTACCGCTGTCAGCAACGCTCCACATCGTTCACAGCTGCTAGATCATCAGCGCACATGTGGGCAACACTGAGGCAGTTGATACAGTGTGACTGGATTTTCAAAAGACTTTCAACCAAATCCCTCACCAAAGGCTCTTAGAGAAACAAAAACTTGCAGATTAGTCATGGGCTAAAGGGGAGGTATTCCTCAGGATTAACAACTGGTGAAAAGAAGGGAAACAAAGGGGACCTGTAAGTGGTCAATTTTCACAGCAAAGGATGATTACTGGCAGAATCCTCTGGAGATCCGCGCTGGCTTGTGCTGCTCAACATATTCATAAATTATCGGCAACAGGGCTAAGTACTGAGTGGCAAAGTTTACAGGTGGTGAGAAATGCTTGGGATTAAATCTATGTTCAGAGTGTTACAGCAAGGTCTCAGAGGCGACTCAGCAAGAAAACAACTGATGAAATAAGGGACAAACTGAAGGAGAAAGGAGCCTTCTGGCTCAGGCTGGTGGCAGGGGCTGCAGTGCTGTCCCTGGCGATGCAGGCACAGATCTTTCCAGCCAGGAACATGCAGGAGCTTTGGAGCCAGCAGAAAAGGAGACAATAAAACAGAAAACAGCTCAATGCTACTCTAAGATGCTCTGTTACCAAATACACATGTCCCTACGCTGACGCTTGCAAGGCCACCTACGTATGGCTGTGTGCATGTTTATATCCTCCCATATGGCTGATATAGATGTTCGATATTACACAGATATATAGCCCTGTAATTGCGAAAAGCACACTATGGGTAGTAAATCATTTTACTAAGTCAGATTAAAGGTGCTATTATTCAGGGCAATATAATACTATCTATAATTTCTGTGTTAAACTTGACATTATAAATCCTTTAATCTGAGTATTTAAAAGCTGTTCTATGGCTCATTTTTCAAACGGCATTCCAGCTAACACATTTACTGCTAATGAACCACTAACATGTTCTCTCTTTCTTAAATAAACTCTGTTGACCAACATTATTATTTGCTCGTCAAATAATTATTTTTTGGCTTTTTAATTTAATTGCTTCAATAAAAATATACACCAATAATGCATTTTTAATTACACTTCCCAGGTGACCTATGCAAAAAGAGGTTTTATAATGAAGCCACAGTAATTAGCCTGTCACAGTCCAGTTTGGGGCTATTGTGTAGTTGTCCTTTCCATGGTTCACCTTAGCCTGACTGGAATTCTAAAACCTTATATATTATCTCCCATAACGCTTAGAAGGGTATTAAAAATGTCTGCAATACTGGCAGAAGCAGGCTTTCTAATTATTGTCAACTATTTCCAGGGTGACGTGGTAGATTCCCTTGAGAACTGAAACAACAGCCCACTCCAGGATTTGTAATAGGCCCTAGAGCCTAAGTAGTTGTAGACAGAGCTGTTTCCCTCAGGACAGATAATTGGTTTACACAGCAGCTCAACATCTGAACTAAATCCATTTTTTCTATTGTCATTTCCCTGTTAAATATACATAACTATTTGGGGGTATTAAGTACAATACAACTTGGTATTTAATAGCAGAATAATTTGCATGAGCTACTTTACCTGGAATACTAATAACTGTTATCACCCTCCATTTCCATGCATAAATGATAAAATATTATTAAGGCCAAACTCTGTATCCTTAATCAAGCACAACTTTCACTGAAGCCACTGGGAGATTTGCTCAATTAAATATTGCAGAACTTATCCCTTAGTTTACAGTAAGAAAGATGTCATCATTAAGATATTCTACCTAATGTTATTATTGGTCAGCTTATTAAATAAGACCATATTAATGTTTTGTACAGGTGTAGCCAACGCTGTAGGGTGCTGATCTTTTATCATCAATTTATAAACTACTTTTATGAAATGCTCAATTACTGGAATTAATGATTAAGACTGATACACAAATATATTTAGTGCCCCTGATGATACCATCATTCTACCAACTAAACATCTTAAGTCAGAGTTCGTACAAATATTAGAGAGATAGGGTTTATTTTAAAAAGAAATTTTACCCTAAGCTTGCAATACTAGAAACAATACCTACAAAGCATTTTATAGGCATAGACCATGGCATTTCAGTAGTAGTGGTTCCTTCCTTCAACAAAGGATGTCTTAGTATTTCATGTAAATAAGAAAACAATCACAAAACGTTTGAATAAAATGTAGCTTTTTACAGATTTTCAAGGCACAGAAAAGGATCCTGATCCTGCAAGTACTGAATACTTAGGAAATGTGGAATGCTCAGAAATCGCAGGATTATACCCTAATCCTCCTGGTTAAATATGACACCCAGCTGTGCAATGCAGCTAGAAGTTTCATGTCTTCGACAATAAACTTGGTCATACTGCAGTTGAAGAAGCAGGATCCTAATAAAAAGTCTGATCCTACATTTTCTATTCATCCATTGATTTCCCTGAGAATCCTGGGTGGGTGAAAAATGAGTACTGTGCCTGCAGAATGTTATCTGATGTGTACCAGAACTGAAAATATCATATATATTTCTAGTGTCCACCATTCACTATCAGCTCAAAAATCACATGGAAGCTACACTTTCAAAGATGCTGACTCAGTAACTCTTTTTGTCTCATATTAAAATGCTGCTTCTGGATTACTTTCTGTCCCAAAGAGGAAAATTTTCAGCAAAAAGAAACATCAGGAAATGAATTTGCATGAATGGTTAAAATGTGGAATGCTGAGGTTTGCATATCTTATATGATCCTGAAATCTTTATAAAAATACTTAGGGAATGTTTCTTCTCATAATAGGGAGAAGACTGAACCTGCATACCTTGGCCATTTCAGTATGTGTCAGTGTCCACTGATGCTTCTACCGGCTCTAATTATACAAAACACACAGGTCCTTGCAGAAAGCCACTAAGGCACAGCAAAACAATTAAGCATGGGTTTTGCTTTAATTTCATGTTTAAGATAAATTAAAGTTAAGAAGATCCAAATTGGCACCTTGTTGATACCCAGGACTCCTTATACTCCAAAGAAAACACTGTATTGTGCTGCAGGGTTCAGCACCAGCTTCATCGAGAAGCATTGAGGCTGCTATGATTCATTCCAGAAAGTACTGTATTGTGCTGCAGAGTTCAGCACCAGCTTCAAGAAGCACTGAGGCTGCTATGATTCATTCCAGAAAGACAGCTGTCAATCTTGTTTTAAGTATTTCAATGAACAGTAAGTATTATAGTTAAATATAATAGTCAAATTTCTATTCTGAGCATGCCTAAGCATGATATGGTATATGCTATATATGTAGTAAGACTGAATTTCTTAGAGGAGCAGAAAGGATGAGGAAAAAAATCAGTCATGTGAGTTGTCAAATATAACCTTTTGGCATTCTAATAAACTGTTGCTTAGATAGAAATATCAAGCTATTACTAATGGCTATTAATGTGTACATGCTTCATGTAATTTTATAGTATCTTATTTTAATATCTGTAATTTTAATGAATTGCAATTTAGGAAAGAAACAATTTTCATTTACTTTATATAACATAATTATGGACCAAATTAACCCCACACTAGTCTTAATTACATTTAGTTTCATTTGGCTGATCAAGCAATTAATGTGCCACTGTATTTTGGAAGTAAAAACCAAGTTGTTATGGTCTGTCTTCAAAAAACATGTACTCATCTCAAGTGCAGCTACTGTGTAAAACTGTCCTTTGGAATATTTTTTTTTTGGTTTACTGTACGTCTGTATGTTGCAGCACAAGAATGTGAGTATAATGAGGCCCTTCTGCACCTGGGGTCCTGTTATACTATGCTGCTTAATAATCTTCCCTTCATGCCAGTCTTTATCTGCTGTTCTCAGATTGTTCTTGTGCTTTTCTCTTTTAATTGGGAACTAATTTTAATTTTGCCATTAGAGATGACAAAAAAAGGCCATGAATAAACTTGCATTTCCTCAAGCCTCTGTACTGTCACTCAGCCTTTTTCAGAAGTGTTGGAACTGGCTCTTTTTGCTCTGCTGGCTAAAGAATAGCAGAGGGGGAATATTTTTAAAAGCCAAGACAAGAAAACCCATAAAATATTGAGCCGCATACTGATGTTCATATGCAGGTTTTGCTCAGCATCCTGGTGAAATCAGAGCCTGCAGAGTGACAGCTAGAACACAGTGCAACAGCTTCAGGATCTGGCCCTGGAGCATTTAGTACTATCTCCCTGTACGCCTAATCCTTTTCAACTAATTGAGAGGGAAAATGGCCCTTTCCAATATAGGTACCCTATGAATCTAATTAGGACAGTAAGAGGTTATTTAAGTACAGTTCATACGCAGGGACATCCTCCCAATAACACAGGCACTGTATTATCTGTTTACAAGGATTTGGGGCATGGTTTCAGAAACCCTGGGATTCATGCCACAGCAATGTCTTTATTCTATTTTCAAAATTTGAAAAAGCAATGACTTTTCTCATGACCTTTGCATGTCTCAGTGGAAATCAGCAACATATTTATAAAAACACTACTTTATTAATACCGTTATTGTTAGGGATAATTTGTGTGTAGTCTGGTTTCTTAAGTGTGCTTTCCAGGAATTTCCCTCCATTTAGGGAACAGATGAAGCCCCAGTCTACATGGGACTATACCATTACTACATGGTGCTATTAATGTTTCAAAGGCCTGTTGTATCTCAGGTAAATCTGGGCCCTAATGAACTGTTCAGCTACTCCAGTTATATTCTAGCACTTTTTTTCTAACCAAAGGAATTCAAAGCGATTTGAAAAATCTTTTTTCAGTGTCCTTAACTACAATTCTGAGAAAGCAGTGGCTTTGCACTTTCTTTCTTTCCAGATAATACTCAAAGCTAAATTTCTCTCCTTGAAGAACATTAGTCAAACTGACTTTGTGGGGTTCTTTACACGACTGAAATAAGTAGGATTTGACCTTTCATTCTCAACTAGTCTGGATGACAGTTATCAACCACTTCATATTATATTTATGTCAAAAGTTAAAAGATTTTTTGTCCATTTTTAATAGAAGGAAAACCAACTCATTTTCTCTTCTGCCCTAAATATCCACTATAAATTTGCCTCTTTTTAAATGCAAAGGATGGAGGAAAATCTGGACCGAAAGAATGTGAAATCATCTATTGTTGCATGTTTAATCAAGATTTCCCTGCATTTCTACTGTTGGAACTAGTCCATCAGGCAGTGTCTTGACTCAGCAGTGTGACTAAGATTGTCCACAGGTAGGTGACCTGTATCTGCACGTCATCTCCAGTCCAAGCAAGAGAATCAGCCGCACCGGCATGTGTCACTTCTTACAGCAGTTTATCCTCCCCATACAAACAGTCTAACAAGGGTCACTTCGTTGCAACTTTTGAGTTGCCATGTTCAAAGTCAGCTGCAGACAAGACTTAGCAAATAATAAAAGCAAATTTGGCATAAACACACTCATGACTTCTCAAGTGTAGAAGAAAATAGTTTCTCCAAAACAGATACAAACCATATTAATTGGAAAACACAGTAGTTTTTCAAGAATCAGGGGTCACAGTAAAGTATATCTCCCTGTACACTGATTTGGGTGAGATTTTGAGGGATATGTGAGTGAGAGTGGAGGAGTCTGACCCAGAAGGAATAGCCCGATCAACTGAGATAAAGTTAGTGGGAATTTTGCTGTTGACTTTGCTGGTACTAGAATTTTACTCTCACATGAAGTTTCATGCAAGAGCACAGTTAGAAACAGATGTTAAAGATGGAGTTGATTATTTTTGGTTTTCCCCTAAATTCCCTCTAGTAATCTTTCTAAACCAAAGGAAAGCTGTATTTTCTAATTGCCCTTATAGACTACACTTAAAGGAAATTTAAATGGCAAAATACAGCTACATTTTGAGGCTTAAGCATAGTCATTATCAGAATAAAACAAAGTAGAATTAGTTGCAATTGCTTCCATTTATCTTCTGTATGAAAAGAAAACATGCTAACTACTGAGACAGTGGAATTTCTTTTCATTCCTAATCGAAAAAGCCAAACCACTGTCCCTTATTCCTTACTGAAACAAGTATTAGATTGACTACTGAGCTTAAAACATATAGGATTGCTACTTGCATTTGCTACCTGTGTAGAGATCTTTAGGTATTTGCAGTGGTTTCATCTGCAAAGCACTATTCCATAGCTTTTTACTTTTTAACTGCAATGCTATCACAATTGTTTAGTAGACAGACCATTTTACAACAACAACAAAAACAGAGTGGTGGGTGAATTGTAGAAAGGACAGTCCAGTCAAGAGCATGAAAATAGGGTTATGACACAAAGTTGAAGCCTGAATATACTTCTCCATGCCACAGCATGTGGAACATATTTTGCTACCTGCTCTAAAATTTAATGAACTGTCCTGTGTTTCTTTGCAAGAGAGTCCTCCAAGCCTCCCCACTGTACCACCACCAGCAGGTCAGCTGCACTGGGGAGCCGCAGCACTGCGACTGTCACAGAGCTCTCGTGCAAATAATGCGCTTCCCTTTGCTACCCAGAGCCACCACGGAAGTGACATCTGAGGTTGGTTTCAGGTTTTGTTTGGGTTGTTTCATCCGTATCCATGCATATGCTAAAAGGTAATAAGAGAGAAAAACTGAAAGAGAAAAATCATTTTGAATATTACTTCTAACATACTCAAAAAGCATAAAAAATATGTTTTAGAAGAGCTGACTGCTAATATTCTTCTAAGGAACAAAGTATCTTTTTATCGGTTAGTAGTAGCATAGTGTAGTAGCCTGTTTTATTGTTAAGATATTATTCTAATGGAGCCTGCTACTGTTTATTTCAGCGGAAACTAAAAAATGTCATAATTTAACTAAGCTACCACTGATAAAATACTGTTGGCACACTTCATATTATATATTGTCCTTAATTTTTTTTAATTCCAATTTTAAATTATACACTCTACATTATACATTTATTCATTAGTTTGCAGAAGTCAGTCTGAGTCTTCCAGTCAGCCATTGGTGAAAATTAACTAACGTTCTACTCTATTTCACACTCAAAGCACTTCCATTATGGTTGGATAATGGTTGTACCATCAATAAAGAGTATGAATCCAGTTATGTGGAGACCTTGGCTTAACCTTTCCATATGCTATTGATATTTATAGAGCTTCTGACATAATCAATTAGCCTGAAAACTGGCACTCATGGAAGGTAAACCCCATATAAAGGAACCATTGCATCTGCATTTTCATTAACCTTTCAGCTAAATATGCAAAGAATATAGACAAATATATACCATATGTAATGTACTCTAATCTCCCAAATTTTCTAATAATATTTAAGATCAGGAATAAACTTGTTTAGCTACATCTTGATTACTAAGTTCTGTAGTTGGTTTCATAAGGGTTTTAATCTTCAGACAGACATCAAAAAACACCATGAAAGTGAGATTAACTGACTTTCGCATGATATTCTCCTAAAACTAGTATTGAATTTAAAGTCTGTTGCAAAGCTCAGCTTTGTATGGTAGCAACTACACTTGCAGTTAGCCAAAAGGAGCTAAAACATGGCATGGAAAAGAAAGAATAACACAGACCACATAAAATCACATCACTACCCAGATGTATAAGAATCAATCTGTAAAAGATAGAAACTGACCAAGATTGGGTGACTTTTTTTTTTTTAACTAAGCATCAAGAAGATCCTTTCCACATAAGTCATATGCACATAAAAGAGGACCATCCTTCACCCTCCAGCTCCACGGGAGGAAATATAACAAGCTGTTTTCATCTGGAGATACCTGGCCCTAGAGGACAAGCTAGAACAACTGAAGTGAAATATTGGCTTTATTGTGGATCTTGGGAATTTGCACTCACTTTCCACTGACATGCTTTCTAAGCATACTTTTGTTTTGTTGGCAGATTTACTCTGTTAAACACCTGATTTTTGTTAGTCCCTTGAGTGATGGCTCAGAGCATGATTCCTGGTATTTTAGCTTTTATCCTAGCATAAAGATTCAGTCATAATGGAAATATTTTCATCTTGAGAGAACAAGCTATATCTAATTATTAATTAAAACATTACTACAGTAGATTAGTTACCCTGGTCTGCATGTTCCACTCTATTAATGCAAGCCAGAAAGAAGCAATTTCTGAAAAGATGAGCAGGAGAGGCACCAGGCAAACAGCGGCTCTCTGGAGTAGGCCTTGCTGGTGCATTGGGGCAGATCCATGAGGAAGGACCGCTGGAGAGGGACCTGCCCTAGCTGCACCCACTCTCTTCCCAGTTTGACACTGGCATCTCGTCCCAGTAGCCAGGGAGGTGCCGTTCACCGGTGGTGACAGTGCTGCTATATTTTTGGATCAAGGTCCCATGAGTTCCCTCACAGGAAATGGTGTCAGGCCCACAGGGTGAAACTGTCTTCGGGAGGGCCGGGTTTTCACTCAGTCATCAAAGCATGCTGGGCCTTTCCAAATAATATCGTTGACATATGCATGTGTGCATACACAGCTTCAGTTAAAATGGACTAGGTTTAAGGAACAGGATTTCCTCAAGCATGAACTGTTAGTACATCATGCTTGGTCAAGCAGGTTGTTCGCAACAGCAGTCACAACAGAGTTACTCTGGTGAAATGAAGATGAGTGAAATTAGTACGTTATTTAAATATATGTATAGCCACTACATTTGAATAATAGAACTAGAAAATATAATATATGGAAGGCTTCTGAACTCATATTATAAGGTGGTGCTCTGTAAATGAAGGGCTCATAACCCTAGTCTGATATCTTTTGTTGTTTCAAACCACATCCTACGCACTTAGTGCAGCTCTAGCCTTTTATTAAAATGGGAAAATATATTGTTTATAAAGGCTACTCTTGACAAATAGTAACCAAAGCAAGGTGCAAAAAATGTATTGTTTCCATAATCAGAGATACACTGTAAAATAGAATAAAGTGATAAATACAGAGTATAATTGTTTGTTGTTGCTATCTGTCTGTGCCTGGTGGCAAGGAAGTCCAAATGAATTACAAAGAAATTTTTAATAAAAGAACAAAAAACCAATGAGCTCCATAACCTGAAAGAACTTTGAATAAAAAATGTCCCCTGAAACAGAAAGTCCCTTTAAAATCTTTGCACTTTCCTGACATTCTTTTTTTTTTTTTTTTTCCCCTGCTCTTACTTAAAAGCCTCTGGGTGATTTGTCCTATTCCCTGCCCAATAACAGCTAAGCCATTGTTTTAGGGAAGATATTTTTAATGCTATATATTTTACATTATTTTTTGCTGTTTTTTTTTTTCCTTGGACATTTCATCCCCACACTGCAGAAAATGTGAACATAAGCAGCTGCAATATGAGATGAACTCTGAACACCAAATAGGTAGGCCCTAGAGGGGAGGAACTGAAATATGAGCTGCTTACTCTTGGAGCCCTTTAAACCCTCCAATCTGTTTTAAATTATTTTGGTGCCTCTATTTAAAGGTTAAATTTTTGTTGTTGTTGTGAGCCATAGTTTAGTAATACAAAACCTGGGCAACATCAGCATAGAGTCAATTCACAGATTACACACCCAGGGTCTTTCCTGATCCTGCCTAAAGTGAAGCAGCATGTTTATACTTAGCAACACATTTTGACATGAATGAACTTTTCACGTCTCTGCTCATAAAATAAACACGTACAAATCATCTCACTCAACGATCCTGCTTACATATGTTATTTACAGACCATATGTTGAAATCTACATATGGTTATAGATGTGCACAAGTTATAGATATAAAACACTGACTGCAGTGCTGTGTGTTAAACATCTAATCTTTTACACCTCTTTCATTAAATCTAAATTTAGAGTTAAGTCATGGGCACCCTAGATTTCACTAGGAAAAAAAAAATTTCCTCCACTCCTTTCAAGCAAGATCTTGGCACCTAAAGCTTTTTTTTTTTTTTTTTTTAATGTTTTGCTTTTCTTTCTACAGTAATTTGTTTCAGGGCACTCATAATTTGAGCACTAGGGCTTAGATGTCAGCATGAATGCAGTTTTTCGGTGGCTGCTTTTTGCCGTTGCCACTTTGAGTTCAGCTCTAGTAAGTGCCAATGGAAAATTCCTAAAGGCCAAGGCATTTTCAATAAATTAGCATCAAGACACTGAGTCTTTGTATAGCATTTAGGTGAAACTTGATTCAAAATGCATATTTAGGAATTTCTGACAATACTTTCTTTGTTTTTTTTTATGCAAACAGAAAAAAACTTGGAATCTCTTGAATTTATATGATCAAAGATGACCACCATGAATGTGTCTGGAAGCACAACCGAATGACAGAAATACCAGAGACAGTTATATTACAAAGATTAAAATAGACGTTTTTTATAACTGCGCCTTCTAAAGAACACTTTTTTTTTTGACAATTCATTAACTTTACATATTTTTAATCAAACTAATTTTGAAGCATTGTATTTGACATGATACACACCAAATGTTACTGTTGTCTGGGGACTCAGAGACTTCCAAAATATAACAATTAAAAGGTTAATGTTCCTCTCAGTGGGCAAGCTAAACTTTGTTAGAATTAATTAATAAGAGAATTACACACTCTTAAAGAGACAAGTATGATTTCAAAGATGTTCAGAAAGTAGCATGGCACACATTGCTTCCACTATAGCAACTGTGATCTGAACTTAAGACATAAATCTTTTCATTTAGATTGCTATAGGAATGTCTTGAGTTTTGTTCTGCCAGTTTTTTTTTTTCTTTCAGTAACTGCAGTCAGCTAAGGAAAAAGGGATTTCCTGTATGGATATTTTAGTTGCACAGGTCCACTTCATAAGATAAAGATTTAAATATAGTGCAAAAATGCTAAATAACTGGTCTTTGTAGTCCAGATTAATAAGAAGATACCACTGGAAGAAGAAATGGCTATCTAACAGAAGGAACAGCTATTTTAACCACCCTCCCAGATGGAAGATTTGTATTTTCATTTTATATTAACATAAGCAACAAGGTGAAATGAAAACACCGTCCTAGGAGATTTGACTTTTACAGGGTTCCTAGAAATGCTTTGAGAAAAATTGCTTTTGTGTGGCAGTCTACTTCCCTGCTTGAGCCAGACCCCTCACACTCCCTCTCCTCCCTGTGCCTGCTTTGCAGTGGGATGCCGTGGATTTTGGGCCCCAAGTGTGCTGGCTGCTCACAGGGCACCATGCACAGGCACTTGTTTGGGCTGGGGACATCCCTGGGGCAGACCAGAGAAATAGGGGTGCTCTGGGCTCTCCCCTAAACCCCATGAAGTGCAACTGTGAGTGGCAAAGAGAGAGGGGGAGAAAAGGGGGAAAGAAAAATACCCTTAGCAAGCACAGGAAACACGTTCTTGCAAATTAAGGAGTGCGCTCTTTGAACCAGATCACAAAAGCCTCCATCTTGTTCAGCACCACTTCCAGGATATCTTCCAAAATTCTGTTCCTAAACTGATGTAATCTTACAAGCACTGTCTCTATTCACTGGCATCAGAAAATGATTTTTCTACTAAAATACATAAATGTTAATTATTTTTAAGATGATACTCATATAAATAAATACTTTCATTATGGTACTCCAAAATGATTATTGTCTATATATTACTGCCAAAAAAAAAAGTTTTAAGGTCTACTCAAATTACGCAAAATGGGATTATAGTGAACACCGACTGTGAAAATGGCCTATGGATTACTGCAGAACTAATTTGCTAGCTGACATGAAGCTTGGCAAAGGGCTTTCTGAGAAACGTGCCAGAAGTGTATCATGGTTGAGCTAAGTGTGTGCATTTGTGCAGCTCCCCCTTTGGCTGGCTCTCACAGGCAAAGCCCATCATCCAAGCACAGTCTGTTCCTACCTGTTCTGTTGAAGAAAAATGTGCAAAAATGAAGCTTTTTATTTACATTTATTTACATTTAAAATAAAAATATTCTTATCAATTAATTAAATTTAACGTGATTTTATTTATTCATCAGTGTTCTGGGACCAAAAAATATTTCCCAGTCCTAATCATAGGAGTAAATATTTTGGAAATTCTGAAGGTACAAACTGCTAGTTACTTGCCATGTTATTGCTTGTGTCAGCTGAGAGTGTTAAGGGAAATGGGAATCTTTCTCTCGACTTCTCTGGGCTTTGGAACAAGCTCAATATCTGCAACAGTTAGAGGAAAGTTTCTTTCATTTCATTTCAGTTTTGCGGTGTTGCAGTATCCTGTGTATAATTTCGTTATAGTTTACCATAATTATGTCTTTATTTGAAATTCATATTTAAACCATTGCATGGTTGTCATGGAATTGTTGGTAATGTGTGATTACATTATGTTGTCTTTTTCCAGGACACTTGTAAATGAGACATTATCCTTGGAGATTTTCTTGGCTGAAAATGTGAGTAATTAAAAATGTAAACAAATATTATCCACTACATATGCCACAATAATAAATACTTCAATATAATGCAAGTTAATGACTCTTTAGGGATCCAGCCTAATCCTGCTACAGTGTTTCATAGGTGTACAAACAAACAGTTAAGCATTTAATATTTTAACATGCGTATTATATTTATACAACATAGTTCTCAGTTGCAAAAAGGCAGCATCCCTATCAGAATAAGTATAGAGCATAAGGTATGGGAGAGGCAGACAGGGAATGAAGCACACAAGATGGTCAAGCCTTGGTAGCCCTCAGCGCCCAGGCCAAAGTCTGCTCAAAGATCTGCTTTTCAAACATGCAGTGGGTAGGGGCAGCACAACTGAAAGATGCAGCATTTCTTCTGCTTTCTTTTCAATATAGAAGTTCTTCTACAGGAGATAGAGCCAGAAGGGACCTAACTTTCTTGGAAACCCCCTTGGGAGTGGGGGCAAGCAGAGCCCACTGGAGGAGCCATGAGCCTCCAACAGTGGACCACTGTTCAGAGAAGGCGACCGGTCTGCCAGAGCTTCTTAGAGAGTGAGCTAAGTGTTTTCTTTTTCTTTTTCTTTTCTCTCTCTTTTTTTTTTAAATCTGCTCCTGCAATCAACCAGTAAACTGAATCAGAGGGATGCATGGTCCAATCCTTCAAGCACAAGGGAACATTTTCAAAGGCATAAAGAGCAGTTAATTAGACAAATCTACAGAAAAGAAATGACATTTGGTGCCAGATACCCCTTGGATACTTGGATCATTCTAGCTCATAACACCTCAAATTCAAATCTTATTTCTGCCAGTGACTCATTTTGTCACCTTGATGAAATCATTGAAATTGTTTGCTTCTGTTCCCCAATTTGTAAAAACTGCACTGCAGTTCTTACCTCCTTATCTCCTGCCCTTTCCAAACTTGCCTCTTGCCTGTTCTTGGCTTTATTTACTTTTTCATACGTTTCCTCCTGCTTAGAATAATCTCTTAGTATCACTTGCCAAAATACCTCTCTAAAGTGATACTGAAAACTCCTAAACACTCAGACAATCTCTGAAACTTTTCAATTATAATTTGCTGTAGAAGGACAGTGATCCTAGGAATCTGCATAAGGACACCGTTGAGTCATTCTTATATCCGGCACTTAAACCTTGCAGTGCTCTTTAATTATTTTTGAGTCATATTAGCAGATAGGTCTTATTAGTTGCACTAGGGATTTGAAGGCTCTTCTGGATGACAAAGCTTTTAGCAAAAATCCAGAGATCAGTTTTGGGAAAGAAACAAAGGCTATATCTTTTTTGATTTTTTTTTTTTTTTTGCCAAGATACACTTCAAATAAAGCCAAACCACCTGGGAAAGGGCAAGAAAGAATAGCCTGTACTCACTAGTTAGGCTTTCTCAGAGGTCAAGATACTCTTTGAATAGGGAAGGGATTGTAGGTGTGGGCACACGGTAGCTGTCCTCTGCTTGCATTGCTCTGAGGATGCTGCCCAGCACAGGAAAAAGGCAGTGGGATGAGAGGAAGTAGCATCTCCACCTGCACATCGTAGCAAATCACAAAGCAACATGCCATGGTCATGCCAAGCTCGCAGAGCACCTCTGCACTATTCACACGCAAAATCCTATCTCTGCTGATTGGTACATATACTAAATAGAACCTCTTTCCTCTAAGTTTTGTCTTTTCAGAACTACGTTACCTACTGCTTTTGATAAGTGGCTCTGTTTTATCTGTTAGAGCAGACCTATTTTTGCGTCCCTGTTGTAAGATACTTGCTGCCTCTCATGTTTCACACCAAATTCTCAGCTCTTATCATAAAAAAGCTAATGCTCAGATTGGATAATTTTTTCTTCACAGGTGTGCAAACATATAAAGATCCCACACATCATAACCTATAAAACAGACAACTGTTTCCGTACACCAATTAGTATTTTACCAATAACACATATTTTGAGCAGCATTCAGGAGCAAAACCATTGGAGGAAAGCATATAACCCATTCTGCCCAGTATGGCAGATGCAATTCCAGGAGACAGTTAATGTACTGCGATTTGAAATCAGCTCGTATCATATGTTTGCTGCCTCATTTATTTTGATTAATTGCTTCAGTGGGGGTGGACCAAAGGGGAAGCCAAAAATCCAAGTCGAGGAATGCAGAACTGAGCTATGTGTCTCTGTGTTTAAGTAGTAAACAAACCAGGAGCCTTGGCTATCTTCCCTCGCTGTGACTTTCTCACACTTTGTAAGGAAGATTCGTCATACCATTACGAGTGATGCAGAAAAGCCTGACAGGCCGGTGATACCGTTTTCTTTGTTTAGCTACTGCCTTCTTTGGGGAAAAAAATGGGGCTTGAAACAGCTGGTGCCTGCGATCTCGAATCACTGGGTTGATTCTGAGATCTTTGAACCTCCACAGTCATATTCTTTTTTCCAGATTTTTTCTTTTGCCCTCAGTTCTCCTACCGGGTTCCCGAGCTGCTCTCAGAGCCCAGCCTCACGTCAATCACAGCTCCTCTTCTTAGCCACCAATTCTTTCATTTCATCCCTTGTCCCCTTCTGCTATCTCCCGTGACTGACACCGCTATACAGGATCAACAGCAGCAGCAGGGCAGTGGCAGGAGGCAGCAGGAGAGATGTGTGTGTGCGTACAATGGTGGAAATCACAGATCTTTCCAATTCAGCTCTGGGTGATTATACCACCTGCTAAGCCTATGGGATTGGAGCCCTGAGTGGTGATTTCAGCCATAAACTTTCTGTTTTGTGGTGTTTACCTTTGCTATTCTCCCTGACAGATTTCTTTTCTGAACAGTAGCCGATGGCACTTGGCTGGGGAGATGAGACTTCAGTGAGATATAGCACACAAAGAGTGACAAATTAAAATGACAGGGCTGTCTTACACGATTGTGATCTAGTGAAATGAAATATTTCTGGTCCAGATAGCACAGAGGCAGCGTTACACAGAGATACATGGGAAGAGCCAGTGTGATTTTCAAGTGTCTTTAACACAACGAGGTTTGTCATCGTCCCAGCCCCACCGCTGTGAATGTGCCTAAGGTGGCACTCCCGGTGCGGCTAGGGGCTGCGCTGACGCAAGCACCTCCAGCGCATGTTGTGCCATGGGAACTCCTTCCATCTTTATGGCAATGGTAGGTGTAAAATGAACCCAAAGAGCCATCACAAGCTGAGAAAATCGTACGATAAAAAATTCCGTTCAAAGACGTTCTATAAAGTTTTTTATCTAATGCTATTTTTCCTTTAATTTCAGCCTGAGTAAATAAGTTGTGGAAGTCATACACACAATGCTGTCCTCTGTTTTTCAGGTTATTTAGATTCGTCTGCCTCTCAGCTATTAATAACAAAAAGAGAAAGTATATTTCCTCTGTTATCAAAATTTCCCATTTCAGAGTTTTAAATTCATTGTATTTGAAATAAAGGCTTGAAGATTACTTTAGAGAGCCCTTTTCTCCCAGTGAGGCTCTAGTAGATGTGCACAAATATTTCGTATTCTTAAACACGACACTGATGCACACAGATGGATAATTGCCTCTACAACTTAGGCATCTAAGTCTCTGTCTTTCAAGTGACATTTTGCATGCTCACTTGTGTGTAAGACTACAATGAGGTTTCAAGTGTCCAGACTGCACCAAAATCATTCCTGAAATGCTTATGCCTCTGTTTAATTAAGTTGAAGTGAAATTCATGTTATTCAAGTACTGTTAAATCAGACTGAAGTTAGTGAATCTGAACAACATGCTATAGCATGATTTTAAACTGAGTAAAATAGGTGACATTTTAAGGCACTTTCTTGCTTTCTGAAGCAAAACCTGGGAGCCCTGCAGAACTACCCATAGAAAATAAAAGCTTATGTTTTACATAGCATCCAAAAGCAGGAAATAGCATGTTGTTAGAAGAAACAGAAACTACGCTTAGAGATAAAAACACTAAACAGGTGAATAAAAAGCAAAGTTTCTGAAGCACTGTAATCACAGAAAGATATTTCTCAACTGAAGTAATATCCAAGCAGAAGCGTAGTGATAACTAAGATATAAATAATAGCCCCCCTGCCTTCGCATTTAATTTCAACTACAAAACAATTTCAGTTCATCACTGTGCATGTTGAAAGGGATCCCGTTATTAAAAATTCAAAATAGTCTCCATGCTCTTTTATTCTAAGAAATCCCAAATGCCTCAAATGTACAGAAACACACATTTTTAATGAACCAAATGGACTTGTTTTTGTAACTGACAGGAGGTGCTGGGAATTGAAATTGGAGGGGGGGAATCAGCTAATTAAATCTAAATCACCAGCAGCGAACATAATTTCCTTGCCCAGTCGCTCCCAGTTCCACCAGCCTCCTCGTCCCAGTCTCCTGCGTCGCTCCCTCCCCGCTTTGCCTTTGTTGCCTCCGCATGCTAATGCGGCGCGGCCTCCTCCCGGCTGCCGGCCAGGGACGCGCGTCATGGTGTGTGAACACCGCGTTGACAGGCTCGCTGCTGTCAGCGACGCTGCCCCCGGCCGCTCTCCCCTTGCCGGGATCGACCGCGGCCGGGAAGCTCCCGCTTCCCACCAGGAGCCCCAGGCCGAGGCAGGCCGCACAGCTGGCGCAGCCAGGAGCTGGGCAGATAGAGCAAGTGTGTTGGATATGAAGGCATGGATTTTTTAGATGATAAAATGGAAGAAGTCTCTCCTCAAGTGCAATTGCGACTTTCAGGCACTTATAGCAAGGCCACGCTTAGCTGGGTTTTCACAGCAAGAGGAAACACTGCCTCTCTGCCAAATATCAAATTGCTACTCTAAAAACCAAGGGCACCATATCTGCTACAGAAGGGGTTTGCCAGATTTCACCAACTATTTTTTTTTTTTAAACTAGCCATATTCTTGGAAACATCTGAAGCTTCTGAGATGTTGTCATAGCAAAATGCACCTCAGATGGTTCAAATTTGGCAGACACTTGGGAAACAGAGTTTTAGAAAGGGACTTGCTGGGAAACCTTAATAAGAAACAGAGCTAACAACCCAGTCTCTGTTTACACTAAATGAACAAACAAATAAACAATTGTGCCTTTTAGTAGCCTTGACAGTAAGTCTAATGAGCGTAACAGATTGCCATAGATCTCTTTCCTATAAAAGTGAGAGCTTCAGGCAAGAGCTAACAAAGGTGGATCTTGATTTTTTTACTTGTCAAAGAACAGGGACAGCACATATTGCAATATTGCAAATTAAAAAGGGCAGAAAACTGTTTTGCAGGATACATAATTGGATCAAACTGGACTCCGGTTACTCGTTATTCCATCATCTACCCTGGCACCTAAGGCCTGATAAACCACACATTAGATCTACTGAAACTTCCTCCTTGCATACAGATTTCCCCATCAGAATAAGGCTTTCCTTACAGCAAAGATGCAGTTGCTGCAAATGAGCTTTAGGTACAATTGCCACATCAAACCCATGCCAGGTGTCAGTGATGGAGTGACATGAGATAGCCCTAGTGGAGGACCATTATGTAGATCCACCAGACAATGTAAGCAAAGGGACACAGCTGCAACTGCAATCACCGAGCTGGGATAGCTAGAGTAATTTTTTTCTTTAGGATGGAGATGTCTGGAGTGGCTGTTCTCCACTCTCCAGCTTAACCCACTGAGGAGGATCCTGAGTATCACTCCCACATTCCCCTCCAGCATCACTTGCACTAAACCAAATCAATCTGGCTTTGTGAGCGATTGTAAACTACCCAGAGCAGGAGGCAATTTTCTTTTTAGTAAGAAGCGTAGGAAATATACAGCAACAAATACTCTGTTCGTAAGAAAACAATGAAATTGAGAAGCTACTACTTAATTCAATACTGCCCAAAATATAACTCAGCCCAATTGAAATTGAATAAACATTTTCATATAAATTCAATTAATTGGCGTGGGCTTAAGCATGCAGTCTATGTTGGTAAATTATCAACAATAACTTGTTCCACCACCACCGCTGTTAAAGAATTGCCTTAAGTCAGAGGATAAAGAATAGAGAAAGCTGAAAATTCATTACACTCTGTAGCAGTCCTACTAAAACTAATTAGCTGCTATCTAAATTTTCACACCTCTATTTCATGATTGTCTTTTCTTCTTGTAAAAACAAACATACATTCTGAGATGAAGTAAATATGAAGAAAGATGAAGTAAATCAAAACAGCATCTGAAATGTGAATGCAGTGGGGCCCCACGTTAGCTGCTCGTGCTGTTGCAAAGGCCCAGGCTGAATGGCTGCCAGGAGGACTTGGAAAGAGGAACCTATCAGGAGGGTGGCAAGACCTGGAGACCTAACAAACATCACATCTGAAGCCTGAATACTCACTAGGAACTGTATATGCTCATGAACCCTATCAATATTTTTTTTTAAAACTGATTGATCTGTTTGGTGCCAGAAAATGTAGAGGTAAAAGGAAAGGCAGATTTTTTTTTTATTTTTTTGGTAAGCATAAATAGGTCTTGAAAGTTGGAATTGTTTCATGATACATAGAATAGCAGTTAGTATGCATATAATTACTTTGCAATCAATTACATAGTGTACTCAAGTAACTTGGAGAAAAAAGTACTTACTGGGAAATGAAATTTTGTATTCTCTCAATTTAGCTCAGCGTATTTCCTATTAGTGCAAGACTTAAGGGTAATTTTAAGGAAGTACAGAGACACTTATTGTGCAAAAAGTACTATCCTAATAAAACATTGATATTTTTGTCTGATACTGTGTCTCTTTGTGGAGTATGATCTTACTGCAGCAGCTTTCCCTGGGCAAAGTTATGTTGCTAGGACTAAATTTTCCCATAAGAAAATTCTCTACCATTGTGAAGATACAGAAGAGCTCACATAGCTCTAGTGGTCTGGTATTGCCAAGCTTTCAAATCTCTCTCTAATAGGTCAAATCTGTCTTTAATAGGTCCACCTTATAGGTGGATATAGGCACAGGGTTCAAAATGTATTGGTTAAAAATCTGCTAGAATTATAAGCAATCCATTTAGATGGTTGAGCTTGATTAGATGATAGGACAGAGAATACATTACCCTACAGCTAAACTCTTTTATTAATTTGCAGTATGAAATTTCTTGTTTGAAACTCAGGCATTTAGAAAATCAATGCTTTACAGAGAAAGGATAATACAGACTGTGAACTTAGTAGAAGGGAGTCTTTTGGGTGTTTACCTTGGACACATTACTCTCAGAAGATCTGAATGAAGATCTCTATCTAAACCACTTTTATGCAAGTATATTCTGAACAGGAAGGTTCAACCCATCATCCTCCTTCAGCACATTATAAATGAATAAAAAAAACTCAAAGTGCTTTCAAAAAACATGCATTTGTTTAAAAGCATGTGGGTGAAAATTAGTGAGTATAAACAACACTAGAACACAGGACAATAACATCATTTACCCTTCAGCAAAAGTAAGAGTTACCTTGCTTATTTTTCAGCTAGAATAACACTCTGTCCATGAGACTAAAATGGAGACACTGTTGGCAGGGTGGTAGTTATTAGATCAGGGCATTGTCCAACAGCCCTTGCAATGGTTCAGCCTTTGTTTCCTCACTTTGCAGACAAAAACTTAATGGAAAATGTAACCCTCAGTCCCTGAGCAGAACATGATAGTTCTTCATCCTTAGGCTGCTTTCACTCAGTGTTACAAACTCAAGCTTATCTTATATTTATAAGATATATCTTAGGTCTCGTAACTCCTGAATTCTCTATTATATACTGTCCCAGGTACAGCATTAGACTTGACAATTGTCCACATATGGCCTTGCCTATAATACAGTAATTTAAGTAATTTAAGTATTCATCCTGAAATATATTCTTATGTTCCCTTAAACACTCTCATCCTGATGGGGATCTAGGATCTAAAACTTCCATTTTCTGGGAAAGTACTTCAATCACTATGCTTTCAAGTTATGATGATGGGCATCACCTTCGTACTGGCATCCCAAGTCCTGGACCCTATGTGAGAAGGGTGGTTGATAACTAGATCTGTCTTCCACATAACATAAGCTAAGTGCAGCATTTCCCAACACTCCTAGGGAAGGAACTGCCCAACTTGGGTGCTCTGATTCACACTTTGGATTGTACCATTCGACAGAGAAGGTATTTCTTTTGGGCTACAGAAGAGAATCTACCTGCAAGCCATCTTATTGTCTGCCATAGGTTGTCTGCTGTGAGCAGCAAATCCAAACAGGATTTAGAAGCAACTTCAGATGCCATTCAGAAATCTCTCCTGGCCCTGGAGAGATTTCTGAGAGGAAGGGAAGAAGGGAGGGGAAAGAGGAGGAGAAGAGAAGGGGAATCTCCGCTAGAGACCTGAGCAGCAGGAGGATGCTGTTCAGCATGGCTCTGGCTCCTGGTATTTTGTGGTTTTGACGGACGCTGAACCACAGCATGGTTGGTTCAGAACTAGTTTCTGTTTCTTTTTTTTACATATTCCTCATGACTGCCAATATGAAAGGAAGGGCACATGCTACCCTGAAAAGGATGCCTGTAAGGACGGGTTCTGTGCAATGCAGTAAATCATGGATTTCACTGCCAGTGATCCCACAGAAGTAAGAGTACAATTTTTGCCCAATTCTTTCTGCTGTAACATTTTGTTTTATTCTTCTAACAATCAATCCAATCGCCCGTTGCCAAGTAGAAAACCTGCCTTGGCTATCAAATCCCATTTACGTCAATGAACAATGTTCTAAGAAAAAGAAAATGTTCACAGTCAAAACTATTCTCGGTGAAATCAAAATAGTCCAATCCATTGTCTGGGAAGAATGTGCTGCCCCACCAAATAAATGTCACTTTGGAAGCAAGGATATTAACAACAACAAAAAATGTTTAGGCGAAGTCCAGACACTTTTTCTGATAGTAGTAATACACAACTTTCCTTCCCTGTAAAACTTTCTACTTTTACTTTCCTTACTCTATGTGGAATTACACACTCATTTCTACCTTGTGCATGATTCACAAGATTACCAGAGTATTCAACACATTTGCCATCAGATAGGCTTAATGTGTTTTTAAGGTTATATACCTGGCTTGGAGAATACTCATGCAAAAAATCAAGTTCTGCTTATGCTTTAATTATAAAGGTCTACCCTAGGCCTATACTCTGCGCATTTCCTTTCTACTGCAGTAAATTTCTGCAGGGTAATTTAAATACCTCAGGGTAACTTAAATGCCTCACTAGATCTCCTTGCTGTAAACAGGTATTTAAAATATGAATTCCTGAATAAGACATGAATAAAATTTTAAATAAAAAAATTTCTCTAGTAATTACCTAGCAATAAAAATAGTTTTATATGTTTAATAATGAATATAATTGGAGTTTTTTTACACAAAGAAATGTTGCAAGTATTTCGATTATTGGTTTACATTATTTTTCTATCAGTCTTTATATCCCCATGGAATAAAAATCCAGAACATTTTTAACCTAAATATATACATTTGTAAAACAGATAAATGTTGTGATTATCTTTTGCTGTATATAATTCCTCATGTGGGATTCAGTTAATTGAATATACCTTCAAAACATAATCTATGGCTTAATTAAGCTTAGCAAATATAAAATTTGAAACCACATACCCTCTATTGGCAGCGAAGTTAGGGATTTTTTTTTATTCCTTTTTATCCAGTGCTGTTAATGACTGCTTTGCACAGGCAAATAATACATGCAGGTACCCTGACTACAACCAAAAAGAAGTTAGGATTTTGATTTTGCTGTCAGATATCAAAAGTTGATTTTTTTTAACATACATCAACTCTTTCAATAACAAAAAAGAACTTATTGACGTTGACTAAATTTCATAGCTTGTAGAAAAGACACATATCATTGTAATGTGTGAAATTTTAATCAGAAATGTTGTGAAGGATAAAGGTAAACTGACTGCTATAATTAATGTGTTCTGCCACAGAGATTTAGCTGGCACATTTGAGAAGTGTGGTTTATGTTAACTATTCCACTGCTTGAATCCTGTCCCTGCTGTACAGTAATACCGTTTGAGGATGGTCTAACATTATGCTGCTTTCCAGTCTTTTATAGATATATATATTTATATAAAATTTTTTGAATTCATGGTATGGACCTGTAAAAATAGAAACTTGCAGCAGTGCATTGGTAGATGGACTTGCGGACAAGGTAGAATGCATTAAAACTGATAGCAAAAGTTTGCAGGATTGAACAATATGAGTTCTGCTATTTCTCTTCCTCCCTTGTTATTTACCTTCTAATTCAATTTATGATACCTGCTGCCCACAGACATGGTTGCCTGAAAAAAGTAAAAAAAAAAAAAAAAGAAAAAAAGGGCATGTTGTCCTATTCTGCTGTTGTGGAATGCAGAATACTAAAATCTATTATCACAACAATAACAAGAAAAGAGTTATAAGAAGATTATTGTTCTCAAAACAAAATGCCTATCTGTTACATCTAATGCATTTTTGGAAAAAGCCCAAGGCCCTGATTCTGCCTCCATTCCTTGCACTGAGTAGAACCATATGGTCCCATTGGAGCTGATCTAACTGCTTTTGGAGTGTGCTACCACTCAAAATAAATAAGAGTGGCAGGATCTGGCCCTGAATGAGCACATGGGCTCTGCACCCTGCCCCAGAGGTTAACAAACGGGGTAAGAGAATTCCGGGGCTGAAGGGGGTACAACGGGAAAGGCTCTGATCCAAGCTCCCAACCTTCCAGATGTAGGGCCTCTTTGGGAAAACGCTCATTTAACGTAGATTTGCTTAGTCTATTTTCTAGGAAGATTCATCCTTTTTGTTTGCAAATTCTATATGATCTTATTTCCAGAAAGTATAGGCAGCCTGTATAACTAATTGCTTTAATAATAGAATGGCAAATGTGGGACAGACAGGAAATAACAGCTTCAGAATTTCATTTTTCATTGGGAAGGAGCAGAAAGGACTTTATGGTGTAAATAACATTTGTTGTAACTACTAACAGGCCTCATTTTGAAGTCTGTAAGCACCCAGCTTCCCGTGGGAGCTCTCTCTGCCCAAGGAAGGCTAAACTGGCCCCGAAGCAGCCATTTTATTTTCCAAGCAAGCAACATTTTTAAAAACTTGCTCTCTCAAACAGAAATAATTGCTAACTTTTGGTGTACCTTAAACTACACAGCAGTACAGCACATCACAGGAAATATTTTCAAAGGGCATTGGGCTAAACAAATCACTGTGATCTGCCTAAAATAGACCACTGACGTGGTTACCTCCGCCTGCAAATGCAGAGAAAGGAACTGTTTTCCTAAAATGCCACATTCAAAATTAGGGATACCACTTCTATGCTTTGTTTTGGTCTTGCTAATGTCAGTTGTACCTGGAAAGATCTGCTACAGCCTCCCCTTGCTGTGCCAGTCTGGGCGTGCAGCAGACAAAAGACATACCAGAAAGGGGAAGACAGATATGCCACTTAAATTAAATAGGAAATGAATTGGCCAGCAAGTTGGCATGTCTGCTGAGACAAATCATAGACAACATGTCTCTCAACAACAGAACTTATTTGTTTTCTCTTGCCAACAGATTCATCACTGCCCAGGCAAAACAGGCAAAATACATTAGTGTCATGGTAAACTGATAAAGAGAAGTGCCTCAATCTAGCATCCTCAATGGCGAAAGTCTTAGGGCTGTATTGATCTGTGTTATATAAATCTTGTTTTCTGTCTGCAGAAGTGAATCAGGAATGACCCTTAAGGTTAACAAACATTGTAATGTCTTTCAGCTGGGGCAGATGCCTATGTGCTCCACACATTGTATTTGGTCAAGTCCCATCTTGTCATTTTACTGCCAAGGAGCTTAACTAATTGCTGGCAATCATAAGACAGTTTGATGGAAGCAAAGAATTCCTACAATTGTTGCCCCTCTCCCTCTTTTTTTAGCCTTAACAAGCACTCAAAGCCATGTAGCGGAAAACAATCAACACTGAATTAGTCAGCAGGAGTCTTAGCTGAGCTAGAACTTTATGTAATTGGCATGTCATGTTCTTACATAGCCAGAAGCAGGCCTGATTAAGCTGATGTATTTTGTTTCAGTAAACTTTTACAAAAGCTGCCGCTCGTTCCGGTTGCATGTCATCGCATGTGCTCGACATGCCTTTTTTCCAGGGAGCAAAAGCAGTAGGCTGGTGGCACGGGCGTTGGGGATGCACCGAGCATCGCTGCACACACAGAGGAAATATTTTGTAAAATCCAAGTGCCTGGGAAAAGCTAATAACAAGAGAACCATGCTTGGAATCCATGTCTAACTTATACCTGATGCTTCTTGGGCCTGTGTGCCCAAATGTACAATTTCATTTTCTATGCCCTGATTATGGAGTTTTAAAAAATCAGGTATTAGGTTTAGATTGTGTATTATTACTATTTCCAATTAGACTTTCATCATTTTCTCAGGGCGTAGCAAAAATATTCCCATGGAACAAGAAATCCTTCCAGTGGAGATATTACTTAGGGCACTTAATCAGTCTGCCCTATCTGATCCAATAAAATTTTACTGTGTGTTTCACTTTGGCCTATAGATAGATTTAGTCTTAAAATGCTAAAAATGCCAGTCTGCATGGAGAAAGAAAGTAGCTAATGCTTATCATTAAAGGCAACTCATAAAGCTTAAGGCATGCCAGCTGTATTCTTGTGCACTAGTGTCCTTCTTGCCATAACCTTAAATCAAACGATATAGTTGAACTTGGCATAGATTATTAAAGCTAAAAGAGTGAGTACTCTGCGCTTCTCTTACGTCATAGTTGACAATATAAAGACAAGATTCAGGGAACTAATGGAGCTTTTTTTCTTTTGTCATAGAAAGGTCAAGCTAGTTTTCCACATTTTATATGTATGTCATTCTCAATATAGCAACAGAATCTCTTATAGAAAACAATGTAAGTAAATGTCTCTACGAAGCTACTAGTCACCTGATCAAAAGCCAATGTTGAAAAACACTTCTAATGACTTTCTCTTATGCATCAGTGCACCTACTAATGAGCTGCCAGAAAAGGCTTTGCAAAGCTTTGCTAAGATAGAGCAGGAATATGAGAAGCCTGAG
The DNA here is from genome assembly GCF_000705375.1 of Tinamus guttatus. Next base: position 547,377 of record NW_010580511.1, read on the forward strand.
ATCTAACTTCCCCGCTGTGATCCCTGCCTTTCTACTAACAGGGAGCCCAGGCGCGGAGCAGCTAATGAGCATGCTGGAGAGAGTGTCCAACCCAACGCCAGCCAGAGACAATCCACCTGTCTGCTCGTGGACACAAGGGATAGTGCATGACAGGAAGACACCGCCTGTATTTTTTTTCTTTAAATAATTTAGATATTTATTGATTTTTTTTTTGCGTTAACCTTACTTGCAGTAGCTACTATCACGCTCTTTGGAAAAGGATAGCACGTTTCAAAAGGGGGCTTTCCCCTTGTAATTATCATTTGATTTGATTTAAGGAAAACAATGCATTTATACAACATTATAGCTCTCCAGAGTTTAGAATTATTTCCCCTTTAAATGTAATAATGCATCTGGAGCTTGATATTTCAATAAATGGTAAACAAATATTCATAGCTTCTTAAATAAAACCAAATGTCCTTTATTTGAACAAACCAAAAAAAAAAGAAAAAATAAAGAAAAAAAAGACATAACAGCTGCCTGACACACTAAAAATAGTGCAAATTGCATAAATTAGAGCTCATATTTCAAAGGCTCCTTTCTCAACATCTTTATCTGCAGACAAGAGCCAGCAGGATACTGGTATAAAACATTTACTTAACTCTGTTTGCAGAAATTCTCTTTAAATGGAATAGTTCCTGCAGGATACCTTTCAACTCCAAGCTGTTCATGTAACGCATCATGACTATACCTAGCTCCCTTTGGGCTTTTCTTGAGGTTACCTTGCCAGTTAATATTTTGCTAGCCAAGTAGACAAGCTTGCAGAACAGACACAATATAGCATTGCCAGTTAGCAGTAGGATGTCACATTTACTCTGAAAGAAATATAACAATATAGTAACAGGAATCAGTAATAATTACTCCTATTATCCTCCACATTGCCACTGGAAAAGCCATTCAATTCAAATGAGCCAGTCAAATGAGTCGCTATTTCCACTTCTTGTTGCCTCTATTTCCTACTTGAGTTTGGACATAAAAAATGTAGTATTTTACATCTAGGAAGAAAATGTGTCATAGGGCACATCACAGATCTTCCATAGTCTAGTCTTCGATACCGAGAACAAATATCTTAGGGATCTATAGTCCCCTCTTGATACTAATTCTCATTGACATTAATGGGACTTGTGTGAGCACGCTGCATAAGGAAAAGAAAACAAACCATTGATTTCCAGGGATAATACTTCCATACAGCTAGTATTAAAATACCATTGAATATTATTAGTGCACTCTCACTGCCCCAGTTGAAAGCTAGTCTGTTCTGAGTAGTAACATTAATTTTGAATTCAACAACTTCTGTTTCTGTCAGCATATTAACTATATATATATTTAGCTAAAGTCTTGGTTTTCCGTTTAGAAGATTCTGAAATACTTCAGAATATTTCTTTTTTCTGTGTTAAAAAGAGTACTTAACTTTTTAAAAATCTGCCTGATTTTCAGAATTTCAGCTGAGTTTACAGGGAAATATTGAATATACAACCCTGAGAAAATAAATTTTGAAAATAAAGTTCATATGTAATGAAACAAACTATTCAAGAGAAATTAAATTTTTGAGCATCCTAGTAAAACTGCCCAGGCCAGATCTTTCAAAATACCTCAATTTTATGAAAAATCTCTTATAAATACTTCATTGTTTTCTTGATACTTGACCTCAGTAAATACCTAAGTGGTGCCTGGTAACACAATCTAAGGATAGACTGAGGAATATGCTAGAGAGGGTGACCAGATTTATGGAAGTGATATTCACTGAAGGAAACTCCTGAGTAGCAAATAACTGGCCTCAAGGAGGGAATGCTGGGATCACTCAGTATTTCTGTAAATGCTCTCTGGAAGCTAAAATAATCTTGCAGCATGGTGCTCTCATCCTTTGTGTTTCTACCATACCACAAACTCCTCTTGTGTCGGTGGGAAATGATGACATTGCTGTGTTGAGCTGGTTATGTTGGCTTCGTGCCATTGCTCTCTGCTTGCTTGTGAGCTCCTGAACGCCCTTGTATCATTCAGCAGTGCGGAACGGATGAGGCTAGGAATGAAATCTGCTCTCTGGTTGGACACAGCTTACAGACCAGAAACGGATCAGTGGAAATAAACTACGTACACAAAGGAAAGGCTCAAAATGCTTCACTCTGCACCCTTTCAGGCAATTTCCCCTATAGGAAAACTGCAGGAGGTCTATAATCATTTTATCATCATCTGCTTAACCATGGAGCGTAGGCTGCACTGAAAAAAACTTTACCTCTCCCCCGTTCTGTGAGATGTCTTGCTGCCAAGGTTGTGAGTGGCACCTTAACATGGGCAATTTCCAATTCTTCTCTCTCTGGACGTGCACCCAGACCAATGCTCCAGCATCCCATTAATGCACCAGCTACCTCTGGCAGACTTCTGGCATTGTAAGGAGGCAGGAGGAGGCAGATTTTGGCAACACACACCTTCAGAAGAAATTTCACAGACGGAGGGACATTCAGACTCCTCCATTCTTCTGTGTCCTACTCTGTTCCTCCCAGCTCCCTGAATGACCAAAGTTGTCCATATGGACCATATTGTTATGTCTCCTGGAAATCCTACATCACAAAGAACGTGGAAAAACTCTTGGGAGATTGCAAAGCCTGGCTTGCGAGAGCACATGAGAACTCACATAAACCCTCTCTCTGTATTTTTTTTTTAAACTTCCTCTACCCATTAATGCATCAGCCCTATTCTCTGAGGATAGAGTATCACAGAATTAGAAGATCTTTGAACCTGCTTCTTCTCTTTCAGTTTGTTCAATGAAGGAAATATGCTAGAGAATGTAGCTTTTCTAGCTCCATCTCCTCAGACATTAGTTGGTCAAAAAATTTCAGTGCAACGTTTTTCCCTATGAATACTCAGATGAGTCAGAATTTCAAATGAAAAACTCCAAAGTATGTTGAAAAAGTAAAGTTTTCATATCATTATATAGTATAATATAATGATATGCAATTCCTTTTTGATTTTTATCAAAATAAACACATAATAAAATTCCAAAGTTAGAATGAAATATGTTATTAGCAGAGATTACCTTTCAAAAATATATCTTTGTTCTTTCTCATTTTCTTAGCTTCATGAAAGATTAATTTTTTTTCTTATTTTCTTCTTTGGAAGAAAAGATGAATTTAAAAATGTGCAAATTGACATTTACTTTTCTGATCAGCTCTAATTTATCATGAGCTCGCACATTTGCTGGTGGCTTGACAACTCAGTTTTCCTTCTCAAGTAATCCTGACATGAAATAAATATTCCTTTTAATACCTTTGATTCATTAGCAGGAAGGGTTGGTTTCCCCAGCATAGCCGAAATATATATGGATTTATGACTCAGAGCAGAAGACCTCTCTAATTGATAGCAACAATTTACAGAGAGTTCCGAGAAGACTAATAGAAATGGTTATGAGGCTGGAAGACATGTATACGTATAATTCCACACAGTCATAAGAAAGACATATGGGGAGAAGGATAACAGTCTAAATTTTTAAAGCATATTAGCAAGAGTGATGGAGCAAAAATTAGACCGAATATCAGAAAAAAAATTTCCTGAAAATGAGCTGAATTAGACAGTTGAATAGTCTCCAAAGAACTGATGGGAACCCAACCATGAGAAACATTTACAACTAGCCTAAGAGGGCCCTCTGGGTGACCTGTCAGGTTTTACTGTTTTCCATGTCGGTCCTCAAAGATTTCAAATAAATAGGTACTTGAAAGTCAAAAGACATTAGAATGGATAAGTTTCAGATTCAAGTCTGCCTAGCTATGATTATTTTATATCTTAGCTGAGATTTGCAATTTCCTGTCATTCTATCTGGATTCCTTGGTCAACTCCGGGTGTTATGTCAATGAGATGCTGAGTGACTTACTTTGGCTGCTGGTAAAGTTAATGTGTTATAACAGAATTTATACACTATGATTTATGTATTTAGGATTTTAATGTCAATAATTACTGTACATGTTATATGACCATTTCATAAAATTACACATCATCATAAAATAACTGTATATGGCATATTTAATTTTGAACTTCTAAAGACAAAAGATGGAAGTAGTTATAATAATCATTATTTTCAATTTTATGTAGTTAAGTGGTTTTACAAAAAAAAATTAGCTTCCCCAATTACATGGCTGTAATGTGTTAATGGTAGCATAATATGTCATTACATTATGCAACTTAATTTCATAGGTATTATATATAGTTGGATATTTTAGGTTCTTTTATACCCTTACATTTATAAGAAGACACTAATTTCTTTCAAACCATATTCCGCCTAATACTTTTTTCCGTATAACCTTTGATGATTTGAATCATTTGGATTGCTACACTTGCTCACTAGAGACACTGGTCCTCTAGCCTCTGTTCCTTGTTTGGAAATGGGAATGGTGCTCCAACTTCTTAACAATTTTCTCTGTGGACCCAAAACTTCTTCCTTGATCTTTTTCACTACCAACAAAACATGTTCTGCCAAGCTTGATGCATAGGACCAGAGAGCTGCCCAGAGAGCAGTCAAGAAGGAAACTCACCTAGCCTGCACACTTTGAACGATCACCTTTAAGGGTGCATTCATCTCATCTAACATTCACAACCGGATTTGCAATCTAGGTGCTTCAGTTAAGTGCCTGGAGGTAGGTGAGATGACTCCAGGATGTCATATAACCAAGGTGCCTGGGCCAATTAGACCATCTAGTGATGCCATCGCACATACTATAGGTGCTTGTGTGCTATTAGAGAGAACTGAAGGGCAAACAATGATTTTGTGTATTTTACAGTGTTTTCACAGCACAAAACTGAGTGTACATGTTGCACTGGTGACATGATGGTGCAGGGCACTGAAGCCTAGCAGAGTAATGCGGGAAGACCATGTATGGTGCAGGCAGCCAAATCTGATGCAGTCTTCCCTGCACTCCCTCTTGGGAATGATTCTACAACGTGAAGTCCCTCAGACCTTGCTCAGGCACCGCCCTAGGAAGTTTAAACTGACTTGGACCAAAACTGCATAGGCTAAGCCTGTGCAGTACTATAAGCAGTCTTGTGCTCACACCTGACTCAGGTTTCATTTAACATAGTCAAAAATGCCATGTGCTTTATTTCTCCTTGGAATAAGACATAATCAGAAACATTGGGCTGTAATAGTAACAAAATCCATAGCATTCCACAAAATCCACAGATTTCTGCGCCCCCCCCCTTTTTTTTCTTTTCTTTTTTAGAAAATTAACAACCTATTTCACAAAAGCAGTGGCTTTGAAAGACAGCATAGTTACAAGAAATCAATTATTTTAAACCTGTAAAGGAAAGAGTTGCAAGGCATAAAAGGGAAGCAGAAGAGAGTAAAGCATCACACTACAGATAAGAAAACATGATCTTTGCCTAAGGACCTTCCTCATACAGCAGATTAAGACAGGTATTTTGGAGGCAACTCTCAGCATTACTATGGTATCTCTGGCTCTTTTCTTGTAAGGTGACATGTCCCGAATTTTACTTGCCTCAAAGTCTTATTAAAATAGCAAGAGAAAACTCTTCATATATATATATATATATATATATATATATATATATAAAACCACAATGCAGTTTTTCAATTGGCTAGTATAAAATGATACTTCATGAATATATCACTTAAATGGTAATGAAATACATGTAACAACACATCTATGCTCAGATTCTAGCTGTCTACGCTCTGCAATATGTGATGTCTATATGATATCTAATACTAAAGAAATAAACCCGTCCATAAGTACATCACTGCAGTCCAGGTAACACACCTTCTCTTTCTATCATCTGAAAAGTTGGCAATTGTGTACTCTGCATCATCAGTGCAACAATCTTCATCTAACATTTTAAAACATATCCCAATAGCACTTACACTATAGAACAACATAAATCACTGCCACTCTGCATTCAACAGCATATGTATTTTTTACCAACTATAACCCATCCTAACATTTCTGCAAGGGACAAATAACACAAAAAATAAATAAATAAAAACAAAAAATTATATGTAGGCAGAATACAATACACACACACAACTATATTTTGAAGAAATACACATTTTGGATCAGGTAGCATTGACAGCAAACTGTTCTTTCAAAAGAAATTGCTCTTTCAAAGAAACTGTGTTTTCTGCACCTTGAACAGTTTCCTATGAAATTATCATCGAAAAAGTTTAATTAATGAATTTTCTTTTTATATATACATATCTATATTAAATATATATTGTCATTTGTATTTAGAGATTTTGCACAATAGACTCAAATGGAATACAAAATAATGATACCCTTGAATATTCCTAAAAAACTCCATTGATGCAAAAGTCTAGCACTTTCCACTTCTGTTTAATACACCACAGGAAGTATGCAAAGTAAGAATAAAGCTAATTCAATGGTAGCATTGTCAAAAAAAAAAAAGAAAAAAGAAAAAAAAAGAACTCTTTATCTGTAACTGTCATCAAGTTGAATGGTCTACAGAGATCATCTGCACGGGTAATTCTTACTCTCAGCAGTCTCTTCTGGCTTGACTAACCAAGTATTCTGTTTAAATGGGTATGTTTAGACCTTCTCAGGCAGGACTTGCCTGGATTTGCATACTAGAATTGCCTTCAGCATCTCCACATTCTCCTCTTCTTGACTCCTACATCTACCCTTACACACAAGGATAGCTTGTTCACCAGGATGACATGTGACACTGATTTTTCACAATACACTGTATCCAGATGATTATACCATTAAAGATATTTCCAGCTGTATAAACTCAGGGAACTTAGCACTTCAGGAGGCTTCTCTAGAATTTATTATTAATATTATTATTAATTTCTGTCTTACTTCTAATGCTTCTCATCAGAAATTATATGAGAGAGGAGGCAAACATTCTATTTTTGAGAATGAAAAATCCTGACAAAGTGGGCTTGAGTACCTTCTCCAAAGTTGGGTCTCACTGGGTCAATGGCACAAATATAACCTACGGTTCTTAAAATGCTCTATCCAAATAATGCTACATGCTCATAGTCCCCGCCTTAGTCCCTGCCAAGTAACCAAAAAAAAATGATATAGACATCATGGTTTCAGAGACAAGCAGCACTTATTTCAGACAGATTTAAGTAATAACCCCCTTAACAAGTTTACTTGTTAACTCAGGAGCAAAATCCCAATAAACAGGATTTTAATTGTTCAGTTCTGTGGCAAGGCTGTTATGACATGCAAACCAACAAAAAGAGAGAGAGGAAGAGATAAGGATTTCAGTGATTCATTTAGGCATAAAAAAGACCATATAACAGTGGAATAGCTGCTACACTTGTTAGTTGCATGTTAGGATTCATTTATTTTAGATGGTGGTCTGTATTTTGCTTTCAATTGCCACAGATGCTGTACTTGCAGAAGGAGGCAAGGGAAGCCAGAGAATGTGTCAGATGGGCCATTTCAGTTTTGCTATGAAAGGAGATAATAATATTCACTTTTAAATAGTCATCTGTGAGTTCCAAGATTAACAAGCCAATGAGGAAAAGCACCATTGAGAGCTTCTAGGTTTTCTTTCCACTAATGAAATACAACAGTATTCATTTACACTTGGGGCACACGTGCAAAGTTTTACTTCTGTTTTTTTTTTTTTAAAGGACATATAAGAACAATTTTTTATGATAATCCTGTAGACCATGCACATTCTGTACAGCCCTAAGGAACAGACAATCCCTACTTTTGGGTCCTCTGTGATTCCATTTTAGGAGAAAGACTATTTAAACCTAGTCATTTTCTTTTGCTTCAGGATTAGAAAGAAGTTTTGGCATTTACTGGTACAAACATATCAGCTCATTCAGGTCAACCTCTAATAGGTCCACATGGTCATAACTTAGAGCTTGAATCACATCAAAATAAGTAATATAAATAAGGAATTAACTGGTTTTGGCAAGTTTATCAGAATTCCCATTTTTATTTCAAGTACTATGCTTTTTTATTACATCTAATATCTATTTTATTTTATTACAGTCATATGCTGCAATACTTTAACACCAGAGTCCTACAAAAATTCCCTCTTTTAAATTGAAATAAACTAAAGCCCTGTATGCTCGCAGGGAAAACCTGGCTCTTTTGTGTGCTTTTTTGTTTAACCTTTAAATATAAATGCTTTCCCATAACCACAGCCTAGCAGGGAAGCAATACCACTTGGCAAAAAAAGTTATATTAAGTGCACTTGCTGGAACTGTTTATACTTTGTTCCTGAGAAATAGATCGAGTACTTGATAGTGTAACACAATGAGAGGTACGGGTGGTGCAGAGCGCATCGGATGCTTGGGCGGGGGGAGCGGGGAAGTGTTGCTACCCCAGGAATTTATTTTTAAAGTGTCTGCTTTTTCATGCAATCTGCTCTATTTCAAAGGCAAACAATTTGCTCTTCAGAAGTATCTTTATGAGCCCCAAGGGATGGAACTCATCCCTGGCAGAAATGATTTAGCAGTATCCAGAGAGGGGGTGAACTCCTTGAGAAGCAAGGGAATAATTTTTTGAAGGGTGGCAGAATTTTAACAAGGGCCTCTAGTGAGTTCTTGTGAACCCCTTTCAGCACATCACTGTTTTATTAAAATATTCTTCTCAAAATACTGAAACACTGACAGCTCCTGTAAGCTTGCCAAAAATTGAGTAAGGAATAAAAATAAAATGTTAACTTGACATGTGTGAATAATTTTGATTTGATGATAACACCTTTTGGAATCGAGGCCATATTCAAAGCTGACTCGTAACACGTTCACATTTCTAAGTTACATGAAATAACTCAAACTTTTCAGGCATTGTTCTGGTGCGCTGAAAGGAGGAGATGTTAGGAGCTGAGCTCAAGCTTTCTTCTGAGTTAAGTGAAGATTAAAAACATCTTAGGTCTTACAGTCTGAACCTCAGGGGCTAAAGGGCATATCTGGTATGTGAAAAGCTGGTTGGCTAATGTGGGCTGACTGGTTAAGGTAACCAACTGCAATCAGACAAACTGTGTAAACACTGGAAGCAGGAGAAGCCCAGCTTTTGGTGCCTAAATATAATTTGAGCATAACTGACTTCCAAATAATCAAAAATCAGCCAGGACAAAGTATAAAGAAGATACTGCAAGGACACCTATATTCCTGAAGGCTGAGAGCAGTACAGTAGTGCAGGTCTTTTCTACCTCTGTTTCATGCCTGGATTTTTTTTTTTTTTATGTATTGAATGTCAAGCAAGGCAAGGAGAAATCCATGTGAATTATAAGAATCTTTTGGGGCAAACTCATCATGTGTTTTATGTAAAAATATCCCTGACAAAGGCATCAGTTGAGCATTCTTTTACACTCCCAGTGTACTATTGCCAGCCACATTATAACCTCAGATGTTTAGTTTCAATATTATAACAGTGAATTGGCTTTGTTTTTCTCTCCTCCTTCCTGTGCTGTTGTCCCTGCTCCTGAACCCTTGACAAGTACCAACCACTTGCCTACAGCAAGGCTGTCGGTGCACTGGCTGTCGGCAGTGCTAATTTATCTGTAAATCTTTGATCAAACACTGTGGTCAGACAAAAGTGGGGAGCAAAGTTGAAGGTGGAAAAAATACTTAATCAGATGAGCTATGAGAATATTTCAAGTCCTACCATGATCAGATCCCAAGCAAATATTCCCAGTACAATCATGGGGCAGCAGGTTTCTAGTAGTCTAGTTCTACCTTGAAGACATTCTCTATCTTTTCAATGCAAAAATAGTATTCTTAGACATTGTATTTTTAGATATTCCTAAGGGCTTTTCAAGCAACTCTGACCTCCTTTGGGAGGGTTTCTCAGCTAGACAGGGCTGCTGCATGTTACCTTGGGGAAGGAATGGCATTTATCTCCAACTCATGTGACTTTCTCTTGGGTCCAGTTTATAAGCCAAAGTAATAAATCAAGTTCTCACAGTTCAATCGATTGTGGAAAGCCCACATGACACAAATTCACCACCCCTATTTGGCCACTAGTTCAGCCAGCCTTTAGATCCCTGCATAACCTCTACTTGGCTCAGTTAAGCAGCTGTTCTGGGGTATATGAATAGATGCAAACACCTTCTCAGGACAAAACCACAGGTGAACATTCATATTCTCCAGGGCTATAGTTTGTTTCCATTACTTCATTGTCTCTAGTAAAGACTTAATTTATTGTAGATCTGAGGTACAATGTTAGAAAGTAGAATATTACTAATATGATACAGGTCATTTTTAGCTCCTACCAGACGGAATGAGTTAACTTTCATAGAGTATCAAGCCTAATAGGGAAACAGTAATCAGTACATGATCTGTCATTCCACAGGCCTTGCAGAGTTTGTTTGCCAGAGTCCAAATTCAATTCCATTGTTTTGAATATCAGCTTGAGGCCAGACTGGTAGAAGTAAGGAAGTGGGTAAATGAGGCACACTGGACGGTGCTCTGCTATCATTTGGTGAGCACACAAGATCACTCTTAATGCATTTTAAAGAGAGATGCTTAAACTGGTTCCCTACTTAAAATGGTTCTGCTTAAGCATTCCTCTCTTTCATACACGTGGATTTTATATTTGTCCTGTTATACTATACAGAGCACAGATCATGCAAAATGGGTAAAAAATGAACGAGGAGAATTTTTGCTAGGTTCAGTGAACAAGTTACTCTGTCTCTCTTTTCCTAAGTACGAAATGTTTTTTTACATTATATGCATGAAAGCAGGTTAATAACATATTACAGTTGAAATGCCGGTCTCACCAAAGTTAGCAAATTGGAGTTCAGACCCCTATTGCACATTAACTCAGGCCTGTCACATTACAGAAGGGTCTTCAAATATATGAAGGCATAATTTATAGAGGTTACAGAAAAGGATGCTATTTGACTGTATATTGTACAATTGACATGTTAGAAGATGTACATGCTGAGGGAAGATTTAAAATTTCTACTAGGAAATTATCCAACAGAAGTCCTGAAAATGGGAATATTTGCCCTGATTTGCTGTTACACAATCTCTTGTTTTAATATCTCATTAATTTTCCCAAATGCTGTATTTAACTGAAGTTCTCCCATCAAATAATCATACTGGTTAAATTTTCTCTTTCACTGTCTGTAATAAACACTCTATTGTTTCTTCTAGGAAATATTTTCTTGACTGATAATTTCTACCATTTTACTTGTCTATAAATATTCCCTCTTTTCACTGCAATTAAATTCTCATATTCTAGCATATTCTTCTTATATCTATGGCCTAGCTATACATGCTCATGACAACTTTCTGAAGTCCCACATTTTTCTTAAAAAGAAGCTATCAGGCCTAACCACCTGTACCCTACAATTGGTAAGTCCCAAATGCAGCAAAACCCTGCTCGTATGACTAGTTCCAGTGCATGCCAGTGACTGACAGGCTTTTTTTTGCCAGAGAGAAACCTGAACGACAGAATGCCAGAAAAGTCCAGCCACAGAATGATATGGCTCAAAGTTTGCACAGCTCATCCTCAAGTGCAACTGTGAGGTCCCAGTAGAGCGGTCATATCCCACTCTCCCAGGCAGCTCCTACAGCATTAATAGCTCAGCATTAGTCATATGGGGAACAAAAGACTCTCACAGAAAGGAATCAACTTTCAGCCCTAGAAAATGGGCTGGAGAAATACAGTGGGCACTGGGGAGAAAGGACAGAGGGACTTAGTCATATGGGTAACAAAAGACTCTTACAGAAAGAAATCATCTTTCAGCCCTAGAAAATGGGCACTGGGGAGAAAGGACAGAGGGAATGACCGTCAGCCACTGGCTGCATGCAGCGGAAGACGTGTTTGAATCTATCATAGTGGATATCGTACTGGATCTATCACGGGGTTGTAAAGCATCATGGTAAAACTGAAACCTCCTAGGTCGAAGCTAAGTGATGGGAGCAAGAAACATTTAGTGACTTTTTACTAGACAAGTGTCTCCTAAAAGAACTTACCATGCCTCCTAAGAAAACTGAAGGAGTTGGTGCTCAGACTTAGTTTCAGCTAATAAAATTATGCTGGTTTCCCAATCTGCTATTGTAACCTCTCCAAATTTCAAATAAAAGGCAAAAAGAATACTTCAAAAGAAGCAAGTATTAAATACTTGGGGTATCTAATCTAGCCACCAGATACCTGGAGCAAGCTATAATGAACACCTACAAACATACCTGCTACTTGGTAACAAGGGTCTGTATGCTTGCTCTTGGGCTACAGCATAGAGGACCCTCGCCTCAATGAAGGTGCCACAGAATATCTTTGGAAAAGCAACAGAAGAGCATGAGTGTCTAATATTCTCACCAATGCTTATTCACTTGTTCTCTGCATGCTCAGATTGCAGCAACCTCCAATCTCCCGGCAGTCTGAAACTCAGGACAGAGCAGACAAGTCATTTCCATCCCAAGTGTTGACCCCTAAAGAGCATAATGAGAAGCAGTAGCATGTTTATAGGCTAGAGAGAGAGAGATGCGTATCTTGTTTCCAGCTGCTCAGACTTGGAACACATCACCTCCCTTTAACAGCTCATCTGGCTGCTTCAGGCTCTGGCGTTGGGCCACCTCCTGACGGTACATGCGCACAATTATGTTATCATTTCAAATGACAATTCATGACAAGCTGTTAGTAGGGTGATAGTCCTCCTTGCATGGTCCACGTCTGCAGATTATTATAAACACTGACTGTGAGACTGGGCTCAACGCTTCTTTGTCTTATCTGTCCAAATGTACTGACTTCCCCAGTGTTTATTGGTGCAAGTCACAGATTTTCACCAATTGGTATTAACTTCAAGAAAAATACTCAGAATGCAATGAGATAACATCTTTCAATTAAAAAAAAACTTTATGCTGCCTCAGCCTAAACTGAATTCATCCAAGCAAGCACCTCTGAAAGATCTATTTGTGAAATATCTTCTAGCTTGACATACTGCATAAGACTAATTGAGCAACAGTGTTGCCAGTCAAGGCCACTTAATTGTGTCATTGCTGCAGAATGCACAGCCCCAGCAGCACGCTCACCTCTGGATCTGCAACCTGACTTAAAGAGGTTACAACATAGCAAGCTAAATGGGGACCCCAAATATCCTCAGAATGCAGGTCAAGAAATAATACAGTTATTTTAAAACTTCTTCCCTTCCAATGTGCATTCACTTGTCAGTACGGCAACAGCAATAGTTATTTACACCGAGGAACTGAATTAGGGAAACAGTACGGATTTTTATACCGTTTCACAAATTTTAACAGACAAAAAGGAGAAACTGCCCCATGTGCCCAGCCATCTGTGCACAGATTATTAGTAACGACTCTCTTGACCACAGCTTGGGAACAATTGATCCAGGGAAGCTCAGGAACCTCTCTGCGGAAGCTTTGGATCTTGCACTATGTAGGCAGAGGATGTCAGTTGCTTCGGGTTTCATATATTTGAGACACACTGGAAAAGTTCAGCCATATCCAGACCAAAGCATGTCTACTAACGCCTTTCCCGCCCCTTACCCCTCCCAGAGGGGGATGATTACAAACACAGCTTTTAAAGAATATGCCTACATTTCATACTAGAATGTCTGAATTTCAGGTTTAAGCTTACTCCATTTCTGAAAGGCCAGGGCTGGGAAGGGATGCTAAAATATGATTTGCAAGCGGAAATTATGGAATTTATTTTTATAGGGAGGCCTTAATGTACCGTTCAGTATTCTCAGATTTGTCAACATTGTAATTGTTTCATCACAACAGGCATTCAAACAGAATACACCTCCACTCCAGATGCTTAACTGCAAGCTCTGTGCTGGGAATAACAGTATTGTGTCTAACTTCAGTTTTAGGCATAAAAAGCTAAAACGATGTTTCTCTTGCTAGAAAACATTCCATGAAAGTTTATAAAAAAAACAATAGCTCAGTGAATTTCATTTTAGAGAAAAAGGAAATATGTTTACACTAGAGCTCTAAGAGGTTATAATATGCAGTCCTGCTCACAAAAAAAGAATGTCTCTTTATGAAGAGAAATAATACTGCATTATGACCTTAAGAACCCTTTTCTGCAACTTGTCTTTGAAAGTGCGATCAGCAGTGGAAATATTACTGATACGGAATTTTGTTTATCTGAAAATATGTCTCACTAACTATTTTTGGTAACTCAGAGAAAACAACGGATTTGTAACACCTGCGATTACTACGGGGCACGAGGCTAAAGGTTTCGCAGCCTACGTGGTTTTCCCCGAGAGGCTGGTCCCTGGTGCCATCTTGTGTCGAGAGCGCATTCCTCTCTGCTGTTGAGAGGCCAGCGGCGGGGTGCTCACTCATCTGCATCTGTGTTTTTCTGCTTTAGAAAAAACTATCATGATTCTCTTTCTTCAATGCCCAAGAATTTCTTTAAAGTACATCTGGGCTGCCACTGCGTTAGAAGCTTCATCCTTCAGTTCAGGGGTTCAAAAAAGATTTTTTTTTTCTTTTAAATGAGATGACCTGTAATATGAACATTCTTTTTTTTTAAAACTAAATTACTCTGGAGACATCACACCCCTGGATTTGCAGACCTCCTTCCAGTGTGTCACTGACCAGTTGGATTCTCTTTACTATTCATTGAGGCTGCATAGACAGCAAGATTTGAAAACTCACCACTATTTCACTAATACACATGACAGCTGAGAAATATATAGCAAAACATGCACAGCAGAACGAACATCAATGACACACATCTGCCAATCACCTAAAATTTGATAGATTTAGAAAATAGTCATCTATTTTGCTTGTTTTTTAAAGGTGCTGGGGCATGCAATTGTCAAGTGTTCTGAGTGCCTTGACACTAAAAAAAAAATCCCAAGGACCTTATTTGAGTATTTTGAATTTAAGTAACTGATTTTGGCCATATGCTTTTTAATGCATGAAGTTTTTCATTAAATAGAGCTTCTGCTTAACCCATTTAAAAACAAGAGAAAAGACAAAGGAGTGTGTCTGGATAGTCTTTATCTACTTGAAGTGATTATTCACTGTACAGTACATAGCACTGCTCAAAAGCATGAAAAAAATCTGGATTTATTTTATTATTTTATTTCTATATGTTTCTAATATATATATATACACTTCCTTGTTTTAACTAGGCTAGGAAGCAGAAATACTGTAGTGCCAGCAGAGCTGTTCTTGTCCTTTAATCTGACCCAGACCAGAAACTACTAAAGATCTTGCAAGGAAATCCAATCTTTGGAAATTACCAGCATGAATTCACAATCAAATAGGCTGAGGTAACTTCTGATAAGCTTCTGAACTCAGCCTCCAAGGCTTTTGATGTTCATTCGTAGTGTATAGTACCATTTATAACATGTGCTACTTCTAGTCCCTGCAAGCATGCTTCACCTCTCTCACTGCATCAGTTATTAATCCTATTTTTTCCCTTTATAAGCATGTAGCTGCAGCTCACTTCTAATTTTGTTACATCACTATGTTTTTAACCACATTTGCTGTCCATATAAGTAGTTAGCTTGTTAGTACAAGAAACTATAGTCCTTTCCTTTACTAAGTGGATGAGTGTCACACATGCACCAATAGAATAAACAACTTCATAGACTACTTCATCTATAGGTAGCTCAGTGCAAACCAGAGAAGGTACCTGTCAGACATAGGTACCATTAGTATATAAACCCAAAGTCAAATAATATAATGAAAACAACACTGATGATTTCCTAAGAATGTAACATAAAATATTCAGGTTGTAACTAGTCACACACCAACCCCAGGATTTAATGTATCCCACCCTCCCCTAAAGTTGGAGGAAAAGGTGTGTATTCTGCTCCCCTGCCTCCACACAGGATTTTACGCACCAGCTCCTGGAGAGAGACCACCCCCTGGGTACAGCCAGCAGCTGCCATCTTTTGCTTTCACTGTACACTAGTTCACCTAAATGGAGTCTCCAAGGTGAACAACTCTATACCAAATCCACCTTGCATTTCACTAAGCTTCTCTAAGAAGGGCTTTCTTTTTATGAGTATGAATGCAGCAGGATTCAGCATATTCACCTAGATAAGCTTCCTGAATTATTCCTTAGCTTTCCAGGCTCTTTGCTCTACACTTTCTCTAAAGCTGTTTCATACACATACATACTTAAGTGCAGCTTGTATTGAATGTAAAGAGTCATTACAGTGTTCTTCACAGCCCCATTGCCACATGAGGCAGTAAGTACACCCTTGTGGCTAGTGCATCCCAGGGGCCTGATTCTTCACTGTCTTGCACCTGCTGGAGTTGTTTATACCACTTCAACATGTGCGTAAAACACTACCGAGCCTGAGTGCCAGAATTTCGCACTCCAGAGAGGCAATAATGACTAGATAAAAGGGCAAAGCAGTGGAAATATCAGAGAGGTGTTTTTCTTTTTTTTTCTTTTTTTTTTCCCTCTCCCTCTTTGCTCCTCTAATTCAAGTGTCCAAATTCAGAGGAATTGCCCTGATCTGAGCACGTTCCTGCCCAGGCTGCGCTGCTCTGCCAGGATGGTGCTTCGCCTCGACCACTGAGCAGAGGTGCTCAGTGCAGGCCTATCATTGACTCAACGCTGGGCCGCTTTGCCAAGAAGAAATTTAGCTGTCTCTATAGGGCATTGACTTTGCCACCAGTAGCCTGGCATATTAGAGGTGGTTTTCAGGTACATATGATCCCTGCAGTGGCCCTGACAACAATACTAATTTCAAGCTACTTTAATTATTCCAGACTGCCACTAGGAAGAAACACCAGCACAGGACCCTCTGCTTCATATAAGAAATAAAATATGCAAAGCCAACATATACACAAGGACACACACATACCTCAATGCAATTGGTAGCCACAAAGTTTTCAGCAAAATCTATCACTTGGAAGGCAACAGTGCATTACAGGGATGTGAACATGCAGTACTTTTATTCCTGTGTCTGAGAGGCCTTTTAGGGTCTGATCCAAAGCTAACTGAAATCATTGTAATCTCTGCATTTTCTTCTGTTCGTTTTGGATCTGTTCCTGAAGCTGTCAAACAGTAATTAACCTAAGGGGAATAATCTTTTTAACATGGAAGATTGTTAGGATTTATATATAGGAAGATTTTTTGCTTTATATATAAACTTGTGCTCTTCTCCATTATCCAAGCTAAGAAAACTTGCATTTTGGATTTAGTGAATAATAATTAACATTTCATACACGCAGGAGGAACTGAAAGTACACTTAATTATAATCAATTATAAGATGTTTTTCAGCAAGTGTTTCCATGCCTTTTTTCATCTTTTGCGCATGGCAAACAAGAAATAACATTCTTCTGATTTTAAATATGTGGGAGAATAGCAGAATCAGGACTGAACTGGCCAGGAATGGAAGTCCCTCACTCTAAGCCAGCCACATCTAATTATAAAAGATGAAGGCTTTGAAAATTTACATAATTGCTGGCTCTGGTAGGGGTCGGTAACATATTTGCATTAGCTACTTATGCTTCATACCAACACTTTTAAGCACCACTTATCAAAAATAAGTCCACCAAGTCAGAGGTGTGTAGGTGTCTAAATAAAACCTGCTAAATATGGGTAGTACCACCTCTTTATGTCATGAGGAGATATATGGGCTTTGACACATGGAGTATTTTCTTTGTCTTGTTTGTCACTTACACATTAGAGTAATAGGTACATTAGAAATACCATCTATAGGAATTAATATCTCCTGTTCCTTTAAAATGCATTTGTTACAGCTATTTACCAGGCTTTATATGTATGTATATCTATGTATTTGACTTAATTTATATTCCAGAATGTTCCACTGTTCATGTCCCTGGCTCATTTCTCAAGCTAACATTCTGGACAGTAACATGGCTCCTTAATATAGCAAGATAAAAAATCTCTAGTCTATATATCTAATTTTCTTGTGATTATTTCTCTCTTTCTCATATAGCATAAAAATTCTGCTGAATCTATAGGCAGATCATGTGAGAACTGTACAACAGAAAATGACAGACCAGCACATTCATTTCAAAGGCCTTGTTTAGAAAAGAGTCACATTATGTTACAAACAGGTCTTTTTTCTTATTATGTTTGATGTTAGCAAGTGAGCTTTAAGGAGCCTGACACTGTTTGAACTTTTTTTTTTTTTAATTTATTTTATTGTATACAGTGATTTGATGGTTTTTGAACTCTAGATCAATTTGGTGACATTGTGGCTGATCCATTTTATCCTTGCTTTGCTGGGCCACTCTTTCGTTCTGAGGCTCCAGTCTCCCATTTTTCTCGAAAGGCTCATTAGACCTGATCTCTTTTAGCCTTTTTGCTTTTTCTCCTTTCTTCCCCACACTGGACTCTGCTTTGCTTTATTCCTTAGGTCCCCCTATAGGTTAAGCCTAAGCTCTTATCCCCTATTCTCTTTAACTCACAGCCAGCATTTGATTCTGTTTTTTTAACCCTCTCTATGAATGACTAGGCCTGGGCACAGCCCGATCACGTCTGAAACTCTGCCTAATTTGCACAGTGAAGTGCAATGATTTTATGCCGAGGTGCCTGAATCAGAAGGAAAATTGAGCAACTTCCAAAGAAGCTGTTGAACAAAAAATAATCTTCTGGGCTGATACAGAACTCTATAGAGAGAATAAAACACCTAAGGTCAAAAGTTTAAGTAGTTAAGTATTTTCAAGAATTATTTGGAGAAAGAGTACAAATAAATCACTCTCACATGAACCTAGTAATGTAGATTTGGCTATTTGTTCTAGTATATTGTCTTGTTTTCTAACACACACTTCACACGGAGAAGATGAGGACCCTGCATTATTTGTGCTATATTGATGAACACACAAAAGCAAGGCAATACCTTTTAGAGCACACAGATGAAATATAATCAATCACATGCTGTTCCTTAAGCGCTGCCAAAAGAACACACAGAGGGAAACCAATCCATTTACCTGATTCCAAAGCAAAACAAAACATTCTAAACTTCTTTATTACTTTGATGCCAAAACTAACAAAAACTAACATTTCAGGATAGTTGGTTGTGTGTTTTGCATTGTTTTTCTGCTGAATCTGTCTGCTTCTCTACCACTTTTCCATCACCTCCAGCTTCAACTCTGCTGTTTTAATACTGTGACCATACCTGGATTTAATTCCCAAGTGAATTTCTAATTGCTGTTAACTAAGACAGAGATGGGAAGTATCTGGGAGCAGTACAGCGATACCAGAGACCAACTCACTGCCTTTGTCTTCTGATGCTTCCCAGTGAAAAGGGCAATGCCACATATAAAACAAATTCTTGGTCATGTAGTATCCTTTTGGAAGACACGTTCACTTTTATGCAAGATATTAATGTTTGAGAATACTCTATTCTCAAGTATATGATTGTGGTGAATTTGGGCTTCTTTTATCAGCCCTTCTGAATAGGATGGTTGCTTTGAGCACACACAATAACAGAAAGCTTTAAAAACAATCAAGAAAATCCCCACATTGTTAAGGGAAAATCTAGAATTGACCTATATATATATAAATCTGATGTAACTAGTCATACAAACATCTGAAAAATGCTAATTTTATGTGCAATAAAAGTATAATCTGTTAGAGGATTCAAAAAGAGCTATGAAGATGCTTTTCAGAATCTCATATTTCACCAACTGTATGATGTGTTTCTAGTCAGTGTACAAGGCTCAAAAGCAACACAATTTGTGCAGTGAAGCACAGGCTTGTGGCTTTGCATGATCTATTGTCTTCATCAGGTGCAAAACACGCTTACAGAAGGTATCACAGCAGACCACCTCCTAGAGAGCTTCTCACACTGATAAAGCCACTCCCGCTTTTCTTATTTTTGCAGGAGCAACACAATATCCCTTTAAAATACTGTCTTCAAAAGAGGTGATAGAACGTAGTGATAGAATTTCCAGTTTAAAATAGACATAATCTGATTGTTTTTGAATACCAGATAAGTGCACAGAGAACTCAAATTACCTGGTCTGACAGTATTCTCACTCAAATATAATTCATTTCTTTGAAGGCTCAGCCTGCTTTGCAGTCCCCAAGTAGTGGCAAATTGTAGGTATTTATATACATATAAAATATATCAAAAATAGGTATATATGAAAAGATTCATTTGAAGGCATCATAAAGGTTTCATGAATGCCTTCAGAGGAACTTCCTTACATTCGAGATACTGATTTCTAAACTTTGCTATTGCTCTTTGTAGTAGCAGATTAGACAAGAGGCCTCTCCTTTGGACAACAAAACTGCAAAACGAATCACACTTAAAAAGACTGGGTCTGATCTTCCAGTGTCACAGAAGTCTTTAAACTAATAACTCTTGTTTCTAGAGTTCCTATTTTTTTTTGAAACCATTTTAAAGACCTCTTTATTGCTCTGAATAATCCTTCTTTGACTATATTTTTATATTGCTAT
Source organism: Tinamus guttatus (assembly GCF_000705375.1). The sequence goes on from NW_010580511.1 coordinate 567,726, forward strand.
TTATTTTAACTAGAGTTCAATTTCTTATGGTAAGCTTCTTATAGAGGGAAGAATTTATAATGAAAGTGCCAACAGTCCCTATGAGCACCATTCTTTTTTTTCATGTCTGCCAGGAGGAAGAACTTCAGAGATACAAAGCAACAGACTGAATTTCAGGGAAATTAAAACCCACTTGTGGCTCTCCTGCAGGCTCACTACATGACACTTGTCATAGGAGCAGCACATGCCGTTCATCTTTTAAGCCCTTGCCTAGGCAGGAAGGAAGCACTCTGCCCATCCAGAATCTCCCAGTAGCGCTAGGTGAAAACTCACTTCCACAGAAGTGAATAAAAGGAAACAAAATGGAAACTCTAATCAGCTTCAGTGGGCACAGAGTTCCTCCCAGTGCCGCCAAGCAGCTGTGCTATACCCAGTGCCTGTTAACTACAGAGCTGCGGGTCTTGCAGTCTCTCGTGCTGCTGCTGCAAAGGACGAACACTATGACTTACTCTGGAGTTGAAAGCGCCGGTAGGATGAGGCTGGAGAGAAAAGGGATAGAGAGTGCACATAGGAAGAGTTCAGGGTAGTTTATACATCTCTCCATTTTGGATTGACTGTGTATATAATGGGGACAATAACTCTGATATCACTGAAGGCTTAATTAATGGATTAAAATTTATGGATCTAACTATGATCTCCAGATAAAAGGCTTTTTTAAAATGAGACAGGATTTAGCAAGTGAGTGAGCTTGTGTAATTCTAATACCTGCTCTAAAATTAGAGGCCAGAAATTGAGCCTGGAATAAGTTTCCTTCCCCTTTACCCCTAAAGGGGAAAGTGCATGTTGGGAGAAGCAGGTTCCTTCTCAGAGCCCCAGCTTTGAGCCTCCTCTCAGGATCATCTTTCTGCCAGCATAACTGTCACCGAACTATGAATGACAGCAGCGAGATAGGGAGCAAAATGAGACCTTATTGTCTGTCTAAAGCAGTTTAGCATTTTGTTTAGGGGTATGAGGCTTTAGCTGGCATACAGTGTGAATGGTGAAGCGCATCCATCCAAGAAACTCTTTCTCCTACACCAAACAAGCTGCTTTCAGCTGCTGGGTCGCAGCACGCGTCCAAGCAAGTAAGGTACTTGGGATCTGTCTTACTGAATAATTCTATGTTGCTATAATTTAGAAGCCAGCAAGAAACCAGGATCTATCATTGCATGCGAGTGATAAACTGTAGTTCATGACCTGGGTCTAATGGTTACTCTATCGGTTGTGGTGGACAATTAAGTGCCTGAGTGGAGCAACTGCTGGCAAAGAGCAGGTTTTGCCTCCGAGCAGCTTTCAGGATTTAGGTTTCGTTGTATCATGTTCAGAAAGGTCAGCGCTCTGGCCAGATGACCAGCACAGAAGTACAGATGGCCCCGCATGTCACCTGCCTGTGCCGGGCCCCCGCAACCTGCCGCCGAGGCCTTGGGTTCACGCGGAGGTTACGGGCATATGCGACCGGGAGCCTCAGCGCCTCACCAGCAAAACCGCCCTCGTCGGGGAGCGATGAAGCAGCTGTAGAGCAGCTCTGGACCATGTGCAAAGGCAGAACTCAGCGTGTCCAGGTGCTACGGAAGCCACAGGAAATGCTTTGTAGCCTTAGTTCTGATCATCTTGCTGCGTATGAAGGAAATGCCGATGCTCGGTCTATAGAGTTAACATGGACACTCCCCTCCTATCGGAGCGCTGCTGTGCTCATTTTTCTTCTGCTAAGCTCACAAAAGATATTAGGACCCAAATTTAAATGACCAAGCTCAGAAACCCATCTGTAACATGACTCTTATAAGTAGATGCTGCTGTAGCCTTGCACTTGCAAAGTGGCACCTACATAGTTGAGCAGACCTGCCCAGACAACAAGTGCAGAGCACGTCACCAACACGTCCTGCTCTCAAGCCTCGGTGCCCTTCTTCCTTAAAAATGATCTCCTTTGCATGCACACCTCTGAGGAATGTATATACACCCTAGGTACATGTTTTGCAAATGAAAATGCATATGTCAACATTTAAGAAAAAAAAAAAGGGTGAAAAAAAAAAAGAGGTTTTCTGACTTTGTCTTCCTAGAAAGTACTATGGAATAGTTTATTTCTTCTAAAAAAATGGATTCTGGTGATCGTTAGCCAAATCTTATTTTTAGCTAGAAAACCACTACAGATCTATGAGGAGCTTGAAAAAGAGACAATAATCATCTTTCAGAAAGTTTCTGTGCAGTAACATCTTGCACTGTTCATTATCTGATTTCAGCTGGTTATGATTTCATAGTGCCCCAGAAAACAAATTAAAATAAGCAAAAAATATTGAGAGATCCAAATCCAAAGTATTTGATTAAATATCTAAATTCCAAATCATCCAGATAGCTTCCAGCAGAGCTAAAGAGTGGAAAATGATCTGCACCTCGGATTGACTAACAATATTACTGAGGACTTGATGCCAAAAGCTTGCTGTTTAAAGTGTCTGCTATTTAACTCTATTCCTAAACTTTATTTTTTTTTAAATAGATATTCTGAAACAAAGTTTTTATTTGCAAGGTAAAAGATTAAATGAAGCACTCTGAAAGTGACAGGGTGAAGTCCTCCTAGTTGGGTTAAAATGTATTTGTAGAATCAGAATAAAATTTATGAATATATTTTGATTCTTATGTACTTTTTCAAAGAAGAAAAGCTGCTATTTGTCAAAGTTGCTTTTTCCTCCTCTGGCAAAAAGTATAGAGATATTTGGGTTTTTCAGGAATTTATATTGGAGGTCAAAGGAATAACGCAAATCATTAATGAAGGATTCAATTGTGTGCTCCGTAGAGTCAAGAAAAATACTACTAAAATTATTAGGAGTTTTGTTTCATACAAATAAAACCAAACTCATAACTCCCATGATACGTCTAAGTATTGATTCTCCTCTATATTTATCACTTTGCTTGCCTAGTGTGATGCAGCAAGAACAATGGGTCTACTACCAGCTGCCTAGTTCTAGTCACTTATATTGAAGATGAGTTTATCCAAGAATAATAATAATAATAATAAAAAATCCTGAGTTCAGCAAGAAGGTTTTTCTCTAAAAGATGTAGTAGCCATCCTGATTAATAAGAAAATCAGTTTCTCACTGGCTTCTTTTTTATAATAGTTTGCCAGTCAAAACCCAATTTCAAATTTACAGTGTCACATTTGTTCTCAATTAAATGCATGGAGTACGGTGACATCTATAGGAGATTCTATGTCTCTACATTGGATTTTTCATGCTACTGCATATACACCTCAGAGACTATTGTGAAATAATTTATATATAAAAAATGGAGAAGGTAAGTTACTTATGAACATTTTAACATACTTTAGTTCTCTCCTGAGAGGTAAAGAGAACTAGAATCCATTCTGTAAAATAAACACTCTCAAATCCAGCTGGGAAACCTGATAGGAAAAAAAGAACAATTGCTATGGTAACCATATAATGGAAATGAAAAAAAATCATGGAAAGTAGGAAGACAGCAACAGCATGAACAAGGAACCAAATGCAAAGGCACCAAACAAGGTGCAAGAGCAAATGAATGTTGTCGTTACCACCCAGACTTCTGTATTAAGCATTGCTTAATCCAGTAAATAAGGGAGTCACGAGCAGAAAACAAAAGACAGCGAATTATCTGGCAGAATCCTAAATTCCGATGCTCTATTGCTCCTTTCTCTTCCTGTCAGCACTGCACAATGCTGTATTATGTCTCATTGCAGCAAACAAAAAAAACACCCCTGGTACAGCAAAAGCCCAAGGAGAGGAAGTCCCAAATATTTCCCTTCAAAGGAATAGTCTTGTTGGAAAGATGAAATGTGATTTGGTCCTCAAACCCACAGATCAGGTGTAAATGGGAGACTGTGGATCAAATGATTGTAAATTAATGGTCTTGCAAACACTGGCACAATGGCCTTCTTGAAGGTAATGTGTTTCTGCCTACCTCAAAAAAATATTATTGAGAGGTCTGTATTTCCACCTGCATGGTTCAGTAAGAAAACTATGCCCAATTTCAGTACACTTTTAGGATAATGATACTTTTTAGCAAAAGAGGATACTAGTGTTTTTCATTGAGAATTCCTAATACATCTCATCAGATCTGCATGTTTAGTTACCATTGCAAAACTAAAAGAAATTCAGCAGAATGATTCTAAATCACTGTACATAATTGTTTTACATAATTACTTTATTCTGTCTGAAAAACCTTAATCTTCATTTAAAAATAAAGCTATTGGGATTTTTTTACAATGGTTTTGAACTTCTAAAATACCAAAAGGACATTTTCCACCTACTTAGAAAAACAGGTTTTTGAGAAGAATAGCAATCAAGTAGAATAAACTTGAAAATGGTTAGGCAATGCTAAAATTTAAGTTTCGGTTAAAAGTGTTTTGTCAAGACTGTTTTGGTCTGAAAACTGAAATCCATTTTCAAAGCTGCAATGAAACTGGCATACAGTTTATTTCTTTAGTCAGAAGCAGACTACACATTGCCTAGTATGTGGCATCTAGCCAGCTCATTCTTTTATTTTTCATCCAGAGTAGGTTGATGTAAAGGTTACTTAATGGCAGTAAAATTGATAAGACAAATACGAGTAGATTCTTCCAGCTCAAATGAAGCCCTAGCCATATTTTAACACTCCTCTTTCCTCTGAAGCTCCCCCAGATTTTCTTTATCCCTCCTCTTTTTGGAGAGTCCAAACCAAAGCCCCCGGTTCATCCTGTGATTATTTTCTGGAGCAGAAAAAAAAAAAAAAATCACAGACATCTTCATGCCTTCTGCTAGAAGGCAGGTCTGTCAGATTATCCTCAAAAAAGGTTTCTAAATGAAGTACATCACTGTAATTTCCACCATATTATGTTATCTCTTCAACAAATATTCCTCTGCTCAGTGCACATATAAGCAGAGTAGGTGCATATAGAAACAGGAGAAAGGAAGAATAAATTAATATCTTTCTTTTTAGAGGCATAACAAATAGGACATCAGACATCAAGCCAGAATCTGAAGTGAAAGACTGAGCCACAAGGGAGGATCTGCAGAACATTTCCTCTTGATGAATGTTCTCACACCTTCGCTGGACTAGCAGATTTCATTAAAGTGATTTTTTAGAAGGTTTTGTTCTCATTTAATATCAAGTAACAACAGTGATAAAGATCTGAAATTCCTATCTCAAGGAAGTGTTGCATTCCTTTAAAACTGCTTAATTCCTTCTTGGAACTGTTCATCTAAGTTGTTCATCAAATGCTCAATTAAATTGTTCACCTAAGCCAAATCCACTCCCTTCCCCCACCCCCTTCAAACTCAGCCTACCTTTCCAGGGTTCCTTGGTCGTCAAAAAAAAAAAAAGAAAGAAAGAAAAAGAAAAAGAAACAAGCCAGCAGGAGAGTAAGGAAATTCCGAATGACTGCTACAGGTTTCTGGGGCTTGGATAGTTGCTGCTTTCTTTCTATCAAAGCTTTCAAACTAAGCTCACAAAACTAAAGAAGGTTTTGAATTAATCCAATGAGCGTGTTGCAGCGGAGTGGTGTTCTGCAAACCACCCTGACAAACCAGGGAATCTCTGCTCAGGGAAATTACACTGTTCTGTGGATCCTCAGCAAACAAAACAAAACAATAAAACCACTATCACTGGAATCTATTCTGGGTCTAAGATTGTTTGGCATCCTTACAAATAATAAAGCAAAATATATATATATTTTTAAAATCTCTAAAATTGGTATAGAAGGGATTGTGAATACTTTCCAGGATATGATCAGAATAAAAGAATCATTGTGATAGATTGGAAAAATTATTTGAATCCATAACTTATCTCAGCAAAGAATAATGAAAAATGCTGCATTGAAGAGAAATAAATGGGATGATCACAGTAGACCACAATCTGGACTGAAGCCAAGAAAGAAAATGTCGTTCTAGGGAATATGAGCCAGACTGCCAGAAACAGGACAGAGAGAATTTTTCACAATTCTTCAGGTCTCAGCTGGACACAACATCCAGTTTTGGATATTGCACTTCAAGAGAAATGAACATGTACAAAGGAGAGTCCAAACACAGCAACAGAAACAGTTGAAAGAATTGGCTTCATTTACTCTAGAAAAGGAGTGATGGAAAGGCACATTAAGTGCAATGTTCAGAAAAACAAAGTACTAGTAAAATGAGCACAGTCCTTTATCACTCAAGAGCAACCAGTACGAGAAGCAATGAGCTTAATTTGCAGAACTATTACCTACTGTGCAAACAAATTATAGTTACATGGAAATAAGCAAACAGGCTTTAGTATCGTAGATGTAGGAGGCTTTTATGCATGTTGGAAAAACATGTGTCAGCAATGGTCTACATGTACTCGAGCTTAGATCAAAGTATCTCATAGAATTAGACAGGCTAACATCTATTGATTACTTTAAATCAACCTTCTTTGATTTTTTGTGAATATTTTCAGACCACTGTTTCACTGCTTACTGCACATAAAATAGAAATTGTAGTCATTGTACTGTAACATGAAAAAATCTCTGTGCTCTATAACAGCATCTCACTTGGACAGACATGTTCAAGCAAAAAACTCTATCATTGTTGCTACTGAAAAATGTCTAAAGCAAGTCTCCTTAAAAGAGCAAGATTTGAAGCTTAAGTTTATATTGGGATATATGTTTTGAGTATGTGTGTGTTTTCATTCAGCTTATGCACAAGCAATAACAATTCTATGAGACTGGGAATTAACTCCTATGCAATAACATTTTTGCTCTAAAAGTCTTATCTTAAGTACCTGCTTCAAAATTTTTATTAGGCTACATGGACAAATGGTCTCTTTACATTGTCTAATCATTAAAGAAAACACTAATAGAGACATCTGACAAACAAATTAGTCATCTTCTCAGAGAAGTCAAACAGTTTTTGCTTATGTCCATATTCAGATTGTGTGGAACTGTTCTTGAAAACAAGACTATACAATGCAGCACAATAGACTGTTTTCAGCTCTGCCTTACTGGAGTAATGGCAATACCCAAGGGAAGCCAGAAGAAGCAAGTGAAGGTGGAGCGACCACACTTCATATCAATGCCAAAGTACCACACGCTCATTATTCAAATGCATCTCCACTCCTCAGACATCCAATTTTCATTTGTCTATCACATGTGCAGCCTCTTTTTTCAGAGGTGACTTTGCATCCCATATTTTTACCCTGTTGAACTTTACTGGAGGACTTTATTTAAAAAGAAGATGAGAAAAGCAATTTTAATGCGCAAATGAAGCTAGTCACTATAAGAAAAATATAAAAGTATATATTTTTCCACTACAAAATGAAAAAAATGTCATGATATGCTACTGTTTTAAGGTTCTTGTTATTAAAATGAAATCTAACTAAATCCCACAGCAATAAGTACCATGTGAGTGGTAGTTGCTATGGTAACTTATTAAGTAGAATAAAAAACAAAATCTTAAAATACACACTTTGTTGATAAGTAGTTAAGGATGCCTCAGGGCAGCTTAAAGAACATTGATGAGCCAGCAACAAAGTATTTAAAAAATTGAAAAAAGGTGCAATATGATGATATTAAGAACCAAGACACGTATGTTTTAGAAGAGCACTTTCAAATAAGAGAAAGGGGACTGGGATACAGTCACAGCAGAGGCCACTGCGGGTTTCAGTTATTAGGAAAGAAACCTGGATTTGAGTCTCCTTAGAAGAGTGGAGAATGAGCAAACTACAATACCTTGTTCTTCCCTGAAGCTAAACTGGCATTTAGATACCAGTAAAGTGGAACTGACTTTCTCACTGTAGGGCCTCATTAAAGCATGGGGACTTTTCCTGCCAGGCTCCATCCATCAAGTCCCTCCCCCCATCCCAAAATCCCCACTGAGAAATTTGGTAGAAAGAACTCTCAGCCAGCACAAAGCAAAGACCCCAGAGAAATTTTATCTTTGCCTATTATACCTGCAGCAGATACAAATGTCTTATTAAAGCAGCCAGCCACTGGATGTCATTGTTATTCCACAAACCTATAACGAAGAAAAATCTCTTTTAACTACAAAATCTTTAGAGTTACATAAAATTAGAGGCAACACACACCCTGGCTACAAGTATGTACTGTTTGAAGTAGTCTTAGCATCTTGCTTTCCAAATGTAGCCTAACTATTTTTACACAGATGAATATGCTTTGTGTCCTATTTATGGGAAATAAAATAACTGACAAAACATCACAAAGAGCACATTCAATTGGTCCTATAATTGTCTGTGTCTCAAGGAGTTTGGAGGCACATATATTTATTGCAAAGAATTTCTGCCTCATTTGGGGATGCAGGAAGGAGCGTGCACATAGAACTTGTTTGATTTCTGCCTCTCCTGCATGTTTCCTCTGCACCCAGGATTCAGAGGATGCAAAATTCTTCTGCCATTCTCAGCAAGAAAGACCACCATGTTAATGTAAACTACTTATTATTTTAGCTCAAATGCCTCTTCTTTCAGAGTGCAAGCAAAAGCTATAGTCCTTTCTACGCCCCATTCTGAGAGAGCCAGGCTTTGCATCCCTGCTTACCATGCAATGCCATTTCTCGCAGCAAATGGCTTGCTGCACAGAGCTATTTTATCTTTCTCCTAAAAGGCAAAGACTCAAAATCCCTTGCCCTGATGAACATGGATCCAGCCAGTTTGATTTCTACATCATTTGCCAACACTTTCAGAAAGTCAATGCCATTTGTGAGTGCACGGCTCAGAATAGCATCAAGATCATGCAGAACCATGCAGGCAAGCAGAAATACACACCTGAGAATCACAGCCTGCTTGCGCCAGTGACTAGTACCACAGGAGCTTGTTCCCATCTCATAGCACCCCATAGTATTGCTCAGAGCCATGTGCTGCAGTGAAAAAGAATCTGTAGCTTATAGTAGTATAGGATTTCCTGTTAGGTTGATATTCTATTGGACGTAAAATTAATTGTTTCCTCTATTGTGTTGCTAAGCCTCAGATATGTCATTATACTGAGTGTTAGTATCTTGTTAGCCTGCTTATAGCTACATATATGCTCAGCTTACTGGAAACTGGACTGAAAAAAAGAGATGAGAATTAAGCTTGGGCTAAATAAGTTTTTACCTCTCTAGTCCAGTTTCAAAATGAGTTCTTTATATTCAGCTCAGATTTCTGTTTCTAATTGTACTTCAGTCTATACTTAAAGACTCAGAAGCAGGCACTAAAAATCTGCCTCAGTTCTTTTCTGCACAAGCAGCATAACCTGCAGATGGATCAGGTACCCGAGGGTGCGGGAGGATCCAGCCGAAACAGGCACTGCCCCGGCGCCTGGAAAATCGCCGGCGTAAAGACGAATTTGGAATCTCAAGGAATACATACAAGGAATCTCAAGCTCAAAAAGTAGGTATTATTCACCTGCTTGTCTTGTACCTGAACAGTTACTGCTGGATTCATGCAGCTAGGGGTGTGATCTCCACCCATAAATGCACAGATACAGAGTCCACTAACCCTTCTCACTTTTTCCTCGCTCACCCTAGTATTAAGAGCTGTAAATTAGAGGCTGGGAAGTTTTCCAGTTTCCTATTTTAGAAAGATAAGTGCCTACAATGCAAAATGTTTCTCTCTCCAATTTCTCAAAGCCACAAGCAACACCAAAACAGGCTCTCTAGCTCTTTGAGTAGTATAGCTTACCAGGGCTCACTTCTCAGCTAGGTATAACAGATATATGCTCAGCTAAGTCCACTCCAGTCTCCATACAAAAAAGTAGTCTTGGTAAGAGAAAGAAAATCCTGATGCATCTGGAAGCTAAAAAAAGCTAGATGTTTTCAGTACTGCTGCAAGAGTAGAAAAGGGAGCTAAAGAGGGGGGCGGGGGGGGGGTTTGTTCCTGACCCATAGAAGAGAAAGGAATTACCTTTGTTTTTGGTGTTGTTTTTGTTGTTTTTGGGGGGTGTTTTGTTTTGTTTTTGAAATCAGCAGAAAAGAAATCCTGCATTCCTACACTCATGTAGATGAGCCATGGGTGACCCAGTCCTAGTAATTCAACAAATTTGAGGGACATGATTCATCTCTCAACTCACAACCCAAACCTATCTTTTCCAGTGACTCAAATTCAGAGCCAGGGGAAGCCTGTCAGATTAGCTGCACTCAGAGTCAATAAAAGTTACCCTCAGGTAACTTTTCATGTTCATCAGCACTATTCACCTTTGGACTTACACTCCCATTTTTCTTTTGTTCCAACTCTTTTTTTTATCCCCTACTATTCTCATTGTTGTCAATACGGACCTGACCTGCAATCTGCAGCATGAGAAAAAAAAGATTTTGTTTCCCCTAATACATATCCAGGGTAGAGAGCTGTCTGTGAGAAAAACAAATAAATCACCCAACATATTCGAGGTAAGTGGAATGGAATGTGGCTGTCTTTATTTTCTCTTCCAATTAATAGCAAACAACACCTCTGGGAATTGTTTGCACCAGAAAACAAAACAAAACCAAAACAAGTAGCATCAAAAGCACTAAAGCAATGAGCAGTAATATGTCGTTACATGAGTAGCTTCCAGGGAGAGTGAGAAAGGAGCTGCTTGGATGATTTTTAAGACCTCTTAATTTTAGCTGTACTGTCTTCCGCCAAAATAACCGGATACAAAATGCATGAGAATACGAATTTATGCTATCTCAACAAACTACAAAACAGTTTGTCCCTAAAATAATGAAGGGCAGCAAAAATAATCAATGATGCAGAGTTTTATGAACTCTGGGGTGACAATCAGTTTTGTCATTCAGAAGTAATGGATCATTCCATACACACATGTAATCCTGTTATTGTACCATATCCTCACCTGTTTTTTTTTTTCTAAGCTATTGAAAGGGTAGTGTATCCTGTCATTAAATCAAATTTTTGCTTGCCTCGTAACTTCCCTCCCCCATATACCTTGGCCTTCCAAATGTTATGGATTTTCACTAAAAGACTGGTTTACTTTTGTCCCCACTACTGCTACTGCATGGCTACATACTGTATTTTGACTTAATTTCTCTTCTAATTAGAATCTCCTTCTAATTTCCAACCTATATACATACTCAATATCTATTTATACTCACTAGTACTCTTTCTGAGAGGTACACTTTACCTAAACCGTGAAAGAGTTTTAACCTTCACCAGTGACTAAAATCTTAGTTCTACACACTAAAGATCAGCAATGAGTAGCAGTGAATTGATGTAGACCTGTCATTAGAGGAAATGTTCATAAATATTAGACAAGTACCTACGGGACTGGATGAAATACAGACATGCAGTAGAGGCTCTAGACTGGTACTCTCAAATACTAAGGTCACTTTTCAGCTTTACCAGTTATTCCTTGTGCAATTTCAAACCAGTCACTCATTTCTCCTTCTGTGACTGTGAATAAGTAACAGAGCTTTCCTCCTCCATTTGTGAATTTCTCAGGGCAGTCTTATTTGTGAAGGTTCAAGACACATATAGGTATTTAAGGGCTGAACAGACCAGAAGCTTCTCTGTCACATGATTAACAGGTAGTCTGTTATAGTCACAGGAGCTAAATTCAGGTCTCCCACCTGTTTCGGTAGATTTTCTTCTCATCTGACAAGCACCCTATCTAGGTGACCTAAAACAAATGTACGCATTTATTGGTGATGGGTTCTCCTGCATTTTGGAGGTGTGACAGGCACATCTGATCCTGTGGGAGGAGGAAGGGCAGACCCCTTAAGAAAGGGGGCTGCAATGAGAAGCATCACCAAAGGAATGATCTGGCATGTAACCAGCCACCATATGGAAGAGAAGTTCCAGGAGAGAGAGTGACTTGGAGCTGTTGAATTATCTCTGTGTCCCCACTGCAAGACCCAAAGACCCAAGACGACAAGTCTAAACTTGAATGAGCACATTATAGGCTTCTACAAATGATGAGGACCACAAATGATGATGACCACAAATGTCAGGAAAATGTGCTGAATTTGTGCCCTTGGCAGGCGTACTTGCACTCTGTCCACTTAAAGTCCTTGGGTTGACCATTTACTAAGGTGCCAAGTTTTATTTTCTTCACCACAATGTCTGGCCCATCCTATGAAAGGCATCCGATAATTTCTACCTCCCCAGCTGGAGGATGTTGTCTAAAGCTCATCCCATGCAATGTTCATTCTCTATGCATTTGCTTCCGTTTTCGACAGTAACGCTTCCCCATAGAGAGCAACGAAGCAGCAAATTAGACCCAAGACTATCAACTTTGGAAAAGAAAGTCTTCTTCATTTGCTTCTCACTCTAGGAGACTCTCAGATACTGTGTTTTAAAACAGGTGAATTCTGTGGTGAAAAAAATAATTTTTCCCCTCTAATTTGACTGGGGTTATACTACACCTAACTGGACTTTGGCACATATTATCACAGAAAGAGGCTCCAGTCATTCCTGAAAGCAGGTGCCTGAATCAGCATCAGTCACCAACAGTGCCCAGCACAAGTGGGGCTCCTCTCTCTAGGTTGATTTTATTTATGGGGAACACGAGAGCAATGCTCCTGTGAAACTGGGCTGTGTCACGTCAGAGAGACAGTGCCAAAAAGAAGATCCTAACATTGCAAATAATAAGGAATAATACTTCTTGCTTTGATTCTCACACTATTTTTAATGCCACCCTCCTGTCCCTCATACACACTTGTGGTTTCCCAGTTGGCAGTGTTCAGTGGCTGGCATGTGCTGCCCCCATACTTGCCTGCAGGACAGTCTATTTCTTCATTTGTATCCAAAATAATACTAATAAAAAAGTATGTCTTTTTTTTCTAAGGAACCCACTTGATTGGTGGGCACAGATTGTCAATAAGGCTAATGTCTTTAAATCACACAGAAGTTATTGAAAATACTGCCCTCTATAATATTAATATTTTATCCTAGATAAGGTAATTATATATGTTTAATAGTTAATGAGTTTAATTTGTTTTAATGTAATAGATTTAATCTTTTAGTCAATGTGGTTAGACATAAAGGAGTAATTCCTGGCTTTCAAACTGCTTAACACTCTTGCTTTCTGGTGCCAGATATTTAATATAAATCTTATATTGGCCACACCTGCAATTGTGCCAGGTTGCCTAGTTCAGACGGTGAATTGTGACACTGAGACATTACTGACGGTGACATGCCCAGGCAAAGCACCCAAGAAAGTATAACTACTAGAGAGGAGGGGGAAAAAAAAAAGACACTTATATTCAGTAACAGACTATAGAAAACTGAACTGTAAAGTTTCCTAAATAATATTGCTATATTTGGATTGTCACATTCATGACAGTGATGTACTGAAGAAAGGGAAACACAGTATATATTCTTGCAATTACTGAGAACAGATTTTTCTGGTTGCTTTCTGCTCTTTGCAACCGCCACGAGATGGCATCAAATATCCTCTTATTTTGCACAAATGCGGCTTTCATTTCTTGGCCAGGACTGGGTCATTCTTCATTGAGCTACACTAATGGGTTTAGATTTCTGTTTTAAATTCTTTATTTAATTTTCTAATAACGTTTTGCTGTGTACATTGAAAATATTAACTTCAAAGTGAAAAGAGCTAAATTTTCAATTATCCTAGAGCTCCCTTTATGTTTTATATAATGTGCTCAGCACACTGACTCCCTTTGAATTTATACAATTTTCAGGAGTCTTTAGAAGAGAAATAAGTCCCCATTACTCTGATTATTGAATACCACAGGACTAAACAGATTACTCTAGATTTTTACTCATATCTACTTCTATAACAATCTCAGCATACATCTCTTCCATGATGGAAAAATCTCAAAAAATTCCTTAAAAGATAAGGTGTAAAAATCTGTCTAGCTCTCTCTGCTATATTTTTACATATCATATCCATAATTAACAAATTAAAAGTACCTAAACAATTCTGATCAGGGTTTGTAGAGGTGCCAGGATTGATAACACTGAAAGTGTTAACATAACGAGTAAGGGAAGGACATATCCTCATATGCTTAGATTTCATCTCAAATAAATCAATAATTAGCATTCTTGTGAAGTTATTGTCTTCTGGCACGAGACGGAAAGAGATATTCACACCAAGAAACGACTGTGAACCACGGATAACCCAAACTTCCTCTAAGAAGTCAGTAGTACCTGAATGGGGAACAGCAGAGCACTGTCAGGGGGAGTCTCCAAAGTAGAAGGGCCACATTTCGAGATATTGCCTTCAGATCAGTTGTCCCTGCTCAGCATCCTACTGCTGGTGCGTTCAGAGTCGGTGTGTTTGGGGCTTTGCACTACACTGGGAGGACCTCTCTGTTGGGTTAAATGGAGAAGTCAGTCCCAATAGTCTCAAGAGAAACTGGTGGCATCAGCCTGGCATATTACGTGTGGTTAACTATCCCTGACAGGGGAGCAGTCTGGATAAATGTTGTATTTTCTAAACCTAGGAGAGCTGTTGCCGAGCCGTTTGAGACTGCTAGTGCTTTCTAGACTCCAGGGAGGTTCCGCGCTCAAGGGAGGACCTGTGTGAACGTGCTCATGCCAGCCTGGAGAGGAGCTGTTCCTGCAAATATGCTGCTGTCATTTTATCATAATTCCCACTGTTGTTGCTAATAACTTACTACTGTGGTTTGGAAAAATCTATAGAAAACCATCTGGTTTGTTCTCTCACAAATGATTCATATAGTAGGAAATCAAACTGACAATGCCACTCTCTCAATAATAAGTTTGTATACATCTTCTAAAATAAATACACAAATAAACGTTTTAAAAAAGTATAAGCAAAGATGTATAGCAACATTTTACCCCTTATTTGTACCTCATTATTCCTCAGCTCTGCATAAAAGATGATACCTATCTAGTCCCAGTTATTATGGAAGAATGGAGCATTTCCAAAATAAGGAATTAACAATGATCATCTTCCTTTTTCAGCTTTGGAATACTTTACCAGATCCAACTGTTAAGCTCCATTTTCTGCTTTATTCTCCAGAAAGTAGTTGTAATTATTGTTGTTTTTGTTATATACAGACGTACAAATATCTCTTTTTTTTAATGCCTCATTTAAGTCTAGGTGTATGATGAGCACACGGCCTAGAAACACTCACTTTCACCCCTAAAATCTTACCATCTTTTCTTATCATTCTTACCAAGTACTCGAGACTTAAGTAAATGTGTCTCCTCTCTCCCGACATCTACCATCTCCACCATAATTTTGGCTCAGTTCACTTGCCCTAATATCCTGCTCCCTGCATTTCCAGAATTTATACCTCCCTATTGGCTTAATCAGTTTATTTACTTTAGCAGTTTCTTTCATCATACACGAGTACCATTTTCCTCTGAGCTTTACCATCTCATTTTCGGCCATTTTACCCATTTCTCTTCTACACACTCTGTCTTACTAAATAGTTACTTTTCTTCAGAAAGGTCGATTTATTGTTATTTGCCTTAGGTCCCCTCAGTTAACCACTGTTGCATCCTTTATCCCTTCACAAATATAAATGACCTAGCTATTTCTTCTCCTTGTTTTAGAGCTACACCAAATATAAATAGAAAAAAAAATTGAAAAAATGTCAGATGAAAAACATATCACACATTACAGAAATCAGAAAAAGTGTTTAGATATAATTAGATCCCATTTTGAACCAACACACTGAAACTGCACAGCCCTAAACATCAAAAGAGTTTTCAGATCCAATTGATTTTAATCTCTTCCTGGCCCTTCACACTGCAAAAAGCCAAACTCAAAACCAAACAATAGACTCGGATGTGATTTAATTTGCTTTTTCTCTTTTGCTTTTGAACATCCTCTCCATCATAGTTTTCACCAAGATGAAAGGAATAGAATGAACCAGAAAAAGATGTTCTTGCTAATTTGTGTTCCAAGTAGGAAAGCACCAGGGTTTTTTTTTTCTCTCTCTCTTCTGTGAAAAGCCTCCTTTGGAAATCCTCTGTAATGCACGGATTGGGTACTTGTTTTGTAAGTGTTTGTAAACACTTGTTTTAACTGATGAAGATATCTTCATTTTTAAGCATGTATCTTCTTGGCCATTTACAAGGTATATGAGGAGACTTTGAATATTTGCATTTGTTTTCTGGTCTAAATACAGACTTTCTGCATCATTTTATACATTTTGCAACCACATGTTTCCTTTCAGTTTCCGTTCTATCAGTAAAACGCACACTATTTCCTCTCATCATTTCTGGTACCTTCTTCTACCTTTAGTAAAAGAAAGAGTCACTGAAATTTTCTTTCATGAGTACATCAAGTACAATGATGAACTCAGATGTGACCTCTGGTTCAAGTAATAATTCTAGTAACTTTGGCAATGTTAGCATGACAGAATGTCCAACAGAATACATCACCTACATTAACAGGCCATACCAGAGAAAACAACTTAACAGCTAACTTAGAGAAAAATCACTATTAGCTTTGTCATTCAAATACCTCCAAAAATTTATGAACTTTAACAGACACATGGCCTGTATTTACTTAAGATAGTAAGCCATTTGATGTACAGTAGGAATTAAAATGACTCACTTATTACATGACTGTTTAACATGTCTTATTAAATCAGTTCTATAATGTCTATCAAATCTCAAAGCATAGTAAACCAAATCCTATATTCCGTCACTGATATGTGTGTACAAGTGGAAAGCAATTGATGTGTAATTATTGCAGCTCACTTAACTCTTATTCCTTAGAGAATATGTACTGAAGATACCTTGAAGTGCAGTTCTCAGTTCAGCAACACTTTATTGCTGTGACAAACTACAGTGCCATTACCAGAGTGCAACAGAGAGAGAGAGAACGTTCAAGAACAAAAATACATCATCCTGGATAAAGCATTTAATTCCCTTCCCTGCTCAGCAAGCAGGCTGAAAGGAACCCAACAATTTTGACAATCAGAGCATTATTTCCTGCCTCACAGATTTTGAGGTTCCTTTAGACTTCTAATAAAACAGATACAAAAGAAATGAGAAGTAAATGTTCTCTTTAGATTTACACCTATCCCCTGAAGCATTTATGCCCTTATCACATCAGTACTGGTACAGACAGCAAGTACTTGTGAATTTTGCTTAACTTTTAGGATAGTGAAAAACTGTACTTCCATTTTAAAGATGAGTGACATTCAGAGACAGAGTGGCTTCACAGAAGAACCTAACCCAGATCTCTCAAGACTGTATATCCTTCCTTTTCAATAATTTCTATATGTGCAAAGGAAAAGACGCATGGCAAACTTAACACCCTCGTAGGAACAACTAGAACATGTAGACATAATGACCCAGCTAGGGGATATAAAAAGAAAATTTGGCCATGCACAGATTGCACTTTGGCATAACTACATCAGTTCAAAACTTAAACGCTGACAATTTTGAACAGCAGGTCAATATGGCACAAACCATGAAAAAAAAGAGAAAAACCTAAACAAAACAGTGGCTAAACCAAGCAACCTTTCCACATCTCTGTTAACAAGCACAGAAATAGAATAAAGTGAGAATAGCTCCACTGTTAAGCTGAAGTCTGCTGTAACTGTTTTTAAAGTCCAAGTCCCAGATATCATGAAGACCATCCCTTTTAGGTCAAGTCTTGTTCCTAATATATATCATATAAATCACTTTAAATAATGCTTTCTCAGCCCACAGTTACATGATTTTTGGATGTCTTCCATAATCCTTCTGATCTGCATTTCCCAAAATACCTTTTTTTGCGATCAGACTAGACCCAGAGCTCTGTCTGTTTGGTCCTTAGGAGAGCTAAAGCAAATCCTAACACAAATACACTTGAAAACAGGAAATCCTGATCTGAGGAGCAATTCACAGACATGTGAATAGAATACACCTCAGTCAGAAGAAACGGGAATTAGAGAATCTCTATATGTGTACAGATACTTTGCAGAATAACATGTCCACTACTATTCAACTGCATTAAGAAATTATTTTATGGCTCAGTAGCACACAGTGAGACTGCAACACAAGAGAACAGACCAGATAACCCCATGCATGATGGTAGTTAGATGAATCAGATGACTAAACAAGTCTTCCACATCTCTGTTCTTATGGTACAAAATGGTTTTGTGCATTTAGGACTGCTTCAGATGATATTCAATATTACACCCACCAGAAAAATCTCCTGTGGTGAAGCAGCAAGCAGAGAAAATGGAGCTAACACTGGTCCTCTGTAGCTCTACCACTTGCAGAACTCACTCACATGTAACATCTTTGGAAACATAATTTTTTTTTACATGCAAAACAAAAATATAAAAACACTTTTGACCCCATTCTTTGCAATAATCTTTGTTTTCTTCTAGCATTAACACTAAAATAATCTGCCGTAAAAATCTGTCTTTATTTTCACAGCTTCGATAGTAGAAGCCCCAGTAAGTAAAATTTTGCTCTTACTGCATTTATCAGTGATAGTTCATAATATTTTCACAGTTATATCTCCCGGAACCAACAGCAACTTAATTAGTACTGACCAGGTGACATTAGGAAAGATTTAAGTGTTACCAAAGTGATGAATAATTTGTTTCTTGAAGCATATATGCAAAGACACTATGAAACAAGCAAACTCCAAGCTTCAATAATAAGTCTCTTTAGAACTCTGGTATTGAAGTACAATTAACTACCTGGCAGAAAAAATGTAAGAGAGCTTTGCACTGTGCCGAACTTTAATGCTCTGAAATGTGGCAATTAAAACATAAATTAGATTCCAGACAACAGTTTTATTGTTATAAAAAGACAGAGGCAGATCAAAGTCTAAAAGAGGAAAACCCAGTAATTATCTGAAATAGCCTTCTGGAAAGTGATGTCTATAGAAAGACAAGAAATTCCACCGAGAAACTTCTTGGATAATGATTATACATAGCGCTGGTGTGGAAAGAATGCAATGTGCATAATGTCTATTAACACCATCGCTTCCAGATTCAAAAGAAAGACTCACAAAGTGTATTATAGCCCACTGGGTATATCTGAATTGCCAGTCCAGGGCAGTGCGGGTTTTATTCTTCCCTCGATTTCCACACTACATACACACTACTGGGAACTATTTCACCAATTTCCTCCATGTTTGGTACTGACCCACCATTCCAAATAATATCAGTGTCAGTTCTGTGCTGACACGAAATAGGTGAGATGGGCCAAGATTTCAAATCTCACCTACCTCTGTTTGCACAACCAGGAAGGAGAAATGAAAGACCGAGAAGCTAGAAAAAGTGGTCACTTGGACGACCAAGAGTCCCTGACTTTAACACCCTGGATAGTGAAATCAAACACTTTCAAGCTATAAAGAAAGACAATGAGGCTTGGCATGATTTGGTTGCTTCAGACACAGCTGAGAGCTGTGTCACCTCTTCATAGCCCAGGCAAACCCTGCCAAGCAGGTTTGCCAGAGGGTTAGGAAGTCAGACAAAACCCCAGGTACCTTCATGCTTCATCAGGCCCCTACAGACACCTCAGCGTGAATGGAAAACAACATGCTCTGCTCTTCAAAGAGAAAGCATTTCAAGAAGTAACATTCTGAGATGAAAATTCTCCTCCAGCAAGGAAGGAGCAAGCAGCAAAGGACAGTTTCAGATAGCATGCATCTGAAAATAGAGCAAATGTGTATAAGAATAATTAGCTTTCCGCAAGTTGTACTGTATGTACAACTCAGGGCCTGTGCACCTCTACTCATATTTGGGCAGCTGGCCAGAGACTGAAGAAGTGACTTTCCACTATTTTCTCATTTTCATTAAACTGTGTTTTAGGGAAGCATAAAACAACTCTATTTTCTCTGCATTTTTTTCCCCGCGTATACTCTTTGCTCACAGCATAAGAATAATCTCTTCTGGCAAACAAAGCAGGTCCCCATTAATTATCTCTTTCTCCTCTCTTGCAGCTTTACTTGTAGGAATACTGCCACCACTAGGGCTCTCTGCCAAGAGGCCTTACACATGCTTTTTTCATTATTAGACCACTATAAAATTTAACCATATAAGTCTCCTGTGCTGTTCCCTCATGATCCATGCCAACAATCATTTTAAAATAGACTACTTAGAAGAGTGTAGCGACCGGGCCTTTCTGTGAGTTATTACGCGGTAGTTTATTTTTGCCTTGTTAGTATATGTGTTTCTGCTCCCACTGACCAGCAGTGAAGCAGGCTCAGTTCTTGTATGAGCATTTTAAAAAGAATCAGGCCTTGTCATCCTCAGCTTTGACACAAAAATTCACTTACCTAAGTGTCAGTTTTGCATGTCAGGGTTTTGAGGATTTGGCTATAGTACACTGATGGCCAGATTTTGCCATTTGGCATTAGAGGTATTTGGCTCTAAATTACCATAAAAATAATGTTGTACGGAAATAGAGCTTGCTTTTTATTTTCTCCTCAGGCCATAGGACTTAGCTGGCTTTACAACTGCAAAATAATAATTATGATCCTGAAGCAGTACTTTTTATTAATAGGTGACAGAGTGCCTTGTACAGGGGCAGAACACCATTTCCCCTTTTAAAATAGCCTCTTAACATATGATGTGTATAATGAAGGAGAAGACTTACTGAAGATCACTCCAGAAGCTCACAGCAGACTGGGATGCATGGGACAGTATGGGAGTAAACAACATCCAGACTTTGATCATTTTAGTTAATCCTAATAGGGAGTATTTGACTTGCTATCATTAATTTTCCATCAATGGTAAAAAAATCCGCCTCAGAAAAAATGCAGTCACTTCTTCTAATGTGTGAAGACAACACACGTGACTAGGGACTATGGAATTTATATTTTCAGTGCAGCGAAAGATAGAGTAAATAACACTGTCCCCAATTCAACTTTTAGGAATGTCAGCCAGAGCAGCCAGGGAAGGGCACCAGCTGCCTATCCTCTCATTTTGATCTATTGCCATGCAGAGGAAACAGTATCTGATGGAAAGGGAACGCCCAAAACTCTCCAGTATTACTGCTTTCTGCTCCCTTCGGGGATGATGATACTCCACGGTTTGCAGATAATGTTAAGTAATGTTAAGTGTAGCTGGGGTCCTGTCCCCGACAGCAAATTTAGCACATAACATCCCTCACCAATCATCTTTAGGATTAAAGCTTTGTATCAACTATAAAATAAAATCAACAGTAATGTCATAAGCTGGTGAGATCAGGAACAGAATGATGTTTTACATATGTTTGCTAACATGTCACTTCATTTATTTTGATGTGTTGCTTAATATCTAGAATATACTAAGTTTAACTAAATATGCTGATTTTAACAGCTTTAAAATTATTGGGAGTCACCATTCTTGACAAACATGTTTTTAATAACATCCAGCTGCACTAAGTGCTCAGTGCTGCTAGCAGCAGCCTCAAGGGAAGCCACAGGAAACACTGGGCTGCCTACTCTGCAAACTCTCAGTGTCTGCAGGAACTTCAGGATCGTAACCAATGTGCAGAAGCCACACACAGGATCCTTCACTGCAGAAAATATTTTATGGAAGAAGGAAATAAAAAATAACAACAAAAAATTGCATAGCTGTTGGTTCACTGTCTTCTTGGCAGTGGTAGAAAAACCCTAGTCATTTAAGATTAAAAACAAAATAAAGACAAACACAAATACAATCCCACAAGGACACAGACGTTCCCAATGCCTTCCCATCGTGCATGCATCGCCTAGGGATGCACGGCACAGCACAGATGGCCTCGTATGTTCGTCTGGTTGTGCTAATAGAGTCACTTTTTCAATGTCACTGGGATTTACTTGTCTTTTTAAAAGCTCTTTGTTACTCCTCCCTCTCAAGGCTGCTTCTACTTCGGTCTTCCGGCAGATGCCCGCTATCTCCCATGGACACCAGTCTGGATAAGCAGAGCGGGGCAGAGCTCAGGTCCCAGAGGCAGCCAAACCCCAGATTTCCTGGAATTCAGCAGAGGATAGTTAACATCCTCATTTCAGTCATTATTTTCTCCCAAGGAGAATAAATAAATAAATAAATCCACCAATAAATGAATCTCACATTGGGATATTCACTCAGACTCTCTCTTTCACTAACAGAAGGGGCTTTCAGTTAGTGTGACCAAGGCAAAAAAACAGTTTTCCTCCGAGAATGACAGTGATTATCAGTCACAAGGACATGAAAACGGGGTTGTGGGTCCCCACTAGGCCTCCTGATTCAAATATGGTGACCTTCCAGAACTCTCCTTCTCCTTAAATGCGAGCAAAAGATGGCAAGGGTGTCAGTAATCCACTGCCCTCCCTGAAAGGCTTGAGGAAGTGTTGCGGCTGACTACCGGAATGAACACGCAGTGCCAGAAGAGCAACCGCTTGGTGGGAACAGGAAGGAGAGGGTCAGACGCCAAAGTCTTTCCTCAGGGGTTCTCCGAAGGGTGCAGGAGACTTCACCACAGGAGCAAGTCCCTTTACTAGGCCAGACTGCACTTTCACCAACACACCTCACAGGAGGCTGCAGTTCAGGCCTTCCTGCTCCCTGTCTCGGACCACGTGCTGCAGCAGCGCAGGTGGAAGAAGCCCTCAGGCCTCATAGCAGCTGGAGGGAGCCCTGGGCCACATGGGCACCTGCAGCCCTTGCCCTGGCAGGAGGCGCCTTGCCACTGAAGCCCGGGGAGGCTGCGTCCCGTGTCTTACACAGGACGGGGAGGAAGACCATGGTTACCTCAGCAGGACAAAGCATAACAAAAGGATTTGTGAAGAACCATCTCATCCCTAGCTAATACTTTACAGCTCCAAAGCCACATAAGGATGGCCAAGTAGCTCTACTTCTCCCTCTTCCAGGGAATTCTGACAGGGTTTCCAGCAATCCCCCCTGCTCCTACTCCCACATCCTGCAAAAGCCTGCCTAAAATTACTGTGGAAAAAGTTAGTCAGCTTGGGTATTAGCTCACAGTGTGCCCTATCATCCCTCCCAGAGCCCCAAACAAATTATTTTTATATATTGATTCATCAACCATAGACACTGCCATATTCAGTGCTCACACACATATTACAGATGCTCAGCCACATCTTGAGCAAAAGCTTTCAGTCAAAATTTAAAGAAAAGCAATACTGCTACTGTACCTTCCTTGAGCCAAATCTGTTATGCAAACAGGACCATTAATGTCACAGTGATATAAACTGAGCAGGATTTGTTCCATGCTCAATAATGAAGCCTTCTGCAGGAGATGAAATCGGACTCAGTGTAAAGCAACAGGAGTGATTTGAAGCTGTAGTGGCACTATGTGGACAGCCTGTACCATGTACAATTTCAGAACTATAGAGCAGGTGGTCTTACAGCCCTGCTGTAATATTTTACTGGAGATGTTGCTAATGAGCAATGACTGTCTGGTGTAGCTTCAAATTGCTGTTTTAATACAGATCACATCAACAGCAGCTCTGACAAACATAATCAAAATGGCAGCCCGTTCAAAGACGAGAAAGAGATCCTGTCCTCCATTGAAAGTGAAAAATGAAGCAAGAGGGACGGCCTGCAAAAAGTGGATGAAGGAAGAAAAGACCAGTGTCACTTGGAGATTATGGTCACGGTATGTGACAGTATGCATATAGGCTCTGAGTGTGACAGCACGGATACAGTCATTAGAATTTTGTTTTCTGTGTTTCTTTTTTTTTTCTCCATAGCAATGAGATTAATATATGCCACAACACAGGGAGAGCACTGCAACAAATGAATTCTTAATGTATATTTTTGGAGAGTATGGGCTTGATTTTCAGTGTGGCATTAATTCAGCTTCCCCCCTCCCTCCCAATCAGGTTCTCATTATGATGTCTAAAACCTTGATTCAGCCAAGCACTTCTGTATGGGCTTTGTTGGAACATGTAATTACTTCCCATTAAAGTCAACGGGACTAAGTAGCATGGTTAAGTGCTTTGCTGAATTGGAGCCTAAATGACATCAGCTCTGCCAGTAAGTTACAGGTGCAAAAAAAACAAAAAGACAACTGTGTTTTAAAAAATCTGACCCTTTTTTCCAGCAAAATTTTGTTACAGTCTTATTTATGACTTTGTTGTAGATTTTACTTAGTGAGCAGACAATGTTATGAGCTAGGTCACTCCCTACTTGTCTCTCTCAAATGTTGCTGTGCCAGTCTTCACATCTCTGAAAACACAGTAATCTTTAAGGAGCTGAAAAATATAATATTTAAATAACAAAAATTACTATGGTTTGGCAAAGATAAAAAGGCAAAGTATACACAATTATTTGCCCTTAAAATTTTGTAATGGGACAGGCTTAGTCAAGGAAAAACGTGAATCAATTTGGGACATGAGGGGGCAAAAATTAACCTACAGAAGCTCTCTGAGCCCTCTTTACTCAGAAAAAGAGTTTGTGGCCCTCCATTGACAGTACCATAAAGCACAAAGACAGACACGTAAAGCACAAATTTGTGTCTCAGTCGCACAAAAATTTCAAATCTGCTCAAATGTCTTCATAGGCAGCCCTTACCCCTATTTACATCCTCAAAACTCATTCTTTTCCAGAGGTAAATTTGTGATGGCATGAACCTTGCACAAGCACACCTTAAGTTGGGACAAACACAGAAGTATGTATGCTCTTATTCAGTGCTCCAGGTTAAAACCTCTTTCTGTGAGGCTTGGCACAGTGCAT